>ML677359.1:10810128-10835325 GCA_007922305.1 Dermatemys mawii | reverse complement strand
TCGGATGCATGCATGCATCCGATGAAGTGGGTATTAGCCCACGAAAGCTTATGCTCTAATACTTTTAGTTAGTCTTTAAGGTGCCACAGGATTCTTTGTCACTTCTGCAATTCCAGACTAACACGGCTACCCCTCTGATTCTTTCCTTCCAGTTAGTTATTGTTAGGTAATAATACACCACTTGCATTTAAAGAGAAGGCACATGCCATAAGACAGACATATTGCTGCATTATCTTTGGATTTGCTCTCATCTTGCTCAACACGTATGCATGTTTTATGTCAGTTTGTTATTTTTATATAAAAATTTTTTGAACATTTTAAAACGTTATGACAATTTATCTTATTGACAAATTTGACCTCAGTGGTCAGTAGTTTGTAAAGACAATCTCTGATAAGGCCAGAAAGTTAAACAAAAGTAAAGTGCCACAGATGTCATTATTTAAGAATATAGCACGTTGTTTCAAAAGGTTATTTCACTCTACAAAATGGGAAGCCTCCCCTATACCAAAAACTTCTCCAATCTCTAGGTTCTACTTAACAAGGCTACTGCTGGCCATGATGCAGATTTGGACTTTAAAAGGTTTTAGTGAAAAATTCCCAGATGAATGTATATTTTAACATATAGCAGCAATTAGCCTGTGCTTCAGCATTAAGATAACTAGGCCCCAATCCCGCAAAGATTTTACACAGTGAATAGTTCCAGTGACTTCAGTGGATTATGTTAATCTTAAGCACATGCTTAAGTCTTTGCAGGACCGTGGGTCTTAATTATTAACAAAACAAATATATAAACAATCTGCACTTATACAGTACCCTCCATCCTGGTACCTTAACATATAAGTAGATGAAACTCTGTAAAATTATAGGATTTCTTGACAAAAATGTGAGAGAAAATGAATCTTTGCACAAAATACCAAAGAACCATCACGAGATGCAGCTTTGGTTAAGCAGGAAATCTCCAGCTGGCACAAGACAAGTGAACCTTCTTCAGCCATGAATATTCCACAAACCGTCAGGAAGCCACAGGGAAGTTTTGCTCATTGTTTTCTATCGTGGTTTTAAAAGGAAAACTGATCATAAATAAGATGAGCTTAACATATGAGCAGTTCTTTAGTCAGTCAACTTGATTCACCTCTGTGGGTGCAGGGGAATAATTTACTCCCTATGTATTCCCCTTAGTGTGACCAGATAGCAAGTGTGAAAAATCGAGATGGGGGTGGGAGGGTAATAGGCACCTATATAAGAAAAAGCCCCAAATATTGGTACTGACCTTATAAAATCAGGACATCTGGTCACCCTGACACTCCTCGCTGTACTTGCTAGAGCAGTTATGCCCAAGGGGCAGTTTATCCACAGAAAAAGGGGAGGCTTAAATTCCAGCCAGAGACCCATATAAGCCTGTCAGTGGAAGCTGACCAGGGGATCCCCTCAGTCGGTGGATCTCCTGGGAGTCTTGGTTCCACCCCTTTCTCACCCACCTCATCCACCAAGTGGGCTGTGACAGCCATCTTCAGGTTCTTATCAGAGCAGTGATTGCAAGGAAGCAGTGTTTGTCTGTGTGCTATCCCTCCTGGTGGACTTTCTGTCCTTAGGGACACAGCCTGAGTTCTGCCAGAAGAAGATGGTTGAATCCAGGCAATGAACAGCCCAGTTGTGCCAAAAATCATGAGTAACTCTATTCCTTGCCAGACAGAAGGCAGTTTGGGCTGGTATTCCTTTATTTATCATTCCCAAATTTACAAGGCTGTGAGATCTGTTAAAAGTGTAAATCATCCCAGGCAAATCAAGTTAGGGAGGAATTTCTAGATGTGAATAATGATTGCCAGAGACTCCACAGTGACTGCCCACTGAACCACTTGAACAACAAGCCAAAATCATCCCTGATATAATTCCGCTGAAACAAATTACATTCCACAAGGGGTAAATCTGGCCTTCTCCTTCTAAAGACACATGCCATGCTGTAATACAGTTTTCTATTTAGATTTTCAGTAACCCTCTCAGACAATACCAAGAATTAGAAGACAAAGCCGTTTTGAAGAAATTTGTGCTAGTAACACTGATGTCAAAATAAATTTATTCCATCTGCGATGCAGCTAGATGACCTTGTTGTTATTGTTTTATGCCCTTTGGGATATAAATTGAGCCCTCATTCCAACGTTCCAGTGATGGAATAATGCATGCTGGGAGCCCATTGCTTCATTACAAAATAATGCACCAGAGTGGATCAGAAGTTATCCAGCTCGTTATGAGGACTTAAAATTTAGAGGGGATAAAAGTTATCTTAAAACTATCTATGTGCAGAATCCCCCTCCAGCTCCTTCTATTTGGAGCATACAACATATTAATTATTTATTTGATAACTTATAAATAATCACATATTACCTAAGTATATAGCACTCACCACAAAATCCAGAACTGAAAAGGTCTGATCTCATCATGATCATCTTGACAAATCCCACAGACATGTGTTCTCCTTGCAAATCGAGTGCCACCCGCATCAATCTCTAGCAAGGTACTTAAGGTGGATCTGATTGTATATTCAGTTTAATCTAAAGATCTGTAAATCCTACCTTTAAAATAATCCAGAGGTCAATTACAAACTTGATCAGATAGATACAATACACCTTAGGCCTGCCAAAATAGAGCTCCAGCAGATTTCCAGAGTGATCAGGCTCCTCCACTGAGAATGCCTTGCCATCAGTCCTGCAGTGTTCAACCCCAGAAAGTAAAGATATGAGGCTTTCAGGGCCAGCTCACAACATTTGGCACCTGAGGCAGGGAGCTCAAATGCTGCCCCCATACCTCCTCGCTTGGGCCAATACTTTGAAAAGTCTCAGTTCTGCCTTCTTCCTGTTCTACTAGCTTGCTTGCTTTTTCTGAATGCTGCCCCAGAGGGGCGTTTTCTTCTTTCACTCATGACTGCTGCTCTGTGCCAGCTATAGCGGCCCTCAACACTCAATTGAAGGGGACAAATTAGCAGGCTGGTAGCAGGGCCTGAGTGAGGGAAAAAATCAGTGTTTTAAGAGCCTAATCTAGCTCCTACTAATTCAGTTGACTGCCTGTTCTCCTCAAGTGGGTTCAGGGAAGTAGAAGGAAACAGAAAGCTCCCTGAGAAGCTGGTGTTAATCAGTCCAGGCTTTTAGGGGTGCTAAAGAGGTACATCAGAGGCTCCTCCTCCTCTCTCTCCCTGCAGTTCCTGCGGCTTTCTGTTATTCCCTCTCACCTTTTCTCCTGCCTGCCTGTTATGTCTCCTGTACCCTACTTCCTCCAGCACAGCACGCCATCATCTCTGTGCATCTAGAGGAGAGAGAATACATGTGCACCAGCAGCAGACACAATTTTCTACACTCTGGGTCCTAGTGGTGCCTCTCCCCCCACCCCCCGCCTCCCAGTCTGGCACCTGAGGCTCATTTTGCCTCATGGTAAGGCCAGCCCTGGAGGGGCTTCCAGGTGTAAGCTGCTGGGGCATGGGTGGCCTACCTAATGGGTGGAGAAGAACCTTGCTGAGCGGTTGTGGTGGCAGTTTGGAGCAGTGGTGTGTCAAGTACCTACCTGAGGGTGAAGTCAGAGTCAGGGTCACAGAGCCAAGCCAAAAGGGCAGAACCGGAGTCAGGATCAGAAACTCCTAGCTGAAGGGTAAGCTGGAGTCAGGGTCAGGAGGGCCAGCTGAACGTCAATCTGAATCAGAATCAAGGCAGGGAAGCAAGGACTAGAATGAAGCTGGCATGAGTCAAGGCAGGAGGAGGACTGGAACAGGAAGTGGAAGCAGAAGCGAAAACGAAAGCAGAGCAAGCACAGAGCTACTACTGCAAGCCTCAAGCAGCAAGACGCAGGCTCCCCTGCCCAGTCAGGAAGCATGACCATTTGGAGAAGGCTTGGTGGGCCCAGCTGAGTTTGCTCGGTTGCCAACCAGGCTGGGAGCCAGCTGTCTCCCAACACCGGGTGCTTTTCAGCCATAGCCCCAAATACACCAGTGATCAGCTGCACTCCAGCCTCGGGCTACAAAATTTTGAATTATTGTGCCAAGGTCTGTGTCAGACCGTGAGGCCTGTGGGCCACCCATTAATGAAGAAAGGCACTGTATGCCACTGCTGTCCCAAGACAGGCATAGCTATGATGGTGCAAGTGGTGCAGATGCCCAAGGGCCACAAGATTACGGAGGACCAACCAGCTCTTCCTTAGGGTACGTCTACACTACCCACCGAATCAGAGGGAAGTGATCAATCTATCAGGGATCGATTTATCGCGTCTAATGTAGACACGATAAATCAATCCCTGAGCACGCTCTCCATCGACTCCGGAACTCCACCGCCGTGAGAGGAGGAAACGGAGTGACGGAGGAGTGGCGGCAGTCAACTCGCCACCATGAGTACGGCAAGGAATGTTGACCTAAGGTATGTCGACTTCAGCTACGCTATTCGCATAGCTGAAGTTGCGCATCTTAGGTCAACACCCCCCCTCCCAGTGTAGACCTGGCCTAAGACACCATCGTCGTTACGCCCCAGTCTACCTATAGGCAAACAGGGCATAGAGGGGCAAAAAGCAGCCCCCACCCAGTCTGAGAAGCCCTCTTGTCCCTTCCCCCCCAGTCACTTCCAGCTCCCAGTATGAATAAAATTGTGACCGCCACTCCTCAGGCCTTGACTGGCTTATGGCTGGTCCTGGCAGATCCAACCCATACTTACTGCTCCACGCCAGTCCCCTGCCCTGACTGCTGCTGCCCCGGCCTTGCACTGCGGCCACTGATTCAACAGTGAGGAACTTATCCAGAAAGGCGCAGGGCAAGGAGCAGAATGAGGGTGCAGAGGGCCAGGTGGGGGGAGCAGGCAGAGATGAGGATACAGGGGTGTGGGGGCCAGGCAGGCTGGATTGGGGGGTTCCTCTAGGTCACATGAACCCTCTGACTCCAGTTCCGCTGATCCATGACACAGGCCACAGGGAATGGAGAAAACTGGGGGAGGGTTGCAGGAGGGAGGGAACAGATGGGGAGCAAGTCCCTGGCCCCAGATATTGAAGGAGGATGCCAGGGGAGAGATGCAAGAGGCATATGGGGAGTGGTCCCTGACAAGAATTAATCTCTTTTCACACTGTTAAAATGTTTTTCTCCTAATGCAACTAGATTCACTTTTGCACTGTAGCTCCCATCCAACATTTTGACATGGAAAATCATTGTCAACTTGATATGATCATCGAGTTAAATTGGATTTATAGAATGGCCCCAAATAGCTGAAGCATACCAGTAAAACTTGCCCCACATAGGGTAGGATCAAATCCAATCCAAAGAGTATGTGTTTTTAGATGTACTTAGAAGATCATATTGATATTGGTGAGGGCTGGCTTTTTATCTAGATCAATTAACATTTCGATTATATGGAAACAGACACACTATAAGCTCCTGACTTACACAGTCATATAAAATGGACTAGGTATCATAATCTTTGAAAAGTGCGGAGGATGTTACTATTTGAGTTGTTTTTAATTGCATGGCAGTATGAATCGTGTTTGGTTTCTGTGACACAGAGACCACATCCTCAAGAGTGGTCTGTAAAATTGTGACACTTGTTTGCATTTAGTGCCATGCCATTGGTGAATGGAAAACTAGTTCTGCTTGTGCTCAAATTGCAAGTTTTTCCATCAGCAAAATTGTAGGTTCAGCTATGAAGATTTAGGGCTTGATTCCCCATTACATTAATCTTCTTTCACAGTGGTGTAACTCCAGACATCTAGTTCCAGTAGAGTCACACGAACTTGAAACTGGAATAACGCATATTGGTGACTTAAGTATGTGGGCTTTTTGATTAACTATATGTCTTGTTACTTGATTTAAAGTCTTGGATATAAAAGGTGAGTTATTGCATTGCTAGAAATTTACACCGTTTTTAAAATGTTAAACAAGTGAGTGGAGCTGCTAAATTCAAGAAGCAAAGTTAGTGAGCAAACTGCAAATTAGACAAAAATTGATGGTTTTCTTAACACTGCATCAGATGGGCTCATACCATCTTCAGCTGCAGAGGCAAAAAGACGGAAGATTTTGGCAGTCTGTGTCTGTGTTGAAAATGCTGTAATCCTGACAGCCCCAAGATCGTCAAACTTGTAATGCTCCAGGAGCAGACTCTAGTCAGAATGAAAATATTTATACCTCAGTAGCATCTATTGACGTCTTATTGACTGATTATAGTGAAGTTCAAACTGAGTTATCTGAAGAAAATCCCATTGACAAATCAAAATTTAGTGCAGAAACTTTTAAGTTCAGAACAGAAACCTTTTATTGTAAAATATGCCTTTTTCCTCAACCTCTGAGGGACCATTCTCACATGACTTTTCAGCATTTTATTATGAAACTATGTGTAACAGAGTGCACTCACCTCATGGTAGCACCCCTTCACCAAGTGTACCTGCTGATTTTTTCTCCTCGATTTCTCCACATACAGTGGCCCCTTCTGGCCGCTAAGCTTGTCAGGCAGGTCTTAGCTGACAGCCCTCCAGCCGAATCACACGCAGTCCATGGGCGAAGCCAATAAAATCAGAGTGACCCAACTTATTGCAGCCCAAAGAACCATGGGATAATAGGCCCCCAGAAATCCTAGCAACACATAGAAGTGAGTGAGGCACCAGGATTCAATTATGGCTGCATTGTGTGGCTGCTCACACCCCAGTTAGGCTAACCCAGGTGCTTATTACCTGAGTTAACTCTGCAATGAAGACATACCCGAACAAAGGGTTTTATTCAGTGCTGGCTCTTTAAGGGTGGATGGTACCATAGTCTCTTCACTTCATTTCTGATCGCCTTTTTCCCATTTCCCTTTAAGCTTTGTTTTCCTCTTTCTTACCCCAGTAGTGGCCAAAGCAAGTGGTAGGGCCAAGCCTGCAGGTAGCCAGCCACTCCCTCCCTTGATCCCCATTGCGTGCGTGCACACTTACCTCCCATCCTCCCCTGCACAGAGTTTCAAAGTGAAAAACTACAGCACTGTTTGGGGACTGTCACAGAGAAGCATAATGGTAAGATATAAGCAAGAGTCGTGGGGAAGTGGAAAGAAAAAGGGGTGTCCTCTTCTCTTCTCCCTTTCAGTATAAAAACCTGGGACACTTTACTGTAATAATGTTTCTGTCTCTGTGATCCAGCTTCCTTCAACTGCCACCTGCTCAGAAATACATGCACATCTATTCACCCAGGCTGAGGACCTGCGGAATCGTTCACACAAATCAGAACCACCTTCTTCCTCCCAACATCCACATGCCCAGAACTTCTCCACAATACACCCAAAAAAGTCTCCATGCTCAGAACACTTCCTCACCATCTTACCTGACATCCAGCAGCCCCAGGTACAGAACCTCACCTCTTAATTTGTTGCTGAACCTGTATTAGCTCTGTAACCCTTCTGCCAGGCTGAGTTGATAGCAGCAAGGGACAGAATCAGTACATAGGGGTTCCCTCTCAACAACGCAATGCAAAACTGGCTCGAGCCCCCACCCAGTGACCTGGCAAAATCCTACACACACCCCTGGGTGCCTCAAAGAGGCAATACTTCCTCTCTCACAAGCACAGAAAGGTATCAGAAAATCTTTAATAACATGACATCAATGACACTAGCTTTAAATTGGGAAAGCACCACAACTAGGGTTCATAAACCAACCCATGAGCAAAACTCACCCCTGCAAATTGAGCTGTGTCCTCTCTTTTAGGATCGTGGGTCCAGCAACCCCAAAAATCACCCAAAGTCCCAAAAGTCCAACAGCCCAAAAGTCTCTGAAGTCCAGCAACACAAAAATCACCCAATAATCCCAGAAGTCCCACAGCCTGTTCCTGGTCAGTGCAGAGTTCAAAAGTTCATTTGCAGAGTCTTACCTCCCAGTCTTACCTGGGTGGAAATGGGGTGGGGGAGGTTAAGAGGCACCTTACTTGGTCCAAGGCCGACTGCCTCACCTCTCCGTGGGGTTCTGCTGCAGCCCTCACTGCAAGCCGCTCGGCTCACTGCTCTGCTCCATCAGCCATCCATGAACTGCTCTGCTAGCAGCTTGACTCTGCTCTATGAGCTGCTGTGCTCCACCAGCCACTCCGTAATATATTTTCAGGCCCCCCTACTTAACACAGTGCTCAGTGATTTCAGCTCTTAATAGATTGCAGCCCTTTAAGTGATTTCAGCTTATAGTAGGGGAGCCTTAGTGCAGATGCACCATTGGGCCCAAAGTGACTTCAGCTCAGCAGCCTGAAACTAGACTCACAATGGAATCAAAAATTAGCTGATATTCCACAGTGGAGAGTGGCAGGGTGCAATAAGCTTGTAGGGCCACAGACAATGCCCTCACCAAAAGATATAGATGCCTCTTCCATGGCCTCTCTCAATTCCCTGGGTTTTGGAACCCCTGTCCATGGCCCAGTGAGTGCTACCTAGATGATGGCGAGTTCCTCCATCTTAACAAAGGCCAAGTACATGTCCCCAGTCCTTGATTCACATAATCAGGGTAACAATACTTTATTATTCCTGCCCCAATAACAGAGAAACTGGGGATCCCAAAGCAGCCGAAGTGACCACTTGGGCTGCTGTGAGCTCATGATAGGCGGGGTGGGTGTGCCTATGCAAATAAGATCGGCCCCTGAAGTTCTTTTCCACAACTCAGCATAATTCATCACCAGATGTCAGGACAGAGCTCATCCTGACACTGCTTACAGCTCCACAGAAGCCTGCTCTCTCTGCTACCAGCAGGATAAGAGCTAGAGACTTCAGGACGCCATATAATTTGCCTCTTTGGGGCAGAACTGAATTAGTCCGTCAAAAACCCACTTTTATTCAGGATGCTTCACCTCTCATGTAAATTTGCCTAACTTGTGAACCAAAGTCTTGATCCATATACAATTTTTACATGGGGCCCTGCAAATGAATGAGAATGGCACAAGGCATTGGGAGATCCTGAATTCTAATCCCAACTCTGCCACTAAATTTTTGCAGGGCTCTGGCAAATCATTTAACTTCTGTGCCTCAGTTTGCCCATCTATAAAATGGAAATAAGTTTTACCAACCTGGCAGGTTGCTGTGAGGATTTGTACAGCATACTGAAAATGGTAAGTACTGCATGTCTCTAGACTATTGTTATGCAATGATCTTTATTAACTGGAATTTTAACATCTACCAGTAGGATAAAGAAATATTTTTATAATCTAAATCTACCTAAGATGTGTGCCTATTTGGTGAGATTATTCCGCTCATAAATGCCACCTGCACACAGGCATGTAGAAAAAGAAAACAACTTTTCTGTTTTACCTTTCACATTTGTTGCATCCTCTTCAGTGGGTTTCCGGCGGTTTGCTGTGGCCCCACAACAGACAGCTGCACTTGCAGTACCTGTAGGTGTATGTCTTTCTCACTTTTCCTCATTGAGAGATTTCTCTAGAAGATAAAAACAAGATCAGGGTCATCCTATTATTCTAACTGTGGGACTGCTCTCAGACTGCGTCAGTGCGCATGAGGAAGATTATGGTGACTTTCAAAGGTCCTATTGAAACACCCACACCAAAATTTTCCATCCTCACAGGAAGAGACAAAATGAATCCTGAAATGCTGGAACCACCCCTCCTCCACCACAAATGAATGAGACTTGCCTGCAGCTCTGTGACTAAATGCACCATGGCAAAACTTACTTTCATTTCCACACAGCAGACAACATGCCCACCATCTGGACTCAAAGAACAGGGAACTCCCTTACACTTTACAGAGCATACACACAGAAAAACCATATGCACACAGCAACCTGAGTACCACACAGTTTCTAATGTACGTATCCTCACAACATCCCATTTACAGATGGGAAACTGAGACACAGAGAGGCTAAGTGGTTTGCCCAAGGTCACACAGGAAGTCTGTGGCAGAACACACTTAACCCTCAATCCTAGGCTAGCACCCTAACAACTGGTCCAGTCTCCTCTCCTTAACCTAATTATAGGGACTGCAACTTCTTCCTCTACTGTACATGCTATACACATCCAAACTAAAAAGAGATGACCTGATTCTCCTCTCCCTAGTGTAAAACCTAGTAACTCATGGTTGTATTTTTTTCAATTTTCTGATTTTCTGATTGAAAAATGTTGGGGTTTTTTGGTGTTTTCATTTAAAAAAAACCAAGAAAACTATATTTTTTTACATACACACACACCCCAAAAGAGAAGAGAAAAGGAAATTTAAAAAATATTGTTGGTAAGATCTATTTTTACTATTTTTGACTAGCTCTACTTTGAACTAGTTGCAATGACTCAGTGAGGGAATAAATCAGGACCCTAAGAAACATGGAGCTTCCCCATATAACTGCTCAGTCTTTCAAATCAAGCAAAGGATGAAATTCCTCTCTCTTTTTTTTGTTTTTTCAGAATATGAAAAAGAAGGGAATAAACAATAATCCTCCTTGGAAAGGGTTTAGGTCCCTCTTTCCACTTCAGTCAGAGACCTCACCTTCCATAGGCAGTTTCTCAGAGTAGAGGTCTGGCTTAGAGGGCAATTAGGAGATGGCATGGAGAGGAATCCCTAGGACTCAATAACAATAAGTAATTCCAAATGCTGTTGCAGTGGAAAAGATAGACATTCCCCCAAAAGAAAGGGAGAGGGAAAAGATCTATAGCACATTCCACAGTCCACGGCTCTCAAGGTACTTATCAGAACTGTTGTTTTGCAGATGCATACAGCAGAACAGCCAGAGAAGCCAAAGCAGGTAGTTTCGGTCAGTGGTGTGTGTTACCTTTTCACCTTGTCCTGCTCAGCACAGCCCTTCTATCGAACCTGGTAATCTGGCTGAACTGTGACTGCTGCAAATTCTAGACATGAGAGAATATTGTATCGACTCAGTTACCACTGGCGACTCTCGAGCTGTGACCATTTAAATGAGTGATCACAAATGTCTGATAATTGAACTGTACTGCAAAAATCTTTCCTCACAACAGAGAGTTACTTTTAAAGACTGACTTAAAATTAAACCCAAAATGAGGATGTCTCACCTAACATGAAATGCAGCTTGGCAGGTTTGTTTGCACACCAGAGGACTGTAAGAGCTTATTGCACTCTGAAGGTACATATTTGGAACTGGAAAGGGGTAATAGGACTTCAGTGGTATTTGTTAATCTGATACAAACTCAGAGAGAGACTGACAGAGTGAGAGGACTCCTGATCTGCAGAGTTATACTGTTTATGGCTATATGTAGACAAAAGAAAATGTGCTGATGTTATATTAAAAGCCAGACTCTGGTGTCACACTTGTATCAATCCAAAATAAAAAAAGTCAATGGAATTATATCAGCGTACATGAGATCGGGCTCCAATCGTCTAATTTGACCTACAAAAGCAGAGGATTCATAGCTCAAAGAACTGGAGTTAAATCCACTTTAACATAGGGCCAAATTATCAACCTGTTATTCTCACTGGTGCAGTTATTCAACACTAATCAGAGTTAGGGCTCCCAATCAGGGTTTAGTGTTGTAGGCTGGGATTTCGAAGGAAGCCGCAACGTCACTGGATTTTGGGTACCTAACTCCCATAGGCCCCACTGAAAATCTCAGCCTTGATCTTCTTTGCAATTAGATGCCACGATTGCAATATCTTTTATATTTCAGTGTGGTTTCCCTTTCACTTGCCCAGATGAGTTTGTACACGACAGCATATTACAGTATATTCCAACCTAAAATCATGCAAAACGGTAAATGTTATAAAACCTTGAAAACTATAGAATACAACTGAAAAAGCAAGTAAACTTAACTGTAGAGGCACAAACATGATACTATAAAGAAGTGTCTTGATGGGATGCATTTTTCATATAAACCTTTGTTGCAAAGATTACAGCTAAAAAGGGAGATGGTCTGTGTCTTCCAGTAAGGATTAAGTTTTTAAAAAGAAAAGTATTACAACCAGGAGTCTAGGTTTTATGCTTTAGCCAAGTTGCATGTTGGCACCAGTGCAAAGGAAGGGGCTCATGTTTAGGCAAAGAGAATTTGTAAGTGAAAACAGTTATTTGGAAGGGGGAAAAGATGTTTAATCTGTGGGGAGTTATTTAAAAACAAAGAAATTAGGGGGTAGCAAGTTTTCACTCCAGTGGGATGGAAATGTACAATGGATGTGCGCTACTTGGGCCAGATCAAAAAGAAAACCGCCCTACCCAATTTGATTGGGCCCTTTTACTGCCTTTTTCTTGATTTAATCAATATAATGGTAAACTAAATAGATATGAGAGGAGAAAAAGCAGTATAATATTTAGGCTTGGAAGGCTCAGATTTTACCCTACAAATGTTGCCAAGCACACACACCTACCTCAAAAAAATGACAGAAAAATCTTCATCCTCCCCAATAGAAAGTTATGGAGAAGGAGAGTTTTTAGCAATTATTAAACTATCACTTACAGGCATGGAAGAATCCCCAGCCTATTATACATAAACATGCATGAAGTGAAAGTGAAGCTGTGACCTTGTGGATAGGACACTAGACTAGAACTCTGGAGACCTGGGTTTTACTCCTGGCTCTTCCACTTGTCTTCTGTCGGGCAAGTCTCTGTGCCTCAGTTTCTCCTAATGATACTGCTCTCCTTTGTAAAATCGCTAAAGATCTACTGATAAAAACAGTAGGTATTATTACATATGTCCTCAGATTATCTCAGTGGTGGTGTAGTATTATTCAATACATCTGTGTGTCTCTCTTTTCAACACATGATGTTTGAAAACTAAATATTAGGAACTTGCTATTATGCAATTCAATGGTTAAATATGATGATCTTATTTTGGAATAATGTATTTGCCGTAAACACAAAGTCACAACAAACCTTCTGTCATTTTCTGCTGCATAACTAGTCAAAGTAAAGAATTTACCATAATTTCAGGGGCCCTTATAACAGCATCTTTAATGTACTTTACAAAATTAAAAGCCAAGTTCTGATGCTCTTTACTCAGTGGGACCATAGGCCCACTGATTTCATTGGAACTAATCACAGCATAAGGCACTACTGAACATGAGTAAAGAACCAGAATTTGACCTTATCTAATTAATTTGCACACCACCCAGCAAAGCAGGTCAGATAAGGAAACTGAAACAGGGAAGTTAAGTCCAACATTTTCTAAAGGTGGCCACTGTATCTAGGCCCCCAACTTGAAGTCATTTAGAACTGCCAGTACTCAGCACCCCTGAAAGTCAGATTCGAGATGTCTCAAGTTGGACACCCAAAAGCAGTGGCCACTTTTGAAAGTTTGGGCCTGTGGCTATGTATTCACTGCAGAGAAAGGGGTGTTTTTACATGGCTATACTACATTGTAAAATTCTACTGGAGCCAAGGCACTGTAGTCTTTACCTTGATGTAATCAGTGGAGATAATACCCATATTGGAGGAGAGGAAGCAAGTAGAAAGCAAGGAGACACTCCTATATCTTGTACCAGAGGCTGTACTTGGGCAGTGCATTTACATTAATGAAAATGGGATCTCAGCCAGGCTTGGTTGAAACTCTCCAAAGACATTTGGGATGAGATAAATTCTCTTAGACAGAAAGTTAAGTTGAATCTCTAGAAAGCGTGTTATGATCTGGTTTGATATAGAACCTTTCTGTTTCCACTATCTTTTAAATCTTAATCTTTGATGATCAAATTATGATTGTTTTCATTATAAATATATCTCAGTGCCGTGATGTGGTGTCATTCAAGTTGCCTTGGGACTGCACACCTGGTATAACTGTGAGTCTTCAGTGGATAAAGAGCTGAACACCAGAGGAGAACCCTTAAAAGTTGAACAGTCTCTGACGTACACCTCTTGTTAACCTGAAAAACCAAGTAAGGGCTGACATTGCCCAAAACAGATTGTTTGGGTGGCTAATAGATTAGAGGTTTCAGGGAGGTGACACCCAGTTAAGCACAATCATGTCTTCCTCTTGCAGTAGGCTGACAGGGGGAAGTGGCAGGGGGACGAGAGGACTCACATTCCTGGTCTCTGTAAGAAAGCATTACAGTCAATCTCTCTGGTACCCTTGAATTCTCCTTTCAACTTTCTTGTTTTATGCTGTGGCTTTTCGATTTCAGAATCATCCAGAAATGCAGAGTTTAGCAATCCATTCTTTAGGCATTGTGTATCTCAGTCCTTCCAGGACACTCCCGAGGCTAGACATTCAGTTCAACTGTCCAACTGCCCAGTCCAATTTGGGATGGAGGAAATGTTGCAAATCGAAAATACTTGTAAATATCTCATTTTTTGAGCTTCTATTGTGTTAACTGTTCAAATGATTTCAACTTCGAGCTCTGAAAGAATTGGTCTAAGTGAATCAATATATGTTGCTTTCATCTAGTTATACCATCATGGGGAGAGGTCAGGAGCATAGTGACTATGCTGCTGTAATCCTGTAGCATAGACACAGACTACAGTAACAGGAAGGGTTTCCCCATTGCTGTAGGAACTCCACCTCCCCAAGTGAAGGTAGCTTGGTGGAAAGCTTTCTTCTGTTGACCTACCTGCATCTATGCTGGAGGTTAGGTCAGCATAGCACCATAGCTATGTTGACCTACATTTTCAGCATAGCCCAGAGGCCTGAATGATCAGAAATACATGCTAAATAAGGCAGGGAGGGCTCTAGGCTTAATTTCTTAATTGTTTTCAGAGTAAAGGTGTTTTTAACCCTCGTGTCACAGGAACATATAATGTTTGTAGAGTTTATGTACATGCTTAACGTCAAGTCAACAGGTTTACTCATGTGCTTTAAGTCAGGAATGTGCTTGAGTGGGGCCCTCTTTGGAAATTCATGGCAATATGTGATGTTGCAGTAGTAACAGTGTTTCACCTAAGTCATTAAACAACATCTTTACCACAACTATGCATGTAAAACCATCAATAGAAAAAAAAATCCATTGTAAAACAACACACAAAATACAAATTCAAATGTTACCTGTTCACTCCAGGCAGCACCAGTGATTCAAGCCCAGCAGGGCCTCTGAGGACTGTGTTGCTAGCCTGCTGCTTCACCCCGTCTGAAGGAATCCCACCCACCATGCATATTGTTTTCTCATTAGTGTTGTCAACACTCTGATGATATTTTCCCTATCATCAAGGAGGAGAAATTCTAGTTTTTGCAGAATAGTGGACTCCCTGCGGTATGGCAATGCTCTCCTCTGTAGTGCCCCCTGTTAAGAGTTTCTTCAGACCTGTGGTAGACCTGTCTCTCCACTTTTAGTCCCATCACTTCTGGGGTATCAATATGCCAAACAACACTGGTCAGCAACGTATGACATATTCCTTCCAGAGCTCTCTTCCTGTACCTTTTTTGTCAGAGGAGTGGCCACCCCAGATTCTTCTCCCTTGAGTCTCTTAACCAAACTCAGAAGGAAAATGCAAACCACAATGAAAGCAACTTCTGCTCCTTCCTCATGCTTAAACTTTTCATCCATCCTGGGTCCTTCCTCCAGCTCTCAGTTTCTCTGCAGAATGCTGGCTCTCAAGAGTTACCACCCTGGAGCCTTGCCTCTATTCTGGACCCTTCACTCCTATCTACCCCTTAGGCCATCTGCTCGTCAGTTGGGTTTCTCTCAGACTCAATCCAGGATTCTCCTTCACCCCTGCTTCCCCCTCCCATCAGGCCCATCCCAAGGGAGCAAATTCCCTTGAAGCTCCTCTTCAGTTGAACGTCTTCCTGGATTTCTTCCCTGGAAGCCCAGGTCTTGCTCTTTTGTCAGGGCTCACTGCTGTAGCATTCGCTATCCTATAATTTCTCTATAATTCTCCAGTTTCCCTACTCCATTATTCAGAGGGACTGCAGCATTCTTTGTCCCTCTTATAGCCTCCTTCTAATTTGTGCTGCCTTTCCTTATACTCACCCACCTAGCTTCTCTCCAGCTAGGCTTCATCTTTAATTAAGCCTGGCCCAATCTCCAAGTTCTGACAGATGTGTTAGTTGGCCTCTGAGGCCCACATTAACCCTTTCAGAGGCAGGGTACTAGGATGGTGTAAATAACCCATCACATAATTCTATTCAAGAGCAAAGAACTTTAACACTATCTGTGCTTCAAGGACAATGTGTCATTGCATCTAAGATTAGGATTTGGGTTTATCATCTTCTGTTTGTGTTTAAAGCATGTTATGCACACAAGAGAAACCATCGTGCAATGAGGGGAACAGATCTCTAATTATTTACTGCTCAGGCTAGATCAGAGGTCTTAATGGGAACAAGAGATATAAGGATTTTTTTTAATACCCTAAAAATACTTTTCAAGCATAAAGAAATATAAAGGGACTTCATAAGAGAAGTTAATGAGTATTTTCCATCCATTAACAAAGCAGAACACAATAAAAACCTAACAAGAGTTTTAGGACTGCCAGATCTCACGCGAAGCAGCAGCCTTCAGCAATTTGGGCCATATCTCACTCTCCCAGATGATGTTACAACTCTGTAGATCCTCTACATCCTGCAGTGCTGCTCTCTGTTTATCTCAAAATTGCACATTGGTGAAGATACAACACTGCTGACTATAACTCCGTTTCCTTTCCCACTGCCAGGTGACAAAAAATCCTTCTAGCTCACCTCCTAGCCCTACACTGAAAAAAAGATCCAACAGAAAATCCCACTCAAAGTGAAGAATCTATAGGTTATATTTCTAAATTTTACAATCTAAGGAATGCATCTACACTGAACTGTTCATGTTTGCAAGCTTTGATTATTTGCTTTTGCTATAAATTTTGAGAAGCATCACTGGGAAAAACACTGATGTTCATTCTTGTTGCTTTTAAAATATAATCAGCTTCCCAAAGGACTGTTTTGATGGATAGATTCAGGACTATTACAGTTTATTCCTCACTCATCCCAGGTCACAGAGTGAGTCAGTGGCAAAGCCATTTAAACCAGAACATTCAACTTGGACGTTTAAAGACTGGTGCCTAAACTCATATTTAGGCTCCTAAATAAGTTTCAGCCCAAAAGAAGAACTTCTAAGAAAGATGAGAGTATGCAAAACCAGGAGGGTAGAATGGACATCTACAAATAACCTTAACTATAGACTTAACTAATTACTTTATTATTGAAAAAGATGACACGGTAAACCAAAGCAACTATAGGAGCCAGCTAATATTCCAATAAGGTTTGGTGAATTCCATTTTCCTGTCAAAAAGGATCAGTTTGGAATATTCTATATTCCTTAAAGCAGTTACAATATAACTTTGCATCATAAACTTTCCTTAAAAACTAGAATGTAGAACAGTCACATCATGCAGCTAGTCACTAAGCTGAAACTGCTGTCTTAAACTACTCTCACAAATGGCTAATTTTTTGTACTGGAATGATCACACCACAGGGAAAATTGCATTCTCTGTGTGAGTAGCAACACTGTATGCAACCAACAATAAGGAGGGATACACAAATAGAACATGTAACCCTGAGAGACATGCAAAATATCCAATCTTTTTCATGGCTTAGAGCCACCATTGTATCTTTCTGATATTTCATTCGGAAAAGCCAGATGTTTGTAAGTCATTATCCCTGGGATCAACATGGTAGCTTCAAATACCAGAAAACTACCATTTAGTACTCATAAATATTAAAGGAAAACTGAATTGCTATATTTTTCAAGTTGCATGGCAAGGGAAACAATTCAAAGAATAGTTATGTTAATAACACTCAGGTTATTCTGATAGTGAGACCAGAGATCAAATCTGAGATCCAGGGAAAATTACTTTTGTAATGAGTTATAGTACAAAATCTGACTCTTAAGTCTAAGAGGAGTCCATATCTGACCATTACGTATTTATTACAAAAAAAAAGAATTACATTAAAAGAACATTAAGACTGCAGCATTAAGCATGGAAGAGTTAGGAAATGCCAGAATTAAGGTTGCCCCCACAATCTTAATTCAGACTCCTTGTGCATATGCATTATGATTAAGGCTATGTGTTTTAGTCACAGGTATTTTTAGTAAAAGTCCTGGATGGGTCACAGGCAATAATCAAAAAGTGATGGTTTACTAAAAATACCTGTGACTAAACCTTATTTTCTGGGAGAGGGCGCTCCTGAAGACTGCTGCTGGGGGTGGGACAGTGCGGGGTGACACTTCTGCTGGAGGGGGAGCAGCCCAGAGCCCCGCTTCCACTGGGGGCAACCCAGAGCCCCCTGCTGCTGGTGGGGGATCAGACGGGGCCTCCTGCCGCTGCTGTGGGGGGCAGCCCGTGGCCCTGCCACTGCCATCACCGGTCCAGGCAGAGGGCGGCCTGTAGTGCTTTTGCCACTCTGGTTGGGGGCAGCCAGGACTCTTTCACCTCCGCCACTCATCTGGGTGGCGACGGCCCAGGGCCCCGCCACCGCTGGTCCTGGACCCCTGCTCCAGGGCAATGCCAGGGACCAGCTACGTGGGGCTGCCAGAGCAGTGAGCAGTGCACCTGACCCCGGGGCTTTCCCAGCTGCTGAGGTGGTCTTGGGGTCAGTGCACCAGCACTGCAAAATTCACGGAAGTCACGGAAAGTCATGGAAGCCACGACTTCTGTGAATGATTCTCAACCTTAATTATGACTAGGCTTTGCAGAATTCAATTTTTATATTTTGATAACTTCAACGGATATCAAACTTTATTTTTAAGCATTTTCAAATCTATTTACATTTTCACAGATGCAAGAAATTATGGGGGTTCAGACATTTACTTAATGCCACTGAGATTCAAAAAGTTAAAGCTTCATGACCACTAATACACAACTTGTTAACACCACGTCATAACTTTGTCAAACTCCAAGTTCTCAAGTAGCACTTTTCTTACTTTGCCTATCTTGAAATTTCTATCATCATCAATAGAAATATTTTTCCTTTGGTTTTTGTGTGTACAGTAAAATGTATATTTATTGACATTTACAATATGTAAAGTCTAAGACTTCCAAGCCTAATTATGATATAGTCTTTAATTATGTGATCTTATACTATTTTCTCCACATGACCTCTGCTATGTCTTAGTTCCATCTTCTATACTCATTCTGGTCCTGCAGCAGTTAACAACCAAATACTATTTCCAGTATTCTGCTGACATCATCAGCGTTTTTTCTGTACAAAGACATTTTGGCATGAAAAGGTGCAATAGAATTTAATGGCCTTTGTAAACCTAGCAACATTTGAAACATGGGGGAGAAAGAGGGAAAATGCTTTACATATAGGACAAGGACCAAATCATTAAGGAAAGTAAGTTTGCTTACTAGCACGTAAAAGGATATTTACAAATAACAGAGAGCAAAAACAGAAGTCAGCACTATGAAAAAAATGGTGACAAAGTAATTTTAACTTCTGCAGTGTGGTGAACTGACAAAACAAAGCAAATGATTCGTACAATGTCTCTAAAGGACTGTTTTGTTCCTTTTAAGGAATTAGACACTATCATCTGATTCTTAGCTCACTTACACCACTGTAAACCAACTGAAATAAGTTGACTTAAACTAGCACAAAACTGGCGTAAGCATGACTTGAAATAGATCTTGTAAATTTAATCTACTTCTGCCTGTGGGGAAGAGAGGTTGTGGAGTGCCTAATGAGCCAAGTTTTCAAAAAATGGCTTTCAAATAGTTGTTGGCACAAATTACGCTATTTACATTTACAAGCCCAGTCAGTTAGTTAGACATGTACGTGCCATGATTTCCACTCACAATTACCTAAGATTGATCTGACATCCCTTTAAAATGAAACTCAATGTATCTGCTAAAAGGGGTATTTCCCATTTAGAATAAGAAGTACACTCTGCAGATGGGGATTTTCCATAGGACGACAGACATAGATGACCTTCTTGGAAATAAAGCTGACACAGGACAGAAATATTTTTTTCGCCAATATTGGTCAGTTATGGTGGAATTTTGGTTTTTCATGATCACCTTTTGTAAGGATCATTCGACTATACAAATCAAATCTTACTTTCCAAAAGTCAGTTTCTACTGCTGCTCATGTGTTTGTGCCTCATGTTTACTTACATTTACTGGATTTTTGCTTGTTAGGGGCAAACTGGAAATGACTTTTTTTTTCTGTTTTTTTCAGAGCTAGGAAAGGATTTCACAATGTATTTGCAGACATTCAGTCGCACGTGAAGAATGATGCCATTTTTGTCACTGTCCCTATAGCAAGAGTTCTCAAACTGGGGATCATGAGATTATTACACCCCATATTGCCTCCAGCATTTATGATGGTGTTAAATATGTAAAGAAGTGTTTTCAATTTAAAATGGGGGGAGGGGGTCGCACACAGAGGCTTTCTATGTGAAAGGGGCCACCAATACAAAACTTTGAGAACCACTGCCATATAGCCAAGAACAACATAGCGGACCTGCATAGATACTGTTATGCTGGAGGGCGCTGGCTACCAAAAGATACATCACTCTGACCTCATGGACTCTGTTAGCCACCTTTAATCCAGGATAAATGTATAGCAAAAAGCAAACAGGCTTCTTTGTGGAGTAAGAAAGCTGAATCAACAACCATCACCCAAGAGACCAGACCACATGCAAAGCCACTCAGAAGCAGAGTTATGTGGGCTAGGAGTTCCCCTGGGGCTGACTGAAAACCCAGTAGTTGTGTGTGTCTGTGAGAAGCAGAAAGCTAGGAGAAAGCAAGTGGACAGTGAGAGAAGCATTAATATCTGAGACAGAGTTATTTGGGGCACAGGACTGGTTGGAAAGCAGACATGGATTTCTGTGAAAGGAAACTGCCTCCTTTTTGTTTCTACTGCATTTAGTGAAACAGCACTTTGTGTCGATTCAGTTTTTTTAAAAACAATTTTTTAATTCAGTGGATTTTAGAATAAAAAGTAATATCTAACCTGGCAAGGAACTGAATATTGACTAATTGCTTGGCCCAAGAGGCAACAGTATTAAAATGCCTCATGGAAATGGCTCTTTGCCTCTAAGATGAACAAGTTGCTTCTTTGGCCATGACTGGAGAAGGATTTTATGGGAACACAGGACGCACTCGTTTGTCCCTCCCCTGTAACAACAGCATGGCACTCTCAACAACTCCTCTTCTACAGGAAAGAAAGGAAGAAGGTTGCCAGGTGACAGGACCTGGCGATTAGTCTGCCAATAGCGACTCATGGGAGGGGCAAAAAGGCCAGCACCAGCTAAAGGAGGGGCACATGACCTCTCCACATGACTCCTTCCTATCCTGTCCCCAGCCCAGGGCCTCCATGCTCTCCCCATCCCACATTACCTGGGGGAGGAGGGGAGGCTCATTCCTCCCGCTGCACTGGGTACTGGTTTCAGCGGATTTCTGAACCACAGGGCTCTCCCAGGAACCAGAGAGGCTAAAGGAGCAGAATGTAGAGCCGCTGGGTGGCCCCACGCTGGCAGCTCCTCTGGCATGGCTGTACCGTCCCCAACCGTTTTCTCTGCCATGGCTGTACCACTCCCAGCCCCGTCCTCCAGCAGGACTGTACAGACCCCAGACACGAGACGCAGCTGCATGGAAGGGCTGGCGGAGAGGCTAGGCAGGGCCCAGCAGCCCCACATTCTGCTCTTTTCAACACTGTAGTTCTCTGCTGAATGTGCCTCACCCCAATCACCAGGGAAGGGGCATGTAACCCTTCTCGCCCCTCCCAGGTGTTATCCACCTGCCAGTGGGTCAGGGCCACACTCCTCTCTCCTGCCTTTTTGCATCTGGAAAAGCAACTCCTCTTTACTTGCAGCTTCTCTCTCTCCGACATGCATGACCTTGCAGGCCCCCGGGACATTCAGCTGCAGCTCCTAGCAACAACAAGCATCACACTTTCAGTCTTCATGAAGCTGGTTCCTCGGGGATAGCGGAGTTGAGGCCTTGCCACATGCTAACAGCTGAAAAATCTGTGTATCAGCTTCCCCGCACTCTGACAAGTTCTATCCCAGACATTCATCAGCCCCTTTCCTGTTAAGAAATCAGGGTATTGGTGTAACACACACCTAATCACTGGTTACTTCTTTGCTTTCAAAAACCCCGAATGGGAGGAGTGGTTAAACCTAGTGAATAATTTAAGGGCTTGACTGGGAGGTTACCCCAGGTCCTGAGGAAGGGGCTGCATGTATTTATGCTGTCCCAGGAGCAGACCAAGGACCAAACTATGGCTGAGAAAGTTACATATGAGCCCCTAGTTCCCCCCTTGCTGCACATAATCTGCCACAACTCTATCTATTCCTGGGGCTTCCCTCTTCTCTGGCTAGCTATGCTGGCTGGTGTGTTGAGGGGATAGAAGAGCAACATGGACCCTGTCCACTTGTGTGGGCGGGGGGAGCAGCAGATGAGCAGAAACTAGTCTACACAACAGTATACCCTGTGATGCAGATGGCCAGCGTAAGGGAGGAAGGAGGTGATTTAATCCCATTAATCCTCTGCATGAAGGTACACAAGGTTAGCCACAGACTTGGTATTTAGTTCAGGGGTCTCCAAACTTTATGAGACGAGGGCCATATTAGATTTTTAAAGGGGCATCGTGGGCCAAAGTGACTGTGAAAAAATTCAATATATGCAAATATATGCAAAATCCCCTCCCTTGCTCCTCCGGCTGCTGCCGTGGGGGCACTCACCCCTCCGCACATGGGGCTGCTGGCAGGAGCTCGGCGAGGTGAGGGTGGGGGGAAGTAGCAGCTTCTCCACATGCCTGCTCAGCTGGAGGGCTGGACAAATCGAAGCCGCTGGCCGGATCTGGCCCCTGGGCAGTAGCTTGGAGACCCCTGATTTAGTGCAAAATCACCAAGACCCACACTACAATGGAACTATTTTGTTCCTTGCATGCCATGGAAGAACTCGAAGTGCTGATTGGAACAATAACTTAACCCATGATGTCAGTGAACTGAAGAATAGTATGTCTTTACTATGGGGCTGATCCTGCAAACACTTGCCAGGTATAATGCCTAGTTGAAACCAATAGGCCTATTCATGGTAGCAAGCACCATGCCTGGTACCAAGTGTCTGCAGGACTGGCCTCAAGTATTACATGATAATAAGCATTCATACTGTGCACTTCAAAGTACACAGTAATCATGACTTATTTCCCTGCATAAGAATCTTTTTAGAATACACTTTTGTGGAAGGTGCTTTATAATTATAAGTGTACAATAAAGTGAGATATAAAAACAAGCAAAAAGAGAGAGAGACTGAACAGAAAGTGAAATGTCTCTTTGTTGCTGTCTGATTAGACGTAGAAACAAGTTGCTTCAATTAAAAGTTAAGCAAAACATGTTGGAATGCTCCCTGAGGAGCCCCTATAGTACATTGTGTCTGTGTTTAGCCGAGCTTTTACAGTACAGGCTTTGGTTTTAATCTACATGCCATGGAGTAAACATTTTATTCTGTAAAGTGCTTTGAGACCCTTGGAAATACAGCAGAACTTCAAGTTTACAAACAACCATCGTATGAACAATCAGTGATACAAACTATTTTTCCAAACAGGAAGAAACAAAATGCAGAAGAAAGGTGATGTTGACAAAGAACAGGTTAACATCCCTCACTTTCTGATGCCTTCAGTGCATTGGAAATCGACTTGCAGTGATCTGAAGAACAGCAAGAAAGCGATACACTGGAATTTATGAATCATTACTACTGTCATTGTGAAATATTCAGTTTTATGAACTCCTTATTCCCCACGTGGTTTGTAAAATAGAGGATCTGCTGTAATAGGGTGCTATATTTAATAATGCTGAAAATATGGAAGTAATATAAATATATAACATTATTCTTCATTATTTTACAACACCAGTATCATACAAATCAGCTTACAGACTTGTGTGAAGACAAGTGCCAAGCATTACTATTATTGTAAAGCATGACGCTGCTTGGGGGAGCGTGTGTTGAACTCCACCAAACCACCTGGCACCACAGTAAAGAGATCCACGCAAAGTGAAACGAAGGCAAACAGAAAACAAGACAAAAATCAATGAAAAATGCAAAACCAAATCAAATGCATGAAACTAACATGAAGGGATTTCATGCAAAGAAGAAGCAAAGCTAACGTAAAAAAAAAATTCCCTATCTCCCACACTACCACTTACCAGTGTGTCCCAGCGTGCGCACAGCTGCCTGGAGCTATAGCACATGCTGCAGTCCCTGAGCACAAGGAGGTGAGCTGAGGACAGAATCGCGGCTCCAGCTCTGTTTGCATGAATGGCCTTTGCGTTTGGTGGGCAGAAGCAAGGGCCTTCCCCATTCATATCCGGCAGCTCTGAGTAGGGGCATTTAGTAAGGGAAAATAAAAGGTGTGTCTTTTAACTGCTTTGAAACACATAAGTGTGGAAGACATTCCTGCAAAGACCCTAAGGATGGGGAATAGGGGGCAGTTACAGATATTGTCCCTTAAAATAAGAGTAGGGTCTGAGGCTCCAGGGAATGGGGTTATGGGAGAGATGCATCCTTAGGAGCCTGGATTATATGGTGTGTCAGTTACGTTACTGAGGGGCATGGGGTTATATGAAGGCAGATGCATTTTTGAGACAGAAGTGCAGTTTTATAGGGGCAGATGTATTCCTATGGTCTTGGGTTTCACAAGGGATCAGATGCGTTATTGAGGGGGACAGGGTTATGTTGTAAGGTTGGGCTACATGGGGATCAGATGCATTATTGAGGAGGTTGGGCATTTGTATTGTATGAGCAGTTGCATTATTGAAGGGCCAGGGTTATATTGTGGGGTTGAGTTATATGGGGTATCAGATGCATGAAGAGGCTAGATTTATATGGAAGCAGTTGCATTTTTGAGACAGATGGGATTATATAGGGGGCAGAACCACTACTGAGCAGCTGAGATAATATGGGGTAATCCAGTACATTACTGAGGGGCTGGAGTTATCTGGGGATCTGATGAAGTACGGAGGGGAAGGGGTCATATGGGGGATCCAATGCATTACCGAGGGGATGGGGTTATCTGGGGATCTGATACATTACTAAGGGACTAGGGATTTGTAAAAGATCTTGTGCATTAATGAGGTGCTGGAATTATATGGGGACCCAATGCAGTACTGGACTTATACAGGAGATCCCGTGCGGAACAGGGGGCTGGGCTTATATGGGGGATCCCATGGAGTAGGGAGGGCTCAGCGGGGGGATCCTATAAAGTCCTGAGAGCTGGGGTTGTCTGGAGGAGCCCATGCAGTACAGAGTGGCCAGGCTGGGATTATTGCGGGGGAGGGAGGGGGGACGTGGTGGTGTTACACAGAGGTACACTGGTGCGCGTGGGGAAATCCACGCAGCAGGAGGGGCCCGACCAGGATTACACGGGTGGGGAACAAACACAGCCGG
>ML677359.1:10549346-10810118 GCA_007922305.1 Dermatemys mawii | reverse complement strand
GGGGAGGAGGACAAAGTTGTGGCACTTGTGCGTGGAAGGGGGGGGGGACCCCCGGGCGGGGCCGGCGGGGGCGGGGGCCCCCGCCCCCCCCCCCCCCCCGCCCCCAGCCGGGGCAGCCCCCCCCCCCCCCTCGCGGGGTGTGCGCGCTGCAGCCTTCATATCCGCCATTTCTTTTTTTCTTGAATCGCCCTCATTTGCATACCACATTTTCATTCATAAAAAAAAAAAAGAACCAACCAACACCCGGCCAGGCGGGCGAGGGCCCGGCGCGGGGCGGGGCGGGCTGCGCTGCTCGCGGGGCCGCCCCGCGGGGTGGCCGCAGAGACCCGGGAGCGGGGCTTGGGGCAGGTCCCGTGCGAGCGGAGCGTGCCTGGCCTGGCGTGAAGGCGGCCGGGGCTGGGCGCTGCCTCCCCCGCCGGGCAGAGCTCGCCTCTCCCTGCCCCGTGGGCGGCGCGGCGGCGGCTGTTTGTGAATAGGACGGTTCCCGTTATTGTCACATGACCCTGGCATTCATAAATCCGGTAACCTTCAGCCTGCCCCATTCACTCGCTCCGGCTCCCTGGTGCGCGGCGGCGAATGCCGCTGCCCGCGGGGCCTGGCGGGGAGAAACTCGGCCTGGCTGGGAAACTCTCCCTCTACCGACAAAACAACACTTTTGGGCCCCAAACCACCACCTCCTCCTCCTCCTCCTCCGTGGAAGGGGAAGTGACTCAGTTTTGCAGCACTGGGGGGGATGTCGAAGGTGTCGTCTCTCGCGGACGTGGACAGGATATTGTTACTGTCGCTCCTAATTTGGGGGATCATCAGCGCCTGCGGAAGAGCAGGTCCTGCCTGTTTGTTTGTGGGAAGGTTTATGCAGGAATGCAGTGGCCACACTGGACGAGGGGATTCCACGGGCTCTACCCCTGTTGCAGAGAATGAACCTTGCCCACCCTGTGTAAGGAAGGGTGGTGGACAGAAATAAAAAGTTAAATGTCAAACCATGAAGTGACACTGGACCCTGCTTAAAAGTAATTGGTGCGGGGAAATGCCCATTAAAAGTGCATTATCCTCTGCGTCTGTAGGCTTACATTTACATACTCGTATTTAGTAGTAATGAGTTCTTCAGACCCATGCCCACACATTTTGTCCAGAAATCTTGATTTGGCATGATTGAAGAAAAAAGCAATTGTGGTATAACTTATTCAACTGTTCTTGTGTGGCAATTATAATAATGGCTCAGATTCTACAGTCACTTGCATGCATGTTTAAATTCACATAAAGCACATGTTTTTCAGTGTTTGCAGGATCAAGTCTTGGGTATGTAACCTTCCTGCAGTGCTATATAGTAGTAGTGATCAATAAAATGCACAAGATATTTAATTTAATATACAACTCAGACTGTTAGCGTGACATATCTATTTCAGTAGCAATAGAGTAGAAAGAGCTGAACTCCTCCAATATTGTCATGCTTTTTTCTTGTAAATGTTCTCTCTTTAAACCTGTCAGTATTAACAGTATTTGCAAATAAATAGACTAATGCTTCTACAAGATTGTTTTTTGGGTAAATGCTGAGGATGCCATGTTTGCATTTATTTCATAATTATTGAGAGGACTGGTCTCAAGAATAAATTAACAAAGATGTTACTGCAATGTTACAGAAATCTATTTAAGAGATGTACTCATCAAAACATTGTTCCTGGCTGTCTTTTTCTGGGTTTGACAGACAGAAAAATAAGTCTCAGCATATAAAATGGAAATATATGCTGCAGTATTTGGCATTAGACCCATACTTACAATGAAGACTGCTCACGGGTATTTTAAAACATTGTAAAAAATGTACAACTTTATTCCTATTTACAATAGAAATGGTAGTTCAGTGGAATGTCCTGTGTTATCACCATGCCTAAAAACCGAACCAACACTAAATTAGGTTGTTGCAGAAAGAGTGATGAAGGAAATGGCTTTTAACTTCAGTCCAGGTGTTAAAAGAGATTATATTTTTGACATTTCTCAATGGAGAAGCCATAAAGTATATGTTCCTGAAATTGTGATTGGCTAAATAATAATAAATTATTTTGAAGTCTAGCAGACTATGACAATTCTTCCAAATAAGAGTCTATTTTATCGTATGGATTTTGTCCACTAATAAAGGTAGGTTTCAAACAAGCTAACTGTAGGATTTTTTTTAGTAGTATTACAAAAAATGGTTGCCACCCTTCACAGCCTACTAGGCCATGTCTAAGTGCAGTTAGTCTGTAGTGGAAAAATTAACTCTTTTATCTGAACAATATTTTACTTTTTACAGTAGTAGAAGACAGAGTATTGTAAGTGCATTTGAGTGTTGGTGCCAGGATGGATGTTAATTTAAAACAGTATATTAGAAAATTGAGAGAATTCTGTTCAGAGATCTGATGCTTTGATTTTCAATTGTTCGTTTTGATTTGTTTTAGAATCATTTTTTCCTTTAACTGTTCCACCGCTTATACTTGCATTTCTGTCATTCTTTTAAAAGGGAAACTAACTCATGACTGCTTTATTTTGTCAGGGGTTTTTTGGTGGGGGAGGGGGAAGAAGCAATGCCACACTAGTATGTCCTGGGATCTTCGCAGTTTAACCAAGCAAAGACATCCTTGGCCATTACTTAAATGTGTGATTTACAAGAAAATCTCATGGGCGAGAGGAAGTGGTGCTGGTGACTCGGTGGGCAGCACTCTTTAGTCTGGGTAACTATTGAACCAATTTCCCAGGATAGCGCTAATTGTCATCATGGGTATTGGAGGTGCTGTCTTTCAGGTCAAATGTAAAACACAGGTCCTGACCACTTGTGGTCATTAAATATCCTGAGCGAGTATTTGCAAAAGTATTTGTGTTTGTTCTGGTGAAACATGTCTTGCTGCTGTACAGCTCAGGCAGTTTACATTATAACTAGCCTCAATATCTCTGTAATCCCCTTTATAAGTAATTCTTCACCTCCTATTCTAAATTGATGGATAGTGTTGCTGAAGTAGTGACTTGAACATTGTTTTTCATTTCAGTAAAAAGAAGTGAGGACCAGTACTCTGATTAATTTCCTCAAGCTCTTGGAACAGTAGTAATAAGGTCTTCTATTTGCCCTTGATATCTGACTCTGATTTGCTTAGTTATTCCAGTTTCACTGAGTACATTGCAAGCAAATGTAACAACTAGATTACAAAAATGGCCACTGTTGAGATGAATTCTAAAATAACCTTATTTGAGGTAATTGTAATTTTTTTGTTTGTTAGTGTATTGAATTGAGGAAACTTTGGAACAACTCTGTAACCATCTGTAAATCCAAACTGAGTGTTTGCCACATTAAGATCAATATTTGAAGGTGCATTTGTCATTTCACAGAATGCGTGTTTCTACTTCTAGAGCTTTTTTTCTGTCCCAAATCCTTTCGCCATCTGCATATCACCACAGTACTTCTAATCCATGTTGGTGTTAATCGGCTTGCGAATATTTAATAAAACTTAAACTTAATTAAGATGTAGTGTTGAGTGAATTGAAGCTAAGAGACATAAAAAAAGCTAATTTCATGCTCCTCTGAGCCATTCCACTATAATTGTCTATACAGATGAAGAATATAGGCTAGTTGATTCTATGTTCAGTACAGATGTTAATTTATTTTCAAGAAATGGACTGGTAATATGTAACTCAAATCCTAAATGCATGTTGGAGGTGATGTGTTTACAGGTTTCACTGGGAAGAATATAACATTCCATCAGAATTTGCATGTACAAAAAGATTGTTATATTTAATGCTACTTTCATTAAGCATGATGCATACCCCTAGTGCCAGAAGAAGTCACAGGAAGTAATTACATGGAAAAGGTATGAAAATGAGGATGTGTTTGTGTGTGGCATTGTTTATTGTTCTGTGTCAAGATAGTTAAGTTAGTCTCAGGGCTTGTCTATGTGGGGACACTCAGGAAAGTTAAGTGTGAAGATATAGCACATTAAACCCCTGTGTGGATGCTCTCATTCAGAAATAAACAGGCTTTAGCTCCTCCACCAGGCACCTGTAGCTTATTCATGGCATTAAGTTCACTGGGAAACAAATAGTTGGTGACTCTGACTAGAAGTGTCAAAGTTGCTTTATGAAAGTCTGTCACAATTATGCTGTGGTGCACTGACCTTGCAGAAACTTGGTCCTAGAAACAGCAGACACACATCCCAAACCTTGCAAATATGACTAGCAATCCTCTTGAAATGTTTCAAACAACAGTTTAGTGGAATATTGGCTTTG
The DNA here is from genome assembly GCA_007922305.1 of Dermatemys mawii. Lineage (NCBI taxonomy): Eukaryota > Metazoa > Chordata > Testudines > Dermatemydidae > Dermatemys > Dermatemys mawii. The sequence continues at coordinate 10,805,870 of ML677359.1, read as the reverse complement.
CATTGGCATGGTTTGCAGCTGGTTTTATTGTGTCAGATACACTGATCCCCAAACCCACTCACCACTGAAAATAAGATTAATAAATCATCACAGTGCTTACTGTGACTACTGAACACATTCAAACTCTAAGGTTGCCCTTTAGAATTAGACTTGTCTCATTTTCAGAGTAACTTTGTCTATTGCATATTACTGACTGCTTTCTCCTAGATGTAATAAACAACCAATTGCCCTTTTTTTGGTCATGAGTATGAGCTGTGCAGGAAGACACTGGCCATACTGTGTGTCATGACATCATTGCTTGCGCTTGGGACAGGAAATGCAAGCTTCCAAAATATGACCATTCACTTTTTGGCCTAAAAATGTAATATGATTATTTCTGAGGTTAATGCATTACTTTAAAAAATACTACAAGTAATTAGCTAATGTATTCAATTACATTGAGAACTATCTATTTTCAAAGAGAGTTTTTAATGAGATGTGATAATTGAATCTAGCACCTTCTACTTCCTTATGCCATGCCAGGGTTTTAAAGGGACCGATAGGTTTGTTTGTTTATGTATTTATACTACATCCTGAATGGTGTATGAGGACAGTATGTGGCACATGGTCAAGTGAGAGAGGCAAGAGGAAGAGAAATCAAGACATCAGGGGAGGAACAGAACTGGTAGAGGTGCACTGTATTTTTCACCAGAGATAGCACTTTACTCTTAATTACAGACAAGCGTAGCTTACAGAACAACAAAATCAGGTATTGGGAAGTTGAAGGGATAAGAGAAAATCAAATAATTTGACTTCAGTTAGACAAAGAAATCTATAGTCCATACATCCTTTTAAACCCTTTTTTTTGTTTTTTTTCTGGGCAAGTGTGGTTCTCAGATCAACCTGGAACTAGAGGTTGTTTGCTACTTATAAAACAGATGCAGCACAGGCCGTGGTAATGGACTGCCCTGCAATGTGCCTCATTCCTGATCTGGCAACACAGCCGCTTAGGGCTGAAAGATTTATTTCCTCCGCAGGTTTATTAAATCTTGACACTGCAAACAAGAGGATCCGGTGTAGTGGGATGTTTTTAATGTAGCTCTCTGAGAGCTGTATTTAAATTATAAATTTGTTCGTTAGGCCAGCAAACCACCATCGGATAGCACTTTTAGTCACTCAGACTGAGCCATATTAGAACCAGTGGCTGAGGCAAAAGGCAACTGAATGCCACTATAAATCCCTTGAGCCATCCAATTCCTCTGCTTCCCAACATATACTGTCAAGTTTATTACATGAACTCTACTCATCATCTCACACTGTGCTGGAGGAAAGGAAATTCTCCTCCAGTTGGGTAAAACCTAGGAGAGGAATTGTCAGACGGTTGAATGACTTTTATACTTTCAGAGGGACCATTGCCATTTAGAACAAATCCAGAGCAAATGGTATAAAACAGGGGCTCAAGCCTGTCATATTCTGGGTGCACTGAACTTCCACTGAAGTCAAGGAACTAAGAATACTTACAGCCTTGCAGGGGTGTGTGTGTGTGTGTATATATATATATATGTATGTGTATGTGTATATATAATCTCCTTATTTTGGGACCAAATTCTGCACAAGGAGATATGTGCAGCTAAAAGGCAGAATACCTTTATATTAGAAATTGAAATTTACATGAATACAGGTTTACATTGTGGGTCCACAGATAGCCACAGAACTGATAAACAAAAGTACATAATCAGAAATTAGAGGCGCAGGTGGAGTCTTTGGTACGTAACCTATTTGCTGAACAGACTAGTCAGTTTGTGTATTTAAACTGCCATGGTAGTGTAGACAGCAAGAAATGATGGTATATAGGCTCTGATGTGGGGGTATAGGTTTCATCTACTAAATCTATGAAATCATGAGTGAATTTCTAGCCTACCTGATGTTGCATCTTGTGCACAGAGAGCTGGAAAAGCAATATTTAGGCCAGTTATCCATTTAGTTGAGGTGAATGGATAGCTAATTCTCTTGATTTTTCTCTGCAAGTCTTTCATCGCTGGACTCCCAAATATTTAGGATTGAAATCTAGCAATTAGGAGTATTAGGAGAATCCTTGCACTTTATTTCCTTTGCCAAATAGACTGAAATGGACTGAAAATTTAATCACCAACAAATATACACAATGCACAATAGTAACTGAAGAGGGAGTATCACAACCTTTCCCCAGTCATAAGGGCTAGGGAATAAAAGAGGAGGAGCTCCCAGCAGCAGAACCAGCCTCTAGAAGTGAAGGTCCTCCTCACCCCTAGTAGGAACAAGGGGTACCGGGGCATCCTCCAAGCTCTTAGTCTGTGATGTCAGCTTCTTGCAACTTGATTTTGGGACACTCCCCCCCGCCCCAGTTGTTTAGCCTCAGACTTCTCCTGCTTTTCTCCCTTGATACCTCTGCTTTCTGCCTTGTTCCTCTGCCTTCCATATGCTTTTCCTTCTTTCCTCCCCCTTCTTCTTCCTCTTCCTTTTGCCTTTGTTTGGTCTTACTCATTCTAAACCCCAACCTCATTTAAAAAGAAACATAGTAAGGGCTTGTGTACATGGGGAAATCAACCAGCATAGCTGTACTGCAATAATTATAAGTATTCTGCTGTATCTATACTGGTTTAACTACCTGTATGGATGCTGTATTCTGAAATGAAAGTGACTGTATTTCAGAATAATTCTCCCACTATAGCTACATTGGAGGATTTCCCTATGTAGACAGGCCCTATGGTTTGTGCCAGGGATCACTTTGATATGTACATTCTGCTTCACCTTTCTTCCTACTCTTTATGTGCGTTATGTCTTTCAGAATGTAAGCCCTTTGGAGAAGGAGCTATCTTTTCCTGAGAGTTTGCATAATGCCTAGTTTATTGGGACCTCGATCCTGACTGGGTCTTTGGGCACTACCACAGTATAAATGATAATCACTGATAGTCTGTCTTTCCAGCGTGGGTCTGTTATAATATAAAACAAATGGCTGGCTAAAACTTACTACGTGGTCATTTTTCAAAAGTTTCTATGTAATTTAACATAAATACTTTTAGGATATGAAATTTAACCTTATTGTAAGTCTTAATCCTATGCTGTATTTAAAAAAACAAAACAAAACCCAACCATTGTACTTCATTTCTAGATGTTTTCCTTAGATGAACATTTGAGCTAATGTATACTACGTGGGTAGCCCAAAATCACCTGCTCTAGTACCAGATGTTGTTCACTGCCCTGAAAGGATTGCACTGCATTAAAGAAAGTATTGCCCTGTATTGACTATATTGCCCTAGCACTTATATACCCTTGCTAAATTTAATTTTTAGTTTAGAGAGAAGAATATGCCTATTTGGAGAAAACGAGATATTTTCTCCCAATAAAGTTAAACAAAATGTACGTCAGGCAGCAGTTTGAACATATCATACGCTCTCTGCAGAGAGACAATAAACTGCTCACTTTTATCTTTAGGTGGAATTTTCAGTCTCTTTTTCCACTCACATTCTTCCAGTTTTATTTTTTGTTCTGAAGAATTTTTTTTTAGCTCCCTTTTCTTACACCATTTGTCTCTCACACTTGTCCCCGCCCCCATTACTTTTCCATCACTTGCTGCTCTCACTCCTCCTCCCAAAGGAAAACCTGCCATCGCTGCATTTCCGTTTTCTTGCCTCAGAATCTTCTGCTTACAAAATCCTGTTGTCCCTCCACCTCCCCCCGCCCCTTTTTTTTTGAAGGGGTGTTGCCTAAAATTACACTGCTTGCTGTTTTGACTAGCAGTAGAGGATAAGAATCTCTCTTAATAAGCCCATTATATATGGCAGCCAAATAACTGTTTGAATGTCAGCTATTTAATGCAGTAGAACTGGATGCTTCACCTTAAAAGTAAATTACATCACAAAATAGTATTATAAACTCACTTTCAAGGTTGTAAATACAAGTCATTTTTAAACCAGGTTACCACCTATTGCTTGAGGTTTAACCAACTCTCAAGCTGCCAAATCAGAATCCAAGTTAGTTGTTGGCCTGTTTCATCTGTGTTCATATAACTTTCTTGTTGGACTTTCTTTGATCACAACTTTAAAAAACCACCAAAAACAAAAAACCCAATCCTCTCTCCAAGTGTAACTTTAAGGGGAATATTTAGCCAAAGATCCCCCTTCCTACACTCTGGGTAGACTCAGTCAAGGAATGGACAGCCAAGGGAAGATTCTCTGTGGCCCAGTTACATAGCCCTCTCTGACTAAATGATTGTTAGCCAGGAAAGAACTCTTCTCATTTTGGCAAGCTGCGGGATTCACAGTCTGGTACCAAAACTACTGGGTTTCCCTTTTATCTCGGATACTCGTGTAAGCCAAGTTGGGCAGTTTTGTTGTCAAACTAACTAGTGAAGAACGCAGGCTTAGGTTACCATTGAAGAGCTAGCTTTTATCTCCTAAGGCCAAAAGCATATCTCAGTAAGGAGCAGCCTCTGCTGAGCAGTATCTGTGGCCTTGCAGCTATGGAGGCAAATATAGGCTGTGCAATGCCCTTAGTTACAATAAAATGTTAGATTTATCTAGTATTTAAGATTTTAAATATATGTTAAAAGGACTTTCAAAACTCTTTAGAACTACCTCTTTCTGTATCTGTTTCTCTCTGGGAACAGTGTTCTTCTCTCAACAAGAGCAGACATCTTTTTTTTGCGACCTTTGGGCAAGGCAGGTAGCCCAAAGCCAGCCATTGATCCCTTTATGAGGGACTCCCACTGAAGTCAGAGTCTTGTGCAAAAGCTGAGGGCAGCTTTTAAATACACTGCTACCTCGGTGTAGCGCTGTCTTCGGGAGCCAAAAAATCATAGGTGAAACTGCGTTATATCGCAGCCTGACACGCTGATCCACCGGAGCGCTCCCTTACTGCATTATATCAGAATTCACCTTATATTGGACCGTGTTGTAGCGAGGTAGCAGTGTATTAGTAAGTACAATGTGAAAGTGAAGGTCCTCGTCTTGCAAGCTGCTCTGTACAGAGACCCCTGCACTTGTGTGGAGCTCCATTGCTGGATCAGGGCCTAAATTTGTGAGAGCGCTGATTTCGGCTTAGCACTTGAATGCATTTGAAGACTTGGATGCATTTCGATTTTAAAAGTTATATTATTCAGAATAAAAAATATGCTTAGAGCTTCAAATTAGTCTAAGTTCTATTAGAAAATACTCAGGACACTGTTTTTTTCTCGTACATTGAAATGCATAGCATCCCTTTAATAAACTATTAATAGCTGAGCAAGATCAGTTTCCTGTTCAGTAATTTTATAATATTGAATAATTTAACTGCTGATGTACTTATTTAAACAGGAATGTATAGTAGTTACTATCGTGGGGAAAATATTGATTTCATTTTTATTAAAAAATTTTTCATGGAAGTTTGATGATGGCACTGAGGAGTCTCAGATATTAGAGGAAATCTCTTTTTCGTTCTTACCCAAACAGCTGACCCAGCGCCCTCTGTGGCCAAAACACCAGTCTGGTTCCCCCTTTGCCTTCAGCATTTGTGATTGTACTAAACTGTGGCTTTATTATCTGGATTAATGCACATTGAGGATTAGATTGATACTGCTAACATCACTTCACTTGTGACCTAAAGGTTATTTTGAACTAGAGTCTCCAGACGAGTCTATAGTTCACTGACTTATTTGGTATCTTTTGGCCTTTGGCCTTCTGCAGGGGAAAAAGCAGTTCTAAAAAGGTCACCCAAACTCAAAAAGGCCACCCATCCGTTCACCCTTCTGCTGGGGATTTGTCTTGTATGTGTTTTTTTCTTTTTTTCTTTTGAACACCACTCTGAAACAAACAGGCAGAGTGTTCTGCATTGTGAAAAATCAGTAATGAATTGTTTCTTGCAGCTGAAGTGCTGCCAAACAGCATCTATAGAGTGGTCCCTACTGGGTAACACCAAATGTCCTCTACGAGCGGTGTTTAACGCCCTATTGTGGTGCTTCCATAGCTGACTATATTACGTTCTATGGTCAGTGAAAGCCAGGAAACTAATTCACCTACGTTTTCAGTATATTTTTTTTCCATTAACATGTCTTAACAATTTGGTGCTCTTGCATTTTAACACATGGAAAGTAATCTACCTGTTTGCGTGGTTTGTGAGCAGAAAGATATGCCCCAAAGCTGCTATCAGGTTACAAATACTTCAAGTTACAACATATAAAGAGGAGTGTGTTTTGCCTCAAGTTGAAACAAAAGTGAGGTGAGGTTGTGACTCCGTTGGCTAATGCTCTGAGATTAGTTTGCAGCAAGGGCAGGCCCTCAGTTTATTTCCTGTTGCACATCCTCCTCTTCTTTGGCAACAGGACTTTTACCCAGGGACTGTAGAGTGGGTATTGACAGCCCACAACACTGGAACTAAAGCTGGTAACTCTTGTGATCTTTAAAACTGCTTTTTAAAGCACTAGCTATACATGTTCCCCATGTTGTTAGCCAAGTAGTGCAATGGAAGGATGCCAATAGGCATCCATAGGGTTAATGAGAGCATAATTTCAAACATTCCTGCATAGCTTCTATGTGGGCTGTTGCAAGCTATTTACAAATAGACTGACTTTTAGATGCTCCTCTGAGGGTAAATAAACCATCTAGTCCTTTGAGCCTCAGAAGTTTATGAAATCATTTATTTAATTTTAAGGATTCCGCTAAATATATAGAACTTTAAATGTTCAAAGTTTGGTACCATCTTTCTGAGATAATTACTTCATTGCCACAGCAGGCTTGCTCTTGTATTATCAACTCTGTCTCTTAGGTAGGGAAGCTAAGGTAGAGAGACTAAGTAACTCCCACGGCTACCCAATGGGTCAGTGGTAGTCTGATTCAGTAGTTTGATGCCTGATATTTTAGTGGTGTATGCTGGTGCTTTGTTACTTAAAAATCTGTGGTGGAAACTTTCTCTCTCAGGATTTATAACTCTGCCATCATAATTCACTCCTGACCAAAAATTGGCACAAAAGGTAGCAGACTGGTTGTAGTCTCCCTCCCGTCTTCCCCTTTTTTACATGCTATTAAAATTTATCAGTGGCCAGAGGGAGTGGGGAGTGAAGGTACTAAATTATGTTGGCATGTGTCCTTTTTGTAAGGAGTACTTTTGATACTCTTTTTTGTATTCCTATGACTTAAATCAACTTGGTTTTAAAATGAAAGTTGTCAAATAATTAGTCCCAATAAAATCAATTAAACTTAGAAATAAGAGATACTGTCAGTCAAATTAGTTCAAACTTTAGGTTTTGTAAAAAGTAAGCTTTTACAAAAGTGGAGATTAGTAAACCTTCCAGGGACATAAATCCTCTAAAAACAGTTATTTTAAAGAAATAAACTTTTCCCCATCATATTTTCAAACCAGAGATTGTGGCATTGTACATGTAAACCAGAAAGTAAAATTGATTAGAAAAATTTTGTAAATCCTCATTATTATTTTCCTTGAAAACATACATGTAAATAAAAAAAGATAGCTCCTACTAATGCTTAATGCATTTGAGTGACTTTATTTAAACAAGTAGTTCCATATGTCAGTAGCACTACTAAGTTATCTGCAGGATAGGATTCTGTATTACTGAGACCTGCAATAATGTATGTATGTCGCATCTTTTAAAGTGGAGTCTAATATACACACTGAGAACCAAATGCTGCAGGAGGTCACAGGAATATTCTAATTTTAAGCACTATGTCCACTATTGAAGGTTTTGCAAGACTGGTTTCTTTTTAACATTCTTCCATGTACTTATATAAACTATAATGGCTCTAAAAATTTTATCACATAGGTGATGTGCCTTTTTAAAATACTTCCTAAAAACAAATTACACAGTAGACCTCAACAGCCACTTCTGAGCCATTAGTCAAGTCAGTTCATGTTTTTACAAGTTCTTCATGTATTTATATAATTTGCGCCTTACAGTTTAAATTTAATAAGTCATAAGATTTCTGGGGTTCATCACTCTCGTTCTTCTAGGTGGATTGCTTTTTCAAAAAGAGGATTTAAAAATATAAAGATGATTAAGTGAGACATAAATTGACAAAAGCAAAAAACATAAAGGGTCAGACTCTCTCCTTGTGTCTGTTTTACAATCATGTCCACACAAGAAGTTGTCTTTTGTACCCCTTTTGCAGAGTGTTGGAGCCTGGCCCCCAGCCCGAGTCCAAATGTCTATCCTGCTTTTTTTGGCCCTGCAAGTCTAAGTCAGCTGACCCGGGTTCTGAGAGTTGATGCCACATGTTTTTTTAATGCAGTGTAGACATGCCTATAGTGTCTGTGCACCGGGGGACCAAATTAAAGTTGCCTGGGCAACTTTTAATTCTGACATTTCCAGTCCTTGTGTGGTTGGTTACTAATAACAATAATCTTTTAAAATAGCTTTTTGGTATTCAGTAATGTATACAACTAATGAGGGGAAGGGGGAACAGTCGCCATTAATGGGCCAGGTTCCAGTGGGGCTCTTGATAGTTGTGGCATCACTTTGAGCTGGAACTAGTGGAACATAATTTTAGAGCACCTGTAAAAGAAATCAGTATGCCTGGGATTTTCAAAGGTGTCTAGGGAGTTAAGTTAGGCAAGGGCCAAACTCCCTGAGGTGCCTCTGAAGATTTCAGCCTGTATGCCTCGACCTTATTTGGAATGACCAGACTTAAATTTGTTGCAGATCACCTTTGGTAAATGCCTAAAAACAAAATTCCAATGTCCCCCACACACCCCCCAAAAAATTGCCTGATAAAAATACATACCAGAAAATAAGTATACCTTTTATAGATCAAACTAAAATGTTCATAAACTAGCAGACCTGTCAGAAACATTTTAACCATTTACTTTTAAAAAGTTAATGCAAAAGATTATTCATTTAACCAGTTTCTAATTCATTTTTCAAAATAATAGCATTAGCCCAAGAATCTTCCCCAAGTTAGTAGCTGTAGTTAATTTAGAGATATGTTAAACTGATAACTTAAGGATCCATAAAGTGTGTTGTATTTGGTACCTTGCCTGTGGCTTTTATCTTATGTGCTTTCCCTTGTGCACGTGCACACACATATATATGAGATGCTAAACTAATAATAATTTCAGTAGCTCTATAACAGTTTATGATTATTCTCAGATTCAAGAATAAAAGAAGTAGCCAAATATATCAAATTTCAGGACTTTAAAAGGGTAGTAAAATTTCATATTGTCTTGTGTCCTAGTTCGAATAGTATCCAGATATTTAATAATAGCTTAGTGAAAAATAGTTCTGGTGGGCATGGCATTTTAGGGGATGTGCATGGGCACTCATATCACTAAGGAAGTGTAGGCTACCTTTATCAAGGTATTAGAGGAATAGCTTATCCCAGCATGGTGGGAGGTCAGAAAAGAATACATGCCAATAAATATTTCATTGCTATATATTTTATGTACACTGTCTTCGTTTGATGGGAGAATAAAATATACATGCGCCTTGGCGTCCATGCAGTATAGTTCAGAGGTGGCTGTTTAACTTAGGTCAAAGAGAAAACTTTGGGCATTTGATTTGAGCAAGCAGAACACTTGCAAGCAGCAGAGCAAGCAGAACATTTGATTTGAGCAAGCAGAACACTTCGTAGATGTTACTGCTACAAAATAATACCTTTGGGGTGCATCTGTCCTCTAATGATGGTGATATAATTGTTAAATGACTTTATTTTCCTGATAACACCGGTGCCTTTGAGATATATTTAATGTGGATATTAAAGTGTGGACAAAGAATAGTGTTACACCTGCAACCAATAAATTCTTGACATCTGAATAAAATACTTGAAGTAGAAGCTGCGTGGACGTCCACAGTCGCTACTAGAAAAATATTCTGTATGTTTCTCAAAGAGGAATAATTATCCTTAAATAATACCTATAATGCTTAGCTCTGGTCTGCACAAGAGAGTTAGGTCTACCCACCTACATTGCTCAGGGGTGTGAAAAATCCATACCCCCTAAGCCACATAGTTAAGCCGACCTAACCCTCATGTAGACAGCTGATGGATTAGCTACCGCTTCTCAGGGAGGTGGATTATTTATACCTGGTTTCATGCCTGCCAGCTCATCCACCCATCTCATCATCAGGCTTCCAGTGTCTGCATCTTCTGGATAGTTTGCCAGGCAGACTGCCCTCGGACCAAATTTCAAGTAGAAATTTTTTTCGTAAATCTTTTTTTTTCCCACTCAGGTCTAGCCACAAGCCTTAAAGTGGAAATCTCATACACACATCTTATGAGTGTAAACCTTGCCAGGGGATCTAAGACAATCAACTAGATATCTTGCTTGTCTGTTTGGGAAGCATGTTTCTTCACGAAAGGCTGCAGCTGTAGGCAAGGTACCCAGAACCCAACATAAATCCATGGCACTGTAGGGCATCCAGTACAGCAGCAGCCCGCTCATATTGCAAGTCAATTTGCTGGGAAGCCACAGAGACACTGTGAGGCTTGCCCTCACCTACTTGCAGCTGTGCTGCCCAAAGTAGTCTAGGACTGCAGCAAAACACCATCCAGCCCCAGAGGGAATCCTGTGGGAAGCAAGCCACCTGGTAGATTGGACTAGAGGGGCCACTCCCCAAACTGAACCTACTGGTAGGAAGTAGCCGAGGGTAGCGGATTCTTACTCCCTGCCAGGAGGGACACCAACCTCCCTCTTCAGGGACTGACATACATGGGGCCCTGGGCTGGGATCTGGTAGAGAGGGAGGACCTAGGTTCCCTTACCCTCACCCCCACCTTAAAGGCAGAGGCCACTCAGCCAGCAGGGGGCTGAGAGCCAGATGATCTAACCACTAGGCCACCCAGCTGCCCAAGCCCTGTTACAGTGATCAACATCGCATCTTTTATTGTCTGTTTCTTTGTAATGTGAACTAGCATGCAGTATGCTACTTAAGAATGCCACTTTCAATGCCTGATTTATAGTAATCAAATCACAAGTTATTTCCAAGACAATTTTGTAAGGGGTAAAATTTGTAAAAGCATGCAAGTCCCATTTGCCAAAGTTTAACTGAAAGTCAGTGGGACTTAGGTTCCTTACGAGCTCAAAACTTGCTTCTCTTTTGTAGGATTCCAAATTTCCAAAGAATGAGTAAACTTGCTGTTTAAAAAATTCACATGGAGCATATGAGAGCTAGATACTGGGTGTTTGATTTATTTGGAATAGTGAAGGTGATCTTTCAGATTTTAGTCATCTTTGCCCATGTTTATGTGGTGTTTGCTTCGGGTAGGGAATTCCTTCATACTCCAAAATTTTCATTGGGACATTTTCATCTGGTGCTTTTTTGACTTTCTTGGAGGTCAAGAAGTGTCTCTCTTTGATCTGTGTAAAACAGTAATTCTTCGCTTCTGTAACCTGGCTGTGTGCAAGAGAGACTGGTGCTGCTAACCAAAGTCATGCAGACTGTGGTATGGTAGAGAGCCAGATATTTACTCCTGTCTTTACTAAAGGGGATTCTCGCTTAAAAGATATTAGATATTAGTTTGTTCCTTAGTTTTTAAAAAAAAAAAAAAATTGGGTCAAACTACTGTAGAGAAACCAAGCGCTTGGCAGGCTTTGCTCAAGCTCAGACAGCCGTTTAAATAGGATTCAATATGTCCTTGTTCATACTCAGCTAAGTCCCTTCCTTATTCCCTGCCAGTAGTCTGGGTTGTGTTTTTCTTTGCAGTGATTTGTGGCAGCTCAGTTGTAAACGAGATGCTCATAGCTGCACTTATCGTGCTCATGTAGTCACCTGCATAGATATTCATGAGCACCTGGAGGTACACCCCTTACATGTGGAGAAGACCGTTGTTTAGGGACTGACCATATGATGGGTGACCGAGAGCTGGTGTCCAAAGAGGATGCCTCCTTTATATTTTGTAATGAAGGTTAAATGGAATAAAGATTACTTTGAAAATGGCATTGAAACTCATCTTGAACATACACAAATGCTGGACCTTCTTCTCAGGTAAAATATTATACATAAAATATCATGAGGCAATCAGCATGGCTGCCACCAATCAAAACATAAGCCATACAAATAAATAAATAAATCCATATTGTGTAGCGAGTACTTTATTTCCAGATTTAGAATGAAGATTAGGTCAGTTCAATGCTTTGTAATGAACTGAAATGCCTGCAGTTACTGTCTGAATGAAAACTTTCCCCAGAACTGTTGAGTGTTCTATAGATACTAGTTTAATTGCTGGCTTAGTTACTGTCTTTAAATGATGACACAGCATGTGCCATGCATTTGAGTGACTGCTTTTTGCTCCATGTAGTGTTACAGGCCATGAAGCCAAGGTCCAACTCATTTTCATCGTCTGAAAAGGGCAACATCTTGAAGAGCCAACTTTATATGATATGTGCATGTAACCACCAAAGGGGTTAAACTCAATCCTTGGCAATCCATTTCCTCAGCCTTATTTTGCTATTAATTAAAGTTCTAGATATGCTGTAAAGCTTGATGCATCCTCTGCACAGTATTCCTTACTGTGCCTCTAATCCATTCTTCTCTATATGCAGATTGACAAGAATCCTGCTATCTCAGGGCTAGTCTACTACACTGGAAACACTACAGTGACACAGCTGTAGTGCTGCTGCTGCATTGCTGTAGGACTTCAGTGTAGCCGTTGACTACAGTGACGGGAGGGATTTTCTCATCAACGTAGTTAATCCATCACACCAGCAGGCAGTAGCTAGATGGACAAGAATTCTTCCGTCAACCTAGCACCATCTACACTGGGTGTTAGGTCACCTTAACTATGTCGCTCAGGGTATGGAATTTTCATACCCTGAATGACACAGCTGGGTCAACTTAACTTTTGAGTGTAGACCTGGCTTCCAGAATCTTGGAGTTCAGTTCTCCCACCCTTGATGACAAGATGTGGTATCTCACTATGTGGATAGCATTATTGAAGTTAATGGCACCATTTGTATAGTATGCTGTGTTATACTGTATGAGTAAGGGTGGTAGAATCAGGCCTGATCTGACTTCAATAGAAGTGTTCCAAAGTATGCACAGTGGGATATTAGAAATCTGGACTCTGCTTTAATCTTAATGATCATAAAGGTTCATTATGTAATTTATACCAGTCATAATATGAGCTGACATTTGCCAAACGTGTTATTAATACTTGTGAATTCATTGCAAGTATCTCTTTAAAACAGGAGTAGTAGTAATAATCACAGTGGGAACCTTGCCTGTTTGAAATAATTAATTGCCTCAGGCCAGATACAATAGCAACTGGAAATATTTACACTCGCACGTTCAGAGGAGTTGGTACAAGAGAGTGGCACGGTATTTTATGTGTCAATACTAAATTCAAATCCTGCCACTAGTGAGTTTGATTCTACATGTTCTTCTTTCTGTCATTTGTGCACATAGTAGCATTGCTTGGACACACTGGGTAAGATTTTTTCCAGAGAGGTGAAGGCCTGGAATGGCAGAAATTGTGATCACATTATTTACAATAGATCTTTTCCAACTGCTTTACAAACAGTCAGGCTTTCGATAACCCTGTAAGCTAGGGATTCCCCTCTTCTACAAATGGAGAAGAGAGGAAGAGAGACTATTATCTTGCCTAAGCTTCCAAGGGAGTTGATAGAGATGATGAGAATTTAGAGGTTCCTGGCTCCCAGTACTTTGCTCACATGCCTACCTTAAGTCATTGTTAATTATTCCCTCATTTTTAAGAGCATTATGTTATCCCACAAATATTTAAAATAGTTCAGATGTGTCATGGTTGTGTCACAAACAGATGAAAGTGGAGAATCCTGAAGGAAGGTTGTTCTGTTTGAAATGCCACTTTGTCTTTAAGTTTAGAGTTGCAAAAGAAATGAATGTCACTGGAGATACCAGCCCTTCTCTGAATTTCTTTCCTTTAGTTAAGCAGAGTAACTATCATCACAACTAGTATCTTTGAAAGTTAGCTTGTATTTAATAATTTAGTGAATGTTATAGCCACAAACTATAAACATTGAATTTTGGTTTGGGGTTTGTTTGTTTTTTGGGGGAGAGGGAAAGGGAGATTCTCAAAGGAGTATACCCACACATATGTGCAAGACATTTTAGGATAAAATCAGTACATACAGATACTTTGTAGGAATGTGGGTTTGTGATCCATTCAAGGATATCATCAAAATACTAGCCTATGCTAAACTCTAAGTGCATAATCAAGAAAAACCTTTGTTTTCCATATATAGTAATTTCCCATTGTAGATTTGCTTTCACTTTGTTAAAGCCATTTGCGTGAAAGTTCAAAAAACGGTAAGTGGTGAATGACTCTTTTATTCCTCCAGTCACAAAGCAAGCAAACAAAAAACCTGTTGCTAGTTGTTGTGTGTTTCTGTATGACCACAATTTGGATGAAATCATTCTGTAGAGAGCTCTCTTCAGTCCCTTTTTGGCCCTAATCTCGAAGCCATTTTCTGTGTTTTTAACTTGCAGCCAACGATTCTTTTATGCCAAGGCATATTCCCAATATTTTTGTCTGACTGAGGAGTGGCTTGCAGATCCAAATTTTCCTGTATAATAGTAGGCTTAAGTTCCCAGCAAGTCCTTTGGCTACATTCAAGTTTTGGTACCTCAAAGAACCCATTCAGGTTTACAAACACAGAAGAGTTCCCTAGACATGTCAGTGCTTGATATTGTAAAGATCATTGTTCTAATTTTCTAGACTAGTAAAGACTGATATACATTTGTCTGGATTCCAAACCTGTGCTTTGCAACAAAAGCTATAGGTATTTTGGTTGACTTTTTCTTTATTTCAACTCTCTGTCATGTTGACCAAATATTTTAAGCTGATATTTGAATCTAAGGTACAGTTTCCCTTGAAAAAGCATAACACATATAGGGTTGTCACAGATGTACAGTTAGTAATTTGGAGAAATTCAAACACTCCAGGAATTATGCGAACTTTACATGTGGTTCATGTATGCATCATTTTGCCTAGACATGCAAATGTAATCATTTTTGTCATCTGTGTCCCTATCCACAGCATGCCGTAGAAGGTACTAAAATGTGAATTGGACATGTCACAACATCAGAGCATGCTGCAGATCCCTCTTAAACATGAATTTGGACAGAATAATTTTGTTTTAATTCAGAGGTGTGCTGAATATGTTCCTTTTTTTCTAAAATTAAACACTAACCTCCCCACCCCAAATTATTCCCACTTTGGGAGTTTCACTGTCCTGAGAGACATTCAGAACAACATTGAGTTGGTGCGGTATTTCAGTTAACTATTAAGTTTTTCATTGTGATTTAAGCTTGAAAAATCTACTTGCCTCAGGTGAATAACTTGCCCTAACAAGCAGTGGGACTTGAAACAAAAAATTAAGCTATCATTTGACATAAGATTAAAATTTAATCTTACAGATGTGAACAGTATGAACCAGTGCTATTTGCATTGGTTAGCCAAACACCAGGAGATTGAAATAAGACTGGTCAGTTTATCTGGTATTGCTTTCCAGAGCCATGTTAGCAACCGTGAAACTGAGAAGAGCCATGTCCATTTCATGCTGCTGTTTGGAAAAATTTAGAGCTGTGTCAGAGTGAGGCACTGAAGGACCACCCAAAAAATAAAAGCTGGAGGAATTGTAAAATGGTGGAGATCCTGTCCAACCCTCACCCCTACAAGTGCCAGGAGTAGGCCCAGGAGTCTAGAAAGCAGGAGAGAGATGACAATCCCTTTCAATAGCTATAGAGGGTGGGTGCAGCATGAAATTCTCAAACGGGTAAGAAACAAGAAGCCCCAAGCAGAATCCAGAGGCAGTATTTTTGGTACCTTCCTTCTTAGCAGCATTTGCTGGTCAGGATGGTGATGGGCTTCTCATCAGAGAGTTTTTATGGTCCCCAGTCACAAAGCCAAACCTTTGTCTTTGGCACCTCCCTAGTTATAGATTTAGTCTATGAGCTAGTAGGTGTCCAGCAAACTTTTTGTGTCTATTTAAATCAGTGATACTCAGACTGAAGCTCATGAGCTGCAGGTGGCTCTTTAATGTATCTCTTGCAGCTCTTTGCAGCGCATGATATTAAAACACTGTGTGATTTAATTATTCACCAATAAGGATGTTTTTATTATGATACTAATCAATTGTAGCTGATAGAAAAATGACTGAAAACAATTATTATTTTGTGAGAATATTATATTTAAATACTAAACGAAAATGAAAATTCACACTACTTTGACTCTTTTGGGTGATGTTGATTGCCAGTTTGACTCCCGAACCACTGAGCTTTCAGGCTGTGTCTACACTATGGACCTTACAGGCGTTCTCTTGCCAGCATAATTAATCACCTCGAATGAGCAGCCTAAGCAGGAGACCTCTCCCCACATACTTCTGTCAGTGAAATTTACGTCAGTCTGGGGTGTGGCTTTTCTTCACACCCCTGACCAACAAAAATGTTACTGACAAAAGAGCTAATGTAGACATAGCACAGTATCACTGACTTCAATCATCGTTATGATTTAAGTTGGCATGAATCTGATTAGTTTCCCTGTAGTACGTGCTGGTGTCAAATACTGATTGACTTGTTTGTTCTTTGCCTCTCAGACTGAGGGATTCTCAACCTTTTTCTTTCTGAGCTCCCTTCCCCCTCAACATGTTGTGAAAACTCCATGGCCCACCTGTGCCACAATAACTGTTTTTCTGCATATAAAAGCCAGGGCTGACGTCAGGGGGTAGCAAGCAGGACAGTTGCCTAGCGCCCCATGCCACAGAGGCCCCCACGAAGCTTAATTGCTTGGTTATCGGCTTCAGCCCTTGGTGGCAGGGCTTAGGGTCCTGGGCTTCGGCCCCATGTGATGGGCCTTCGGCTGTATGTCCTGAGTCCCAGCAAGTCTAATGCTGGCCCTGCTTAGCAGCCCCCATGAAACCTGCTTGCGGCTCCCCAGGGGGCCCCGGACCCCTGGTTGAGAACTACATAAGCTTTTTAAAGGAAGGGAGAAAGGTGTACAGTGAAATTCGAAGGCAATTGATTCTTTAGAAATCAGTATCTAAAATGTTTACCTAGAACGGATAAAAGGGAGAATGATTTATCATGGCTTCATCGACATAAACCAACCACAGTTGTACAAAATCTAGAAGCCATGAGACTCTCCAGAGGAGTTGGTTTCTGATGAGCAAACTGACTAGCTCTTTGACTAGCCTTTGCTGAGAGGTCTCTCTGAGAACCATGGTGAGTGCAGCGTATTTTTAAAAATGGACTTCCAGGACTTTCTGAATGTAACTTTGGGATAGCACCTGAGTGAAAAATGACTGTGGTGTGGAAGGGTTGCCTCTGACAAGATCTTCCCCAGGTATTCAGAAAGTTGCTAATAGCTTTTAATCTTCTAAATGCTTTTTTTTTTTTAATGTATTAAAAGGGATTTGAGGGACCATTTTTGATCTAGCCTGAAGTACCTGATGTGCTAATTATTGTAAGAAAATGGAGACTGGCCCACCAGTGCAGTGCACACTAATTGGTATGCAATACGCTAATAAGACACAAGGTGGGAGCCCAACTAATTTAATACCAGTAACTTGTTTTGAAAAAGTACTGCACTATTTCTTCCTTTTGAAGCAGGTTGGTAACCTTAACACTTTCCTTACCATCTCCTTGAACAAATAAAGATGAGACCAGAAATATGTGGACTTTACAACTAAAGTTGTTTGCATAGAATAGGAAAAGGTTTACGATGAACATTTGTAAGCAATTAAGTATTGCTCCCTCCTGCAAATCTCACATTTTTAAATTCTGCTACCCATAGTAAACCACTCACTGAGGATTATTTGATTTTAATAGTTTAATTTTAGGTTGGATTTATTGCCTAATCCGATCCTCCATGTCATGGCATGAAACAAGCTCTCTTAGGGAGGATGGAAGTTGAGAAGACTTTGACTTGTGTGAGAGCAATGCCAAGGAACTGACTTTTGGAGATCCTAGGCTAAGATTCTTTGCTTATGGGACCAGCACAATACCCAAGTTAATTCTTTTCTCCTACTGCAGGCTTGAGGAGGAAGGGAGTTTTAACTGTAGGGTTTACAAGGGGACCTTGGTAGTCCAGTGAGTCTGACTGTAAGGGGACTTCCGAATATTGGGTCGGAGGGACTGCAGTGAGTTGGAAGTCGGGCTGTTCAACAAAGCTTCGGGAACAGGGTTGCTGCTTATGAAGAACCACCCAGGGAGCTGTGATAATGCCTTTCCCTTGAGCTGCTCCTGGTAGCAGACTGTGAGTAGTCACCTCTCTGCAGTACTGGCGGATCTCCAGCATCAAGCCCACTCACTTGTTCCTTTCTCTGGTGGTTGCATTTGCGCTCGCTCGCTCTCACTCTCTGCAAACGCTTCTGGAGGGAGGAAAATTGATAGAGAAGCTGCTGTATATTGGTAATAACACCCATTCTCTTCCTGTTGGGAAGGGAAACGTTATAATGTATGTGTTGGCAATACACAAATTCCCGAGGAAAGGACTGTGAGTGGAGCCTAGCATATCCACATACAATCCAGTAAAGCAGATTGATGCTGAATCTAAATTCTGAAAAACATGGGTTTAAAAAGTATATATTGGCTGTTTAAATATTTGCAAAGTCTGTTTTTTGACACAGTATTAGCATTTAAATGGAGAACAGAATGAGATGTTTAGTGCTCTATAGAACTGCTTTTATCGGCGAAGATACTGATATGATTTTAACAACCTGATAGAAAAGAACCTGTGTAACAATGGTTAGCCTGGTACATATTAGTCAATAGTGGGATATTTTTGTCCTTCTATATTAATTAATTAAGTGTATTAATTTCAGGGGTGCTCCTTGTCCCACTCCAATGTATCAAAGCTCTGAGGCCAGGCTGTTTCTATACTTGGAAAATTATTAAATTCTGTTAAAGGATGCTCAAACTAGAGTTACTGGAAATCTTGTGACAAAGGAAGGGTTGCATGTGGTGGAGGGAGCATCAGTGTTGTGGGTTTTTTAAATCTCTCCTATGTCTTGATTCATGACCAGCCTTTTCCTGAGCAAAAAGTAGTGCAGTTTCTATTTGTTTACAAAATTCACTTCAGTATTGACTAAGGGAAAATGAAGGTCCCCTCCTGAAGGACACGATCAACTTTAAAATCACTTTTCTGTATGTATGATCTTGAATCTGCAGTTAAATTGGAATGCCTAAGATTAGTGACATTTTTTCTCTCTTGTTTTCAGTTAGCTTATTTTGTGCATCAGACAGCACTTTGTGGGCAGTCACTTTCCACTGTTCCTCCCCCGGCCAATTTCTTCCTGGCACAGAAGATCCTTAAAAATATCAAAAAAGAAGCACAAAAACCTTCATGCATTTTAAAGGGATTTTTAGGTTATATTTAATTTTATTTAGTTTAATGCCAGAAAAGGAAATTTCTTAATATTTTGTTGGGCATATTCTAATCAAAGTAAGGTCACATCCGTCCTTATAGTGTAGGTGTTTTCTGCTTTTTTTCTACATCTAGTTTAAAACTAAAACAAAACCATATGTACAGCTATGGAATTCTCTCCCAAGTCTAATTTCTCCATTCTTCCTGCTGCTAGGAAAGAAGGCTCCCACTGGCTTATGACAGAGGTAGGCTTCCTCTCCCCCTCTCTAACCAAATTATCAACTACGACAGTATGTTGAGGATTTAAGGGTGTGGGAAAGGAGAAGCCAAAGAGATCCCAGAGCACTATACGGTATTTTACATCAGGCAGCACTCCCATGTTTTCCTCACAAGTGAGAGCTGGAGAGGAAATAAGTTGAGCAAACTACCTCCGGATCTCAGTTCAAGACATAGGGTGCAGTTTTCCTTGCCTTCAGATATCTTGATTCTCAAGAGGAGAAGATGGAGGGCCTGAGGAGTAGAGGTCTGCTTGAGCCTCATGTTTAAGGCCTACCCACACCTACCTCCTAACCCCCCTTCCAAACCAGAGTCGGTGCTGCCGCCTCCCGCAAGTGGGGTGAACATGGCTGCAGCTGTATGTGTTAACTGAAGTAAATGTGAGCGAGCTGGACAGGTCTGCTTCACTGCATGTCAGCTGACCCCCTCAGTGGCACTCTCACTCCCTTCTCCTGGGGCTGTCCTGGGATTTGAGCGGGAGTGGGTAGGGGGGATAAGGGGCAGGGTTGAAGGATGGTGTCATCTCAGTCTAGCAATGTCTGAGGGACGAGAGGGCTCCTCTTTCTCCACCGACACGTATCTTCATTTGCTGCTTCCTCCTTTGATCAGCAGATGTGTGAGGTGGTTTTTTTGCAGAGGCATGACAAAGATTGTTTGTACCTCCTTAATCTCAACTTCAAGGGTTGCCTCCCCTTTTTTTTTAAAAAAAAAAAACAACTAAATTTAGCTAACAATAATGTTGGTGTGCAAGGCAGAACAGAGCACACCTTGAAATTCTGTATTGTCTGGACAAGTCCTAACCATAGTAAATATTTAACTGTCAGGAAAGCAAGCAATATTAAATATAAAATAAGTCATTTTTTATTTTAACATATTTCCCTGGGTCAAGGTGCTTTCACATTCTTTTTAAAAAGCAGTCTTGGGGAACAGCTATGTAAAATGAGTATTTTTAGAGTCACTTTTCAACTATACCCATAGCTGAAAACATGGCTGGGATCTTGCCATATTCCAGCCCTGTCTCTGAGAAATTAAGAGTTGGTGCAAATTAACTATATATTTGCTAAAATCTCTTATTTGGTGACAAAGCAAGAGGCAGAAAAAAGTTTCACTTTTCACATGTCATAAAGCAAGTTGGCTTAAGCAGAATTTTGTAAACTAATGATTTGACCTCTGAACTGAAAACACTTGACTGAATAAAGATAGGGCACTTCATATGCAATAGGTACGAAATATGGAATGGGACGTAGTTTCTTGACTATAGCTATACTCTGAAAGGGGCACACTTTGAAGTTTTACACTGAGTTAAGCTAGTTAGCTGAATATTGAGAGAAACATTTTAAAATATTTACTTTTCGTACCTTTTAAGGTATATTACAGCCAAATCTTTATTTTTGTGTTCGGTTTAGCTATTTTTAATCTATCTTAAATTGTAGCAATAATTTGTACAAGTTGAGGTATGTAAAATATAAGTACTATGTTGTGGTATTTTATAGATTGGGTACCAGTTATTTAAGTTGCGTACACTAAACAATTGTGAATTAATGTTCATAGTTTGGTTAGAGTGCAACTCCAACATGAATGCTGCAGGAAATGAGTAGTTAATTTGGAGATACAGACTATATTAAAGATGAAACCGCAAAGCAGATACAATTTCTCTTATTCTCCAAAGTAAGAGAAGAATGCCTCAATTCAGACTGTTGAATGCTTTCAGTACAAACAAATTGCAGCTGACCTACAGTATTTAGGAACTTCCCCGGCTTTGAAAGTCTCTGTCAATTCCTGCTTTGCTGAAGATGTTCTGGAATTCATCGTTCTGTAACATCAGACACCAGGAGTCTCACTATAACCCAGGAAAATTGGGGTGCCCGTTATCCACAAAATAATTTCGCCATTCATTTATGGCACTATCTTCAGGAAACAAGGAGTTGGCATTGGGTATCAGAGAAGGGCAAATTTTCTTTGAAAGCATGATCAACTTTTTCTGTGTTTACTGCCTTCCATTGTCAGGATTTGACACATGGGTTTCATTCCCCTTTATTTTAGTTTTCACCTTACAGTTTTTCTTAAATTGAATGACTCAGATTTCTTGTGGCTCTCAGATTACACAAAGATTGACTTGCTACTTTAAAATAGCTACTGGAATAGAACAAATGGATGTGGGTTTAAGTTGTTTGCGGGTTTGTGATTAAAAACAACAACAAAGTATACAGCACCATAGGTCATCCAGAGCTGCACTATTTCTCAGATGTACTATATAAGGACAAGCTTAATTGTTTCAAAATATTAGTAGAATAATTTTTGTATATAGTTTACTGTTTGTCTGTCGGATTCTTGTAGAAGACTGTGAATATGTGCTTCAGGAAAGGAAGAAAATGTTAGTGTTTGCAATCAAATATAACCAGATTAGCCTTGTATGAAGGAGACTCACCATTTTGGGGGGCCTTGTTCTTTTTAATTGTTGTTCCTTTCTTTTAATATTATAAATCTTTTCATCACGGGACTCTTTTGGTGATGTGCCATCCAGAAAATGGCCTGTTACCTTGATTTCAGGCAGTGCCTGAGGAAACACTATCCCAGTTATGCCAGTTTAAAGCCATCTCTCTGGTTGCTCCCTTCCGCATTGTGGGACATTTTCTAAACCAAAACAGCTATTGGGTGAACCAGAGAGGCAATACCAAACAAGTTATTATTTCAGATAAAGAAAGTGTGTGAAATGAAATGATTTCATGTAATAGAATGAGTTAATCCTGAAGTCTTTATTTGTTCATGTGCAATAGTTGTCTTAAATCAGGGGTGGGCAAACTTTTTGGCCTGAGGGCCATATCGGGGGTTCTAAAATTGTATGGAGGGAAGGCTGTACCTCCTCAAACAGCCTGGCCCTGCCCCCTATCCAACATCCCTCCCCCAGCTCCTTGTCCCCTGACTGCCCCCTCCAGAAATCCCCCCCTCATCCTAACAGCCCCCCCATCCAACACCCCCGCCCTCTTACCACGCTGCCCCGCAGGAGCGTGCAGTGCCACCAAAGCCGCCAGCAGGAGCTACAGGCCAGAGCACTGCCTGTGCAGCGCACTGAGGGGGAGGGGCCGTGGGGAGCCTCTGGGGCTGGGCAGGAAGGTCCCGTGGGACATATTTTGCCCACCCCTGTCTTAAATGGAAACTTTTACCTTAATTGCACAATTTGTCGTGACTGGTAAAATCTGTGGCTAGTGAAGTAAATAGCTTGTAGATCTGGAACGTGTCCTTTCTGGGCAAGGAACAGAAGTCTTTGGTGGGCTTGTGTAAAGACGCTTTCTTTGCAGCCGTCCTTGTATAGAGTAGTAGGACCTGCAGTTGGGAAGCTTTTGCCAAGATCTTAATCTTCACAAAAACAAATATTCACTCAAAATAACATTAAAAAAAATAAACTTCTGCTTCTTCCTATTTTCATAGTTAGCTTATTTCCTCAGTGTCGTGGTTTTGTCTCCAGTAGTGTAGATTAATAATCTTCAGAGGCAGGACCTTCCTAGAAGTATTTCCTGTACATGTTTATCTGTCTTTGTCAAATTAGGGTTTTTTTAAAAAATTTTGCTCTGAATGATAGGAAATTGTCCATAGTAATAAAACTTTTTGCTAGAAAAATCTTGATGAAGCATTGTTGGGGAGTTAAATGCCTTTTGTATGTTTTAGCCAATGGCATCCTTTAGGACATCTGCATGTAGCCCCAAATTCCAGAGGTCACCATCTTTGTGTTAGTTTTGGCTAGGCATTACTTTAGCAAAATTTAATATTCAGTAGTAAGTGCAGCTAGAATCTATTTGTCTTCACACTGCCTGGTACTGCAGAATGGATACTGCTCAATCTAATATCAGCTCAAAGACTGACATGATATTTCACTGCAGTCATTGGCTGGAAGGGCCTACATAAGTGAAGTATTAACTTTTAATCAATGGTTTGTACTAAATCTAGGCCCCTTGTTTTCTGGAACATCTTCAGTGGGATGGGAGCAGACATTCTCTTTAACTATGCTATTACTTTGCTTTCCATCCAGCTAAACTAAGCTCAGTTTTTGAATAGATGTCTTTTAGTCCCCCTAAAACATACTTGTGTAGGGGATGGGGATCAACTCCAGAATCCACAACAGATGCATTATATAACTTTTGATTCCATCTTAATGATCCAAATTGTGAATGTGGTTTCTGTGTTCTAACCCAGAATTGAAGGGTGTGAAAATCTGGACTGTTGACTGGCTGTCTATGCCTTGACTTTTGGGTTTAAGGATAAGTCATAATTTTGGATTAATGTAACTAGACCACAGAAACAAATTATTATTTAAAACTTGCCTACTTCTCTCCCCAAAGAAGGCTTCAGATTGGAAAATCAGTTTTCAGCTCCGTTGAACAGCTCCCTGTATAATCAAGGAGTATAAAAACGTTCTCCATTTTATAGAGTAGCGGAAGATGCTAGCTAGCGGAATGTAGTACTACTGAAAGGGCCTTGTATGTGTTACAGAAAACACAATGGTAGAAAACCTGGCTTTAAAATTGTTTCAGTTAGCATGTTGTTTGCCTCCATTGTAGACAGGACATAATGTGGTGTTTTTATAATTGTTGTCCAGTCTTTCCCAAACCTTATACTTCAATGGCTACTGAACAGGGGAAGATGCTGTTAAACCAGACCCACAGCCCAGCATATTATAGAAACTGTGATGGGTGTCCACAACTTAAACTCAAGACATTGGTAGTGTGATGGGCCAGTGTGATAGGCTAATTAACCGAAGTACAGTGACTTCCCAGTCTTTGCTGGAGATCAGTATGTCACTCTTAATCTCTGTAAGATAAGTGAACAAGTTCCCAGAACATTTCCTGCTGGACTTTCTGTGGCTTGGCATCAGCGGTAGCCTTGCATGAAGCTTGCCTGTCCCATCTCTCTGAAACGTGTAAATGCTGTGGTTACTGAGCAAATGAAAAGCAGGGGTTAGTGGACAGTTTGAGAGAGTAGAAAGAGTTGCTGCCTCTGAATAAAACAGATGGGCTAAAGCCCAACTTTGAATGCATGGACTTAAGAATTCACATAGAAATGGGGGAGGATTCCTGAAGTATTCATGTGGTTGTGCAGATTCCATTTGGGGATGAGTAGCTGGCTTTCTGCCTATACTTTCTGCTTGGAATTGAACTCTTGCATTAAGCACCAACTTCTTAAAATCGCTAAATCCATTAAAGCTCGGTTGATCTGTTAGGCCTCCAGTAACTTCCACTTTTCTTGGCAACGTGTGAAGTTTCTGTGGCATGTCCTGAACTACACCGTTATCCCTGATATCCCAATTGTAGTGGCTGATCTCCTCCTCCACGCTGCGCTTGCAGTGGAGAAAATGTGGGTTTGAAAGTTTCATTGCTGTGATGCTGGCGCTGATAAACTGGCAACTCACTCCGGATAAAAAAGGGGTCCGGTATGGCTTCCTTTTTCTCCAGTCCTTTATAGATCCTAATTTTTAATACTACCAAGCACCTCCAGATTTTCTAATTATATGGAAATCTGGTGTGGACATCAGACATAAGGAATAGATTTTTATTAGCTGCAGATGGTAGCTGAAGGTAAAAAGGCCCAATCTTTGTGGCTTTCTTCTGCTCCTGTACAAAATAAAATTATTCTATTTTAGACATGTGACTTCTGAAGCAGCCCCTTATTTAATACTAGAAGCATCACTTGATTGTATTCAAGGAGATGTGGATTTGATGCTGGATATTAACAGTACTGGCAAGTGAATTATGATCAATCCCCCCTGTTAATTATTCTGGAAAGTATATAGTATTTTAAGAAGGCTATCTTATGTATATTACCATGTAATTACCAACAATATGTACTCTCTGAAAATTCATTTCTGCTGGACATGGGGCCTTGAATAATCCGCTTGGCAGTTTGTGCTTGCTTAATTGTCTTGTTTCTGAGCCAAAACATCCTGTTTGAATACAGGGCATGGAGTTTCTATCTATGTATGTGACCTCATCATGGCACCTGGGGAACACATTGCCATTAGATCAGCCTTTTAAAAGATTTTGTTTACTTTATGCACTGTAACATTTTAACAAGGCTGATCTGTTCCTTTGATGCATGTTCCTTATGCAGTGAAGTACTGACCATTTCCATTCAACTTGATGTGTAAGCTCTTATGTGATTTATTTTTGTGCTGTATCTCTATGCATTTTCCTGCTGGGAAATTGATCCGAAAGTATGTCCATTTCAAAGTAGAACTACCTATCTTTTAAGTGTAGGATTTTCCCTTTTGTCATTCCTCTAGCTCCAAAGGCAATATAGACATAGTGTAAGTGGGTGAAGCCCCCATTTTTAGCTTGTGCACAGAAGTCAGTTTTGCTCTTTCTGTAAAACATTGGGGAATTTTATGTCACCATTACCTGAATTAAATCTCAGATAAATCTGGATTTGGGCAAAAATTGGCAATTTGGGGTCCAGAGGAGCATCTGTTGTTCCACTAGCATATGCTAAATTCACATGATCTGGATATACCTACAATTAGGGCAAGTGAAATTCAGGTAGGAAAAATGAGCATGTTCAACATTTTGTGAAATTGTCAGCAAAATTCAGCCACACATTCTAGCCACTGTTCTCATCCTAGCAACTATTCTTTTTGGGTGAGTTGGTGATAATCCTCACCCTCCTGCCCTCCTTTGAGTTAAGTATATTTTAAAAATTAAGAACAGAGGGGGACAAGCAAGTACCTCCTAAGGAAATTCATTGGGTGCCCTCTCTGGTGCTGTTCTCCCAGGAAAATGAAACCACAATGTTAACAAAGGGTGGATACAGAAAATGTTATTGTCTGTGTGTATTCTGAAAAATACTGAAAGTTCGTGTAGTTAGAAGAAAAGCAAATGCTGTAAACTGGTGTTTTCCTGTTGTTAAGGATCTTCAGTTTGGTCTGTATTATCGATTTAAAACATCCAGTTCAGAAACTGCTAATAGATGCATGGAATCTGGCAAGACTCTAACTTTTCTTTTTCGAAGAAAACCAGCAGAAAAACAGATCCATCTGACCTGTAGTTGAAATCTTACAGCATGCTTTAAAATATCCATCGCTGCGATAATTATTATGCACAAAACTGAAGAGAATATAAATTCTTTTATCTATTTATCTAAAAGATCCTAAATCTCATACACAAACAAGTAAATGTAGCTGTCGCAGATTGCTAAGAGCCCTTGGCCTCAATAGCATTGAGCTGGATACTTTTAAACAAACACGTTTGTTGCCGTGGTTGTCAAGCAAGTGGATTTTTCAGTTTGAAGCTGCAAGGAATATTACCTCTGCAATTTGTCATGTCGTCTAGACCTTTTTATTTAATAATGGGGTGTCATCTACCTTAGATTATGGAATTTTCAAGTGTACACAATACCCAGGTGTTTGAAGGAATACCTACAATCGTTTCCAGATTCATAGACTAGAAGTGGACAGAAAACATTGGTACAAGCCCACTATATATGACACTGTTTGCCTTTTGGTGTACACATTCTCCAGCATTTGTTGATGTACTGGTGGGGGGGTCACCTTTATAATTCATGTTCCCATTTATTAGTGACTTTATATTAGCATATGTAGCATATTTAAGCAGCCTGACTATATTTTCACATGAAATGACAGTTTGTCAAGAGTCAAATGAGTTGAGCACACTGCCCTGATTTGCAAACAATCACGATTGCCCTTTAAGGGGAGACATCTTGTGAAATCCTGTACAGTCTCCTGTAAAGCTTCTAGGGATCATCTAAAGAGAAATGGTTACATTTGAAAGGCCAAAGCTTCTCTTATGTAAAAAACCACCAACAACAACAACAAATGCCTCTTTAAGGGTAGAAGAGAGAAACTTTAAACTCTGAAAATAATAAAACATAGGGAAATCCAGAAGTTCTCAGGCAGTTTCTCTTTTACTTCCTTAAAGGAGAGAAACTCGTTTCCTAAAAATTAGTAGTACTCTAGCTCTGAGTTCGGTGTTTACTTCACGAGTAACATCATTGGCCTTAGCTTGTACCATTGTACTGATTTGAACTGAAGAGCCCATTTGACTTCTAATGTGAAATCCTTCAGCGCCTCAGGCAGGGAGACACTCAAAAGACAGTTTTAAAAAGTGTAATGGCCTTTAGCTTCTTTCAGAATCCTGACATGTAGGAGACCAAATGTGAAATCTTAACACTGTTGAAGTCAATGGGAATTTTTACCATTGACTTTATTATGGTCGGGATTTCACCCTACGATCCTCAAGGACTATTGTCCAAACTCTCTCAAGTTTATCGAATACCCAGTTTACTTTGACTTTGCTCAGTTGGTTGTCTCATCCTAGTTCTGCTGGTCTTTCACTGTGAGTATTTCGTTTACACCTTTAGAGTAACAGGGTTCAGGAGTTCCCAGGCTTTGGGGAAAATTTTCTGACACAGTAGAAATCAGTCTCCCCTTTTCCTCCTCTTCCCTTCCCCCACCCCAAACACACGTACCTTTCAAATCTGTTAAACAAATATAACCTGCTGCATGACCATGTGTTTTCTCACCACTGTCAAGCAGCAGGAGGGAGTGATGTGGTCTTCTAACATCTCCCAGGTTTGCTAGCAGGAAATCACCGCTAATTTTAGTTTGGACGAGCAACCAGTTTGGTTTGTTGGCATTCTGAAACACTTGAATTCCAGAATATACAAGAATTATAACATTGTGAGCATTCTGTAAGTGTCCAGGGATGAAAAACTATAGCCTTTAGGGAAAAAAAGGAAACACTTCCATTGTTAGAATGCCACACCGCCCCTTTTGCTTCCCATGATGACTAGATTGCTGCTGTCTGGAATTCCTCTAGTGTTGAGCGGCAGGGTGGTGGGAGGTGCATAAAGTAGTGTGACTGCGTGAGAGGTTAGTGATAGGGTACTTTCATCCCTGCTGTTGTTGTCGTCGTCCGGGGACTTCATTATAAAAATATTAATTTTGAAAGCACTCGCTGCTGGTCATATGTCAGGGAACGGCGAACAGGAAGAGGCCACTGCTGCTTGAGATATCCTTGCAGGAAGCAAAGGGAAAGAATCCTTGATATCTTTTTCTTGGTCCAATAGTAGGTACAAAAAATAAATACTTAACTTCCCTATAATAGCTTCCAGTTATACTACGAGGTATTAGGACTCATCTGTGCTATGAAACGCTGAAGTAATGACGTTCAACATAGTGGGGGAACTGACTGTGTGCTGTGTGTTATAAACATTGTCTGGCCTTGACTCTGTGGACAGAATCTAAACCATGTTATAATCAGGTTTAAAAAAAAAAAAGAAACTTTGCACTTATGTTTATAGACCATTTGTGTCTCATGAAATGCTTTGTCTACGCTATGAAGCCTACTTGCCTAATATATTTAGGGATACAGGCATGTCGCGTCTTAGACGTATTTAACATACGCGATTTCAGCTTTACGTGGTCCGATAAAAAAAAAAGAGAGGGGGGATTTAAAAAAAAAAAAAAAAAAAAAAAATTCCTGTAGGGGGCGCGATTTCACCTCCCATGGAAGTGAATGTGTTCTGGCTTTACGCGGTAACTGCGGAACGGAACCCTCATGCAAGACGCGACATGCCTGTATTACTTTGGAATTACAATAGCTGTAAATGAAGAACCATGAGAGACTTACCTCATTATATTGAATCTAGTTATTTTTATGGTCTTTCTTTTTTTCTAATCAGCAAATTACATGTATAGCATAGTGGGATCCTGCTATTGGTTGGGATGTTTTCAACACTACCTGACTACAAATAAGTAGACTTTCAACTATTTTTGAAACAAGTACACTGTAAAATTTAACATGATTCTTAAGGGTGTAAGACTAGAGCATTCTCTTCCCATCGTTGCTCTGATCACATCTTTTGAGTACAATGTGACTTGGACAAAGGTTAGAGTGGAAATCTTTGTGGGCAGGGAAGGGTGTATGGAAGTAATAGGCACCCATTAAATTCTGGATAGAAAATGTTCAAAGTGAAGACTTTAAAGGTTGTTTACTACTACTGCACTTCCTTTTTTAAAAAAAAAAAAAAAAAAAATCTTAGACATACAGATAAAACACAATACCACTGGACAAGTGGCCCATTGTTAATGTTTTGCTGTTAAATTTTAGTCCTGTTAAAATTATTTGTTTTTGATTTTTTTTAAAGTGGTTGACTTCCTTCTCTTTAAATTGTAATTATGCCAGTAGCCACAGGGAGAATAGGGTCTCCTCTTGCTCAGACCACTGCCTCAGCTCTTTGAACTGTGCTTGTTGTGGGCATATAGGCCATGGAACACAGATGTAGTGCCTGTTGGCTGTACAATTGCAGTGTTTACTTCAGTCTTCTAGTAGCAAAACTATGCAGCAATAATGTGTTCCACTCCAAATTAGAAAGAATGTCCATATATCAGAACAGTCACACTGCAGTCCAAGTCAGGAAGCATACTCAAATGTTAGAGGATAGTCAGTGTAGCACAAAACAGGTGGGAATACATGTTTTTAGTCTCAAACACTGGTGGTTTTTCTTTAAGGATTGTAGTAAGGCTGTTGCCAAACTGGAAATGGAAGTTTGGGGAGTATATCTTCAAACCTGGAGGGTATTTGAAAGAGCAACATGCTAGGCTGATATTCCATTAAAGGCTACATAATATTCTGTATTTTATCTCTATTTTAGAAGAAGCTTTGAAAACCAGATGGTGCAGCAAAATTAACTCCCTAGCTTTTGTTTCACTCTTTTGGCTTTCACACTTAGCTTTCTCTGATCCTCAGATTAATGGATCTGATATTAGAATTCAGTTTCTTTGAAACCATTCTTAAAGAGAAAATAAGTTCACCCAATATTAGTGTGTCTTTCAGAAGCAGCCCTGCAAGGAGGCTATCACAGTCTTCCAAATCGCCCCTTACTCCAAGGAGGGACATACACTGTGCCAGCTCTGTATTTGATTCAAGGTACATCCCCTGGGTGCAGCTGCATTCCCAGTGTGTCAGTGGGCCAGAGCCACCTTTCCAGGAATAGAGAGCGTGGTTCTGCAGAGCCTGATTCTTTCCCTGCCCCCATCGACCTGTGAAACCAGAACAGAGAAGTAAAGCAGCAGCTTTACACCCTTGCACAAATATGCAGGGCAGGCCCATCATCTGGTTGTATATAAGGAAGTTGTAAATATTCTCATATTGAGATATAGCATGTCCCTGTTGATCTTCCATGAGATCATACCTTGATTGCCCCCCTTTTTTTGTGAAAACAATTACCCATCAGATTTAAGGACCTTTCTACACAACAAACAGAAGAATTTGAGATAGGGTACAACACAGTTGTCAGTTGATCTAGTTACAACCAAGTTAAAATGTGTAATTCCTACTTTGTGCTATCCAAGTCTCTAGCAAGGCTTGGGAATAGAATTAGTTTCCTGTGTATGCTACAAAATAAAGCAATGTTATAAATGGGTCACCCTGGCATTTTCACTTGTCCTGCATACAGTTTAAAGTAAAATGTATTTTTTTCTGTTCTAAACCCCTTTCATTTTCTCATAACTTTGTCACCTTTTGGACTGAGCTCTTCCAGGATTCCTAAAGGAAGCTTGTGCAATATCATTTCAGCCATTTTTGAGTTATGCGAACATCAAGGGGAAAATAATTTTGCCTTATGTTCTGATTACACATTTTGAGCTAGGATTACTCAAAAATGGCTGAAGCTGGAATCTTCAGACATGTCTGTCCACAAGGAAAATTATTCATTCATAAATCAGGTCATTACTTTAAAAATTATAAATATTTGAGGGCTGGAATTTTCACAAGTGCTAAACATGGCAGGGGAAAAAAAAATCCTAAGGCTGTGTTAAGGCAGTTCTGTATAGAAGCATTTTTGTTTTCAGAAACAAAATGGGGAAATTTTAAATCCAAAGAACTGTGTGTAACTTTAAGGGTGAGTAAGCATGAAAGCCCCAATTCACCAAAGCCCTCAAACACGTTTTTAATTTTAAGCATGTATTTAAGTCTCATTGATTTCATGCTTAAAATTAAACATGTGCTTAAGGGCTTTTTTGTATTGTGACTTTAAAAGTTACATGTACTGTATATTGTATAATACAATTGTATAATACAGACTAACCTAAGTAATAATACATTCCATTTTACATGTAATAAGAAAAACAGGAATAAGAAATGCGATGTGTGATATATGGCCAACGTTGTGGTAGAAACTTCTGGGAATTTCCTGACTTAAGAACTTCAACGTTAACATTCTGCTAATTCCTGTTTCTTTTCCATTTAACTGTATGTGGTTCTTGGAAATACATTGACCTTGTTTACACTGCAATTTGTAATCACATTAGTGAACACGTACTATAACACTATTACAAATGGTATCATAGACAAACCCATTGATAGGTGCAGATTGCTGTTTACAGAAGTGTCACGTAGTTTGAACTTTTAGGATTAACATGATACAATATGAACATTATTCAGCATAAACAGCTAGCACAAAGTACAATCTGGAGTCACTAAAGAGATTATACCTGCTTTCAACTTTGAACCTCTTTGTAAATTGGGATAATTCATTGATATGATTCTGAGGATTCTGTGTAATTTCTGACTGATTTTAGCAGTGTGTTCTTGGGCTATTATGAAATTGCTGAATTACAAATTGTAGCTACAGAATGTTCTTTTAAAAAAAAAATAACATTGAACTGGGGTGGCAAGGGGGCAGAGATCTTCAGTCAGTTCAGGGTGCCTCAATTCTGAGAAGCAGGATGTTGAATATGAGTAATGATACAACAGGCCAATAATATGCAGAATAACCCTCTGATGACTCATCTAGTACAATGCAGTATATTTGTCAAGGAGACTGAATCATACATGGGGGGAAGCCACTTTTCAGGCAGCCAGCTGGTACACAGGTCAGCAAAAGACGATCCATTTTATCAGAAGGTTTATAGTGGTAATAATGATAAGACAGAGCACCCTGGGTATGAAATGTAGAAGAAATGGCATCTCCCAGCAGGTATTTGTATTCTGTTGATACCTATGATTTCATTTTTACATTTCATTTTTTTCTGCCTCCCCTTTCCTCCTCTGGTTCTTTTTAATTCTGTACATAATCTGTAAGTCAATACTGCGTGACTTCTTCTGGGTAACGTATATTTTTTCATTTATGCTTAATACATCAGTTTTTCATAAATATCAATCTTTTAATCTTCATCCTTTCATAAAATTCTGAGAAGAAAATAGATGCTGCCTAGGAAACAACTTGTTTAGGTGGGTGCCCCCTCTTCATGTGCAGTAATTAATGTGAGGGGTTAGGGAGAGAAGGAAGGTGCATTAAATTGTGCATGCTGTACAATGTTTATATAATTTAGGAGCATAATTTTTATGGTTTATTTACCTGGCAGGGAAAAATACTTAAATTGTGAATGAGTTGATGGTACATATCCTTTTTTATTTTTTGTGAATTAGAATGAGCTTGTGCTGAATTACTGAAATAGCTTTTGTGTAGCTGCAAAATATTCTTATAGATTAGGCTGTTATATTGTAATCTATGTTCTAAGGTGAAGATTTCTTATTGGAATAAAAGATGCATTCTGCATTCACCAAAATGAAGCCGAATGAAAAAAATACATTTTACATGCACTAAAAGTATTGTGTGAATTGCTGATTTGTATGTTTCAAAACTGTGCATATACCACATTTATCAATCATCTAAAATTTTTAATGTATCAAATGTTTAAGGACTAATGGCTATAGTTGGAGACAGACGTGTTTTTGTGTAAGCTTCCCCATGCCGGTTCATTAATATGGCTGCATCAGGACCAGGAGTTCTAGCCTCTGAAATTGAAAATTGTTGGGGATAAGGGGATGACTTGATGTCTGGCGTACAAATTTCTGTTTGTTTGCTGTTGTGATACCTATGTACAGGATCGCAAGAAAAATCTCATTTGTAAAAGACAAGGATCCAGCAGAAATGGCATAGGACTTGGGAGTAAGAAGGTTTAGGGTTTTCTGCCCAGCTCTTCCATTGACTTGTTCTATGATCTTGGGCAAGTTGCATTTCTTCTCTGTACCTCCCTTTCCTTGTCTGTAAAATGGGGCCAGTCTTGAGACGAAAACCGCCATAAGTGCTTGTTAGCATCATTTATTATTTTTGCTGATAATTACAAATTCAAACTATGTCATTGCTTGCTTTAGTTTAAGCAGAATAAATATACTGGGATTTTTATGACCGGTATGTACTTTTGTGTAGTAAAGGATGAAAGTAGATAGGGTTCGTTTAAAAAATATTTAATTCATGATGCAGTTCTTGAATTGCCTGTTTATGTGGCTGGACACACTAAACAAGCACTCTTCATTTGTCTTGCATATGCTATGAAACAAATGCCATCTGTCATGCAATAACATGCTAATTACAACAAGGGATAATAGTAATGAGCAACAGAAATCTCTGGGGAATTTTGTTGAAATCAGCAGATTCTCTGCCCAAATCAGCAGTGATATTGTATAAATTCTGGGCTACCTTCATTTAGATTTTTCTCTTCTACTCTGCTTGTCATTGCCCTTGCATTTTATTGTGAGATAGTTTTTGATTGCTGCACCCTATTAGTTTAAATTGAGTTTCTTTTGCTGCTGCTTGAATGCGTGTCCCAGAGTTTATGTACAATTGAAATGATTAATTGAATAATTGGTCTGTTTAAATGTAACAATTTGATATTTTAAGACAAGTCTCTACGCAAATAAATAATCTAATAATCCATTATTACTGCCACCACAAACACTGGAAGAAATTTAAATGAGAATCTCTCTAAAACAGCTTTGAACAGTAGTTTGACTCGTATTATAAAATTGTAACTACACTTTAAAATTGACCTTATGATGCAGCTAAAATTTCCATATGGTTTTCTATATCATCATTGAAGCAAACAATAAGCCATCACAAATTTAGTTGAAGGAAACTTACGTAAATTTCCCAAACTTCATTTTACTGTCTGTATTGTGTTACTCTAAACTGACAATGTGTGAGAAGAGAAAATGAGCCTCTTAATTGAGTTTAAAGATGTAAATGAACACTGCAAATGCCACCATCCATGCCAATATACCTTTCACTAATGTTCACAGCTTTGTCCTTCTTACTCACCTACTCACAATGTTGCTACTAGGCCTTCTTCAGAGCTGCTCCTCTTCAGTCAGACACTCAAGCATATTGCAGCTGGGGTGACCGGATGTTCTGTTTTCAACCAGGACACCCGGTTGAAAAGGGACTGTGGCGGTTCCAGCAAGCACCAGGAACTGGATACTTGAAAGGCTGATTGGCGGTGCTAAGGCAGGCTAATCCCTACCTGTCCTGGCTGGCGCCACGTGCGCCCTGGAAGCAGCCAACAGGGCCAGCTCCTAGGCAGGGGGGAGGGGCCACAGGACTCTGTGTGCTGCCCCTGCCCTATGCGCAGGTTCTGCACTCCTACTGGCTGGTACCTGGCCAGTGGGAGCAGGGGGGCGGTACCCATGGGCAAGAGCAGCACATGGAGCCTCCTAGGTCCCCTGCCTAGGACCCGGACGTGCTGGCTGTTTGCATGCGGAGCCAGCATAGGTGCAGGGAGTGCTTTCAGCGCCTATGCCCTGCTTCCGGCCACTGGCCCCACGCCCAGGCCTCCGCTCATGGGGTCTGCCGGCCCTGGAGCCCCAACTGTTGGCCCTGTTCCTAGAGCTCTGCGTCTGGCCCCACAGCCGGGGCTCTGCTCTAGGCCCCCCACATGGAGTCCCGGCTGCTGACTCCTGGCCCCAGGTCCACCCCCAGCTGAGGTCTTGGCCCCCTTACCCATGTCCGGGTCCCCCCCCCCAGCCCAAAGAGACAGCCCTGTTCCCAGCCTCGGTGTAACGGATCAGGGAGCTGGCTTTCAGTATCCCCACTACTAAAAATGTTCCAGCACCACTGGGTGCCAAGACAGGCCAGCAGCCTCCCTTAGCGCCCCTCCAACCCCCTGCTGCGCCGCTGACAGGGAACTGCCTGAGGTAAGCGTGAGCCCCAACCCCTGTCCCAGCCCTGAGCCCCCCACCCAATCCCGGAGCCCTCATCCCCAACTCCGAGCCCTCATCTCCCCTGCACCTCAAGCCCCAGCCCAGAGCCTGGCCCACCCACTGAACCCCTCATACCAGCCCCACCCCAGAGCCAGCACCTGCTCCTGCGCCCCAACCTCCTGTCTCAACTTGCAGCCCCCTCCCACACTCCAAATCACTCGTCCCCACCCCCCTCCAGTACCCCAAACCACTCAGCCCCATCCCAGAATCTGCCCCCCACCCCCCAGCAGGAGCCCTTCTGCATCCCAACTCTCTGCCCCAGCCCAGAG
Source organism: Dermatemys mawii (assembly GCA_007922305.1). NCBI lineage: Eukaryota > Metazoa > Chordata > Testudines > Dermatemydidae > Dermatemys > Dermatemys mawii. The sequence goes on along the minus strand of ML677359.1, from coordinate 10,769,997 downwards.
TTTCCTCTCACACACTGAACCTCTCGTTTCTGCCCCACCCTGGAGCCTGCAGCCCTGGTAAGAGCCCTCACCCCCCCACACACCCCAGCCCAGTGAAAGTGATTGACAGTGGAGGAGAACAAGCCACAGAGGGAGGGAGACTGTAGTGGGAAGGGGCGGGGCCACATGAAAGGGAGCCGGGCCTTGGGGAAGGGGTGGGGTTAGCGTTTTCGGTTTTGTGCGACTAGAAAGTTGGCAACCTTAACTGCAGCAGTTCCCTTGCTCACCTGTTCTACCAGTTCAGTCCCTTTTTCCTTTATTTCCCACCTACATGTTTAATTTTAGTATTGGTACATTGGTGGCATCCTAGTATCCTAGAGGAAATGGCAGGAATTCACGATGACTGATCTGCAAAGCATCTCAAATCTGTCTTCAGGAAGACCTAAAATAACTACAATAGAACCTAAGAGTTAGTTACGCCAGAGTTACGAACTGACCAGTCAACCACACACCTCATTTGGAACTGAAAGAACACAATCAGGCAGTAGAGGTGGGGGAAAAAAATAATCAAACAGTACAGTACTAGGTAAAACAGAAACTACTAAAAAATAGAGGAAAGGAGATTTAACAAAGTAAGGAAACTGTTTCTGTGCTTGTTTCATTTAAAATTAAAAATAAGATGGTTAAAAGCACTATTTTTCTTCTCCATAGTAAAGCTTCAAAGCTGTATTAAGTCAATGTTCAGTTGTAAGCTTTTGAAAGAACAGGCATAACATTTTGTTCAGAGTTATGAACAACCTCCGTTTCCGAGGTGTTTCTAACTCTGAGGATAGCAGGAGGTTTGCATCATTATGAGTGTAGAGTTAAGGCTGTTGGGGTGACCTTAACTGTGAATTTGCACACTTTCCACTTTTCAAATGACTTCTAATGTTTGAATCCTTAACTTTGAATTTCCAGGCATTTAGCCGATAAGAATGTATTTCTTAATGCTCTTACTACCTTTTAACTCAGATCAAGCTTGCCTTCACTTCAAAAGAAAGGGTTGAATGTCAAAGATCTGAATGACTGCTTGCCTGCCTGAAGCCTTTGAAGTTATAAGCTAGAAGACTTTTCTGGAATTCCTCCTTAGGTTCTTCTGATTCAGATTCCAAAGTTGTCCTTTGGTGATGGCGAAAGGCTTCTGGACTTTATTTTCTTCTGCAATATCTTGTTCTTGCCCCATTGGCAAGACTCTGATGCCTCAAGAGATTAGGACTTTTTCTTCATTTGGACCAGAGCCAGTGGGCACGTTCACTAGCTTACAACTCTTCTCCCCCTCCCTCCCCCCCCCCCAAAAAAAATCTTGTGTAGTCCAAATAAAGCCTTAATACTTGAGTTTAGTTTGATATCCCTTTACTCCTGGTGAATAACAGAAGATGCGAAAAGCTCAAATGGTTAGTAACAAAACCTTCCCTTGCTTTCCATAAGCTGGAGGGAAGAGAGAGAGGAGATCTCTCTCCCGCACAGAAACTTTTCCTGACTACTGTGGAGAAACACAAGCTGGGTCTTCCTTGATCCTAGGTTTCTCCTCCCTAGGAGGCAGGAACCCAATTATCGGTCTTCTTGTAGGTCATAGAATCGTAGGACTGGAAGGAATCTCAAGAGGTCATCTAGTTCAGTCCCCTCACTCATGTCAGGACTGAGTATTACGTAGAGCATCCCTGGCAGGTGCTAACCACCACTGGTTAACCACCCTGACAGTTAAGTTTTTCCTAATGGCCAACCTAAACCTCCCTTGCTGTAATTTAAGCCCATTACTTTTTGTCTTATCCTCTTAGGTAAGAACAACATTTTTTCTCCCTCCTCTTTTCAAGTACATAAAAGGTTGTTACAAACTATTATCATGTTCCCTCTCAGTCTTCTCTTCTCCAGACAAAACAACCCATTTTTTTCAATCTTCCCTCATAGGTCATGTTTTCTAGACCTTTAATCATTTTTGTTGCTCCTCACTGGACTTTTTCCAAGTTGTCCACATATTTCCTGAAGTGTGGCACCCAGAACTGAACACAATACTCCAATTGAGGCCTAATCAATGTGGAATAGCGTAGAAGAATTACATGTCGAGTCTGTCTTATAACACTCCTGCTAATATATCCCGAATGATGTTTGATTTCTTTTTCTTCCTTTTTTTTTTTTTTTTTTGCGAACCGTTGACTCATATTTACACTGTTGACTCGTATTTAGCTTGTGATCCACTATAGCCCCTATATCCCTTTCCAGAGAACTCCTTCCTAAGTAGTCATTTCCTATTTTGTGTGTGTGTGCAACTGATGATTCCTTCCTAAGTGAAGTATTTGCATTTGTCTTCACTGAATTTCATCCTGTTTACTTCAGAGCATTTCTGCAATTTGTCCAGATCATTTTGAATTTTAATCCTATCCTCCGAAGCACTTGTAACCCTTCCCAGCTTGATATTGTTCGCAAACTTTATAGGTGTACTCTCTATGTTATTATCTAATCATGGGTGAAGGCATTGAACAGAACCGGAGCCAGAACTGATCCCTGCAGGACCCTGCTCGATATGCTTGCTCCTAGTCAAGCCCTGTGACTACAAAACTCAGTTTTAAAGAGACCAGGGCTGTTATAAGGCCCTGGGGTGGATGCATGTGCTCCAACACCTGATGAACTGTTACAGTATTTTTAAAAATAAACTTCGGGGGACATGTGAGAAGGGAAATCTGGCCCAAAGAATTACATGATGTTGGGGTTTTTTCAAAGCAGTCCAAAATGTTAACAGCGATCAATTTCCTTTTTAGGACACAGGGTAATACTAACCTTAAAAATACTTTGGGATTTCAAAAGTATTTAATTGAACCAAAAGCCAGATCAGATTTAAGAGGAGATGGAAAAGGAGGAGACATGGCTATGATGCATCAAGATCAGCAGCTGGGGATGCTTGTAAGGAAGGCTATGGCATTGGGCACCGCCTTTCCCTGTCCTCTGAGGTATGTCTTCGCAGAAGGGAGGAGAAGGTACAGCCACCAGGTGGCCATTAATCCCACTAAACAGTGATTAGTCAACGAAGTCCCACAGGAGAGCAGAATAACTGTTCAACCCTTCGACAGGACCCTGGATCTGAATGGGGCAAAGAGGTCTGACGCTCCCACAGAGAGAATCAGCTTCTAGCCCTGTAAATCAAACAGGTAATGTCGGGTGCTCTAATGCAGGGGAAACCAATATGGAGAGGAGCATAAGAGTTGAGGCAGCCTCTGGCAAAGTGCCTAGTAACTTAACTCATGGAGACTGTCTGCGGGGGATTAGACCCCATCTGTCGTCTCAGGGCCACTGTACCGCCACAGTCATTTGTGAGGAAGTGGGAAGTCTGCTCTGCCGTCAGTGTGGGAGAGTCCATCAACTTTGTGCCCTAGAGTTGGATTTGTTCCAGTTCCTCTGAGATAATTTAGCCACTCCTTCCCCAAGGGCCTTGTCTATATTAGAAAAAAGGTGTGTAGTTAACATGTTAGCTAAATATGCCTTTTTTCCCAAGTGTAGACGTGACCTGGCAGACTGGGTCGGGAGCCCCCTAACACTGGCTGCATCTCCTTGTCTGCAGCTGTCTGTGCTGCAGTCAGCAATGGGGAAGCAGACAGAGGTAAACTCTACCCTGAAGGAAGTTCATGCAGCATTTATGTGTTTAGAAAAGGCAATTAGATAAATATAACTTGTAGAGGGGAGTTGTCAGCTTCTAAAGGATATGCTTGAAATAAATCTTCCAGAAGAAAGCATTTTAGATTTTAAAAGTATAATGGATGACTGAAGGAAAGTAAGTATTTTAAACTACAGCTAGACATTTTAGAATTTACAAACCTAATCACAGAATTATTTTTAAGGAGGGTGGGGAGCAGCGTAAAGGAAGTGGGGAAGAACAGGAATTGGTGGAAACTATGATTTCATTTTTTAAATTTGATCCTTTTTTAAAAGGACATTGACCCAATATTAGACCAACCTTAGAACAGTAATCATTAGATAGGAAGCATCCTGTCCTCTGTTACTGAGAAACTTTTTATAAGCCATTTTTAATACACGGCATTTTATTGGTACTGCAGAGGCAGCTAGCTAGGAGAGGCCACACATTCAGTTAACAATCCCCATTCACAGAACTGTTGGAATGGTAGTGATGGCATCGTTAATGCGGATGGCAGTCAGCAGAGAAAGCTAGATTGAGACAGTGTTTCTAGATGGAAAAAGGAGAAGACTGGTAGGAAAAAATGTTCTCCAAGTTTTGAAGTAAATGTTTCATTCAGAGTGCTCTTTTTAAGACTCTTCTATGTAATGAATAAATAGATCCTGTTCTGAGGGTTGTGTGTTATTGCAAGAAACCCATCCTCTTCCCCCGCCCATCTCTTTCTCTCTTCTGTGTCCCCCACCCCTTCTCATTTTAGCTTTGCTCTTTACCAGCTGTGTCCATCAGCAGAGGAGGAAAATAATTCAGTAAGGTCTTGAAATTCTAATCTGTGTCAAATGAGGAAGGGTGTGGGAAAGATCCGTTGCAATAGCAGATTAATCAAACTACGAAAGGACACAGACCTACAGGTATTGGGTTGAGCAGCTGGGGGTGGGGAACAGAGTTGCTTCACATAACGAATAGCAACATATTCAAACTCCTTACCCTTTATTCTGCTTCTCCCAAATCCAAAGGGCAAGATCTTTCACACCCACACATCCCCCAGATAGAAGTACAATTTAAAACCTACACTAGTAAAGAAATTATTTGATATGATGAATTTTGGATTCACAGTTGCAGATATTGCCATTAAAACCCACTGTAGACATTTCAACTTGACTCAGTTTTTGTCTTGGTTTTTCATTCTAGTCTGGTTAGTGTGACAAACAAGGGAGTTCTATGATACCAACACATTAACAGTTTATGAAGCAGTTGAGCGAAATCCTCAAACTTTTATAGTAAAATATCCTTTATATTGCAACGACACTATATATTTGCCCCATCTTTTATATATTTGTCTTTTTAAGAAAATGGTGTTGGACTATTGGTAAAATATTCACGATAGTGATTTGCTTATTACAAGACCATTTGTTTATTTCTCAAGGGAAATTCTTACTAGCTTTCCGAATTTAAAAAAAAATGCCCAGAAGCTATAACTTTAAATAGGTTGTTTTTCTTTCCAATAAAAAAAAAAAAAGCAAACCACATGCTACCTTTAGCCCCGAAGTTCCATTATGGTTTTGGTTCTGGGTGGGGCTGACTAACAGCCTTGACACATAGTGCTAGAACAGGTTGGCATCCTGCCATGCAGTTGGATAATCTTAGCAGATACTTTCTTCCAAAGCTTCTAACACTATTTAAGACCAATCATTTTGGGTTAAAATAGCGAAATATTCCCATTAAATAATCATTCAGAATAGATTGTTCAAAGAGAATAGTATGTAGGCCTTAAACAAACCCAACAATTAAGGGCAGTCTTAAAGTTTTCAGAAGCCAATAAAATGGGAAGAATTTAAGCCACTTCTAGTACTTTTACTTGAACAGTGAAAGACTTACCTTTATCTAACCTTAATGGCCTTCAATATACTATAAATGGAAGTTAATCAAATATTGTACATGCTCTGAATAGATCTCCCTGAAAAAAATGGCTGCAGCACAATAAAAGTAGATGAATGTATCAACAAGATCCTGAGTTTCTTGCTGCTCTGAAACAATAATGCTCACATAGGATTTGTAAATTATTATTTAACTATGGAGAATGAATTGCTTGCAACTAGTCAAGGCCATAATGCAGTCACCTGAAATTATATTGCAAAGTAAATAAACAGTTTGCATTCAGAAGAGTTTAGGTACTTATATGACCCGACACTGTATTAGCTAAACACCTCCCAGGTATTTGTCTGTGCTGTTATGGAATAGAAAAGCATAGCTTACTCCACTTTTACGGATGGAGACCTTGGGCATAGAGACGTTAAGTGAAGTTTGACAGAACTAGAAGTTTACCCTAGGTCTCCTGAGTCCCAGCGCAGTGCCTTAATAGTGGAACCAAATTATAATTATTGTCCTAGGTCCTTTTTAATAGTTAGTATAGCGTGGCAGTGTTATCTGGTGATACGTAAGGGAGGAGAGCAAGAGTGTACATTGTAAATGTGACCTGATAACAGCTGGAGGCAGAATTCCAACTGACTGTACTAGAAGAGCAATTTAGTGTTCTTCCTGTCTCACAAACTGGAAACTGTTGTCTAGCAGTGTTCTTTTTGCTATGGCAATGGGGGATAAAGATCTCATTTTCGGGGGGGGGAGGGGATTAGATTTGTCTCCTGATTAAAAAGCCTTAGTCCCCTGAAGTTACAGTCTTTAAAATGGAGAAGTCATGGCTTTCTCTATAGAATCTGCATTTATCTGTACACTTCCTTGGACAACTGTAGAAACCGGGGCTTATTTTTGAAATATATTTCTTTCATCACATGTTGGTTTGTTAAGTTAGGATTCTTATCATTTATAATCTTAAAAGTCTTTAAACAGTCAATTTTTAGCTGCTATAACATTAGTCCAGCCACTTGTGATCCTTCAAGCCAGTCTACCTGGCTACTCTATCACTTGTCTGAAGTCGTGTGAAAATACATTTAATGTTTTCTTTCTTTGTAGTTCCCACTTTATATACCAGTATTCTATTGAATTGCATTTGTTACCAGCTAATCCTAGTATTCAGTTTGTTTCTTCACTCTACAGTTTGGTCTGACTTAAATCATATCCACGTCCCCGTGGCAGTGTCTTTGGGATGACTTTTAGGCCTTATGCAATTTCCAGATATTGGGCCTGATCCAAAGCCTATTTGAGTCTCTTCATTGGCTTGAGTAGACTTGGATCAAGCCTATAAGACATTCCTGGCTGATGATTTTGGGTACAATCCAACCAAACCAACTTATACAAAATATGATTCAATAGAGAAACTGTCAGTGACAATTAATGAAGTGTCTGTCTTTTCCCCCATTCGGTATCTGATTGAGACATCCAGTCAGGCAGCTATTATACACTCAGATACAGTTGAAGGCCTTGGTACTAAAGGTTGTAAAAAAGCCATAGGTCAGAATATCAGCATAGATGTCTTAATAAAAGCCATAGGATACATTTTATGTCTCCACCAGAATGTAAATATGAGGGGGAGGGTAGTTTTAAAAAAAATATTCAAACCCAGAATTATACTAATATTTAAAACAGAAGCTTGTCAATGACAAGAGAGAATTATCTGAGATAATGGAAACATAGAACCATAAACACCTAAAATACTGGTGACTGGAATCAGTCATTAAGTCAAGCAAAATCAAAATTAACAAATTTTAGAAAGCTCCTAGCAGTGCTGTTTCAGGAAAGTGAAAGGCTGTGAATTCTGCCTAGAAAGTTTGTACTAGATTGTATAGAAAATGTTAGTCTGAGCTATAATACACTCAAAAAGTTCTTTTAAAAAAAAAAGAGAGAGAGAGAAACAGGCCTTTTGTTTTATGGGAGAGTATTTTGAAGATTGTGTTCGTGTCTCTTTCGTAAAATAAAGGTTGAAATTTCATGGCTGTTCCCCAATAACACTAAAGGATATAATATAGAAGCAGTTAAACCCAAAATACAAGGAATGCAACCTTAGAAAAACCAGAGGGAATTGGGGAAGACAAATAGTTAATGTTTAGTAATCAATGCATAGAGAGAATCTTCAGAAACTCTATGAAAAACAAAGCACAGGAGAAGAGAGTTCAAACATCACCACGGAGAGTGCTTTCTTGAAGCCAGTCAATTTTTGTTTGAAAAGAATGTAGCATACGTAAATTGGCCACTTGGTATTCAGAGTGGAGGAAATAAATTATTGAAAAATTACTGTGAATCAAATTTAGAAATTATTTTTAGTAGAAGCCAATGGCTGCATAACGCATTTTACTGGGAAAATACTAATGTCTGGATCAATCAGACTCTGGACATGCTCATCTGACTTCCTTCTTTAGAAGGTTATAATGTCTTGAGGGCTGGGAGCAAGATTTCTGAAGACATCCCTAGCTACTTAATCTCAGTTCTATTGATGCTTTGCATATCTCAGCTAGAGCTATGGGCAGCAATGCAGGCATACATGACTTTATTAAAAGCAGATGTCCAAGCAAAGCTACTTATTCCAACATTAAAATATATTGGAAAACGGCATGGAGAGCCAATGGAAAAGTAGTGGCAGAGGCCCAGGGCAAACAGAAGGTAAAACTCTACCTTGTACAAGGCTGTGTACAGGGGAATAAAAGCCATACTAAACCATCAGACAGTCCTTATGAAGCTGTTTTGCATGCAAATCCAATAAGAGAACCAAAAATCCAGTAAGTAAATCTGATCAAAAGGGAACCTTTCTGGAGAAACTTCTCTAGAACTCTCCTTCACCTCAAAAGAGACTACATGACTCCTAATATACCCAGCTAGAAGCAGAGGCTCCACTGTGTGGCAGACTCCTATGTTTTGCCAAACTTGATAGGTCTTCCATTTTTCTTAGGGTACTCAGGGTTAGTGCAAGGATATTTTGCATCCTAGATGAAACTTCCACCTTGCATCCCTTATTATAAACTAAATAAGCATCACTTATTTTAAACTTTCGAAGTACTTTCAAAAATACACCCTTTTTAGTCATGTATATTTCCTTCATTCTTTCATATCAATCTACTACATTTTATTCTACCTTTAGAATATCCAATTATTGTTAATAAAATTAGAATGGCAGATACTCCATCATACAACTGACAATATCAATATGACAAATTTCAACAACCTACACATGCATATTCGCACATGAACATGTACACTCAAATACTTAACATATGCGCACAATTGACAAAGTATTAGCGAAATGATGCAACAGCACTTGACAGAGTCTTAGATCTGAAACAACTCAACAAAAATAGTTAGCCTCAGTTGACAACCACCGAAAACTAGTAAACTTAGCATTATAAACAGCCTGTCAGAATGGGTAATGGCTGAGCACAATGAGAAAAATGATGTCATTGCCACTTTGTACTGTAGTGAAGCAGTACACTTGTGCCCCCAACGCAGAGCCGGCATAGGCGATAGCTGTAATGTACAGGAGAAGGACAAGTTAAAATGCACGTTCAATGACATTTCTCTTTTCTTTATGCATTCGTTTTCCAGCAATAGTGTAAAAAAATATTTGGGGCACCGCTTTTTGACGCCCCCAAATCTTGGCGCTGTAGGCGGCTGTCTAGTTTGCCTAGTGGTTACACCGGCCCTGAGGATACGCTCAGTCTTTGGGTGACTTCTGAAGGCAACAGGTTTAAAGCAAACAAAGGGAAGTATTTCTTCACACAGTGCACAGTCAACAAGTGGAACTCTTTGTCAGAGGACATTGTGATGGCCAAGATTATAACAGAGTTCAAAAAAGAATTAGATAAGTTCGTGGAGGGTAGGTCCATCAATGGCTATTAGCCAGGATGGGCAAGGATGGTGTTCCTAGCCTCTGTTTTCCAGAAGTTGGGAATGGACAACAGGGAATGGATCACGTGATGATTCCCTGTTCCTCTGGGGCACATGGTATTGGCCACTGCTGTAAGACAGGATACTGGGCTAAAAGGTCCTTTGGTCTGACCCAGTATGGCTGTTTTATGTTCTTGCATTCTAGTTACATCTGTTGTATCTGTGCTATAATTAGTTGCTTCTCCACTAGAGAGGTGGGCCTAAGAGGCATCAGGTGATGGATACATAGGATTCGTCATCTGAAGGGACTTGGTTGCCTGTGAAGGGGCCTGAGTCTGCAGGAGAACAGATCATTCAGGGACACTCAGTGTGATGAGCCAGTGCTCAAATACTAGCACTGAAAGAAGTCTGGAGTTATGAGAAGGGAGATTGAAGACAGAGCCTAGACAAGGAAGGGTTGGTTTTTAGAGAGACTTGGGGTAGTAGTTCGAGCTTTTGATATACCGCTGAGTTGCATACGGCATACAGAGGATCACACCCTGTATGCCCATCACGTCGTGACACAAGGGGAAACACTGGTGGAGAGTACGCACCATAATTCTACCAAAGGACTGCAAAGTGAGCCAGGTGGTTGATCTGTAATGAGCCTTATTATTAATAAGTCCTTTTTTCATTTTGATTTTTCATAAGTCATTGTGTTAATTTCACTTTATTGTTTAGAAAAAGTCTTTATTGTATAAAGTGTGTCATGCTATTTGTTATCTGTTCCCCAGTGGCCAGACTGACTTAGTTGTGTATGTAAAATCCATAGGATGCAAATAAGCATGAAGTATGGGTGTTTGGTTTCTGGGCGATGGTAATTTTGGAGTACATGCAAAGCTTATTTTTACACATTTTTGAAGTTATTTAAAGTGGAAAATAAACCGTTAAAGGCAGAGGAAAACATGAAATAAACAGGATATTTATTTTTAACAAACATTTTCCGAGTCATGTAGCTAAGCTAAAAGCAAGACCACTGTTAGTGATTTACTAGGCATTAAAGCCTGGTTGCATTTGAGAAATGCAAGTCATACATCAAACAGCAACAACTTTTAATGAAATATTAACTGTATTGGTAAATTTAAAAAAGGTTTACTACACGTATAAGGATGAATGGGGCCGCCTTTCTGTTAACGTTAGCTGGATCTTGTCAAGTTTAATGAAATACTGTCAGTTTGTTCAGATGCCAAGAACTTTTGCAAAAAATAAATTTCAAGCCTCATCCCTCAAGTTGATGTGTAGCCTATTTTAAAAGGCATCCTTTGGGAATGCTGCATGAGTTTACCTTCCTTTTTATGGACAGTATCTTTTGGGGGCTGAACAGGTTGTATCATTTACTAGTACAAACTTTTGGGCCTGCTTGATTTGGCTGTGTGTTGAAAACTTACTAGATCAAGCAATTAGTTTTCTCTTCTTCTGTATTTTCATACTGTTGTGTGGTGGGTCAGTTTAATTTACAAGCATACTCTGCATTAATATTCCCCAGTAAAAAAAAAATAAAAAATAGTAGTGCAGGTCCACAGGGGTCACTGTAATGTGCTATAGTGTCTCTGCATAAGGGGATCAGATGTCTGTTGTAGCATTGGAACTGATTGGGATTATAATGGTGCTTGTTGACAGTTAATGTGAATAGTGACTCTTCAGTTTCAGTCTGGGAACTGATAGCCACTAGAACTTTCCTTAAGATCAATCAGTACAACTGGCCCCATGCTAGACATTAGAGGGGTTTTAACTCAGATTGGTGGTAGGTGGGGTAGGAATTACGCCTTTGTCCAGGACCGATCTCTGCCGTCTTCTGTTTGGACTTTCCTCTTCCATGATATGTGGAAGTCTTGTTTTGATTGCCACTGAGACTGATGAAACGAATATATTTACGGCTGTCTCTGGAAGGGAACACTCTTCAAGTGACAAGACCACTCTCCTTTTCCGTTCAGTAACCTTTCTAAATGGTGAGACAAGTCTAGCAGTGTCCGAAATCCTCAGATTTCTTTGATTCCACTCTTGTTTCAGGCCTGGGTGTAGTCAGGCAGTACCTAGTGAGGTATAAGTACTGATTCTGTTAGCTCTGTGAGCTGCTTCCAGCACTGCCTCTGAGATCTTAATGGAACACTATGTTCCCTAAAGGTGTAGGTGGGGCTGCCTTAAAGTTCTTGTGTGATCCTAAAGATTAATGTTGGCCAAATAGTTCCTGTGCCCAGAGGGCATGCTTACATGGGATATTGCAAGGTTCATTCTCTTTCTCAGAGAGCATGTTCTGCTGGTTGCAGATGAGTTTCCAAATGTAATTTAATGTGTTCAGGATGGGAGGTAGGCCTACATATTTTGGAGGCTGGTACCTAACAAGTTCCCACTCTCTTTGTATGATACTTCAGCAGTTGTGATCATGGGAGATACTGGTGTTAGAATCCTTCCCCCTGTTCAAGAAGGGACTGCTGGCAGGATGTTTTTCAGCAAGGGGTATTCAGCCCTGTAACTTGCTTCTCTTTGTAGTCCAGTAGAGCCCAGATCTGCAGACCTGCGGGGCACGCTGCAAGGCTTGTCTCCCCTTCAAGGTCTTTTCCTGATGGGCTGGGGTAAATCAGGCTTCATTGTGGTGTGGCGTTTAGCTTGTGTATTGAGCTTCTGAAATTCGACTGGGCAATTACTGCTGTTTGTATAGTGACTGTGGCAGTAAAGAACATCTGCTATAAAACACATGTATCTATCCTCAGATAAAACTTTAAATTGTTGTGTAAGTACCTGGAGTCTAGATCCGTACTTTCTAAACAATGCAATAAATAATAAAACTCTTGTAAGATTATATGTGATCTCTCAGTTATTTTGTTGTTGTCATTACAGTGACAGCTATATTGTGCGAGTCAAAGCTGTGGTTATGACCCGAGATGACTCCAGTGGGGGATGGTTACCACAAGAAGGAGGCGGTCTCAGTAAAGTTGGCGTCTGCAAGGTCATGTGCCCAGAGGGCAATGGAAGAAGTGGATTTCTAATCCATGGGGAAAGGCAAAAAGACAAACTGGTAAGAGAATCTAATTCAACTTTTGTCTGTTTTCTTAGGAAAGCTACCCAAAATCAACATATTCTTATAGGAGTTTCAAAACCAAAAAAAAAAGAATGTGCAAAATAATCCCATCCTAATTCAAATGAACAATAAATTATCATGATCTGCTTTTTACGTTATCTCCTTGAGATAGTAATTGCATGTTGAACAGCAATATGTAAAGGATATCTTTAATTCCTAAAACATGAAATTGACCCATTTATTTTTCTAAGACCTAATAAGAATATGTGAGAAGTGAATTGAAGTGTAAAGAATTCATGAAGCTGGTCACGTTGTACTGAGTAATGCAGTGCAAGCCTTTAAAACAGCAATGAATTATTTATGCTGCATGCTGTTCAAGGTTTGGACTAGTAGAGTAAGAATGTGAGGACAAGTTGTCTTTTTATGAATTGACAAGCTCAGTTCCTTCCAATAGCTATTTATTTAGAAGACTTCTTTTATTGCACAAAATAAAATGAATAAAACTTGTATTTAAATATAAATTGGAAGTTTAAAAAAAAGTATTATTTTAATTCCCTGTTGGTTAGTTTTTCTTGTTGTTTCTAGGATACCCAATTATAAAATGGAAAAGCTTAAAAATCCACCTCTTGCAAATTGGTTTGGTACAGGCTTATAATAGGTGTTTGAAAACAAACTACTTGAATAAAAATGGATAGTATAGTGTAGTTTTAAGATTGTCTTATTGTCAAGAGAGCTGGGATTTTTTAAAGTGATTGTTTCATTTACAACTGCTTTTGACATGGTTTTATATTAAATGATATTCTCTCACCAGTGTAACAGATTCATAACTTGCTTGTTTTGTGCTGGGGAGATTGAGAGGCAGGAGATTCTGGTCTGTACTAAAACAATGACAACCAGGCCCTTCAAGTGTAAATATAACCTCACTTTTGTGCTGAAACTTTTTAGGTGGTATTGGAATGCTTTGTTAAAAAGGACTTGGTCTACACTAAAGCAAATCCTACATTTCATCACTGGAAGGTTGACAACAGGAAGTTTGGGCTCACTTTTCAAAGTCCCGCTGATGCACGAGCGTTTGATAGAGGAGTGCGGAAAGCAATTGAAGACCTCAATGAAGGTACTGAAGCTTGTATCAGCATTCTGCTTGTTTCTTTGCAGAAGAGAGGTTCCAGAGACAGGACTCAAGCTAACTTAAATGCATTTCTCACATTTCTTTCTGCGGTCAGCCAATTAGCCTTTAAAATAAAGTTTAGTTCTTGTTCAGTAGAGAATTAGATTAGTAGTCCCTTGAGGAGGGAAGGATTTAACTCAAGCATTTCTTCAGAGTTTCCAGTCCCTATGTAGCCTAATCCATCAAGATGAAAAGATGCATTACATATAGCTGTGGATCTAAATATAGCTATCAAAAGAACAAGGTATTTCACATCTTGTCTTTTAGGTCTCTCTTCTATAAGTGCAGCTTCAGCTGCACTGGAAATTATTTCATGATACGTTTTTGTGCTTTGTTAAATTATAGTATGTATTCCTATGTGGACTTGAATAAATCATAAGGATTTTTTCTTAGGCAAAATTAATTATGTTAAGTCTTAACTTAATTGGAGAACCGTAGTGCTTGAAGGTTTCATATTTTTTTATCCCATCAAAAATGTTTTTTAATTAAAAAGAATTGTCCATACTTTGAGGTTGTTAGAAACATTTTTTCAATTCAAAATTATCCTTTATTTTGTTCTCATTTCAGTGAAAAATAATTAATCAATTATTTGATAAATGGCTTTTCATATATAGGTAGATGTGCTGCCATAGCTATCTTTTTTTCTGAATGACTGGAATAAGTGTATAAATATTAACAGAATATTAAGTTTAGGAGATATAGATATATATATAATAAAAAAAAGTTCTGGATTTGAGTCACTGACTCAGTACTGTCTATGAAATCTGGTCAAATTAGCACAATCAAACATATAAATCTGAAGCTTCACTGCATTCAAATATTCTTAGAAGCAAAACTTCATCCTTATCTTGTTTCTTGAAGTATCAGAACTACAGAAATTCTGTTTCGTATTAGTGATGTTGCACAGCTCTGGAGACATGGGGGCTGGGCTTTCAATCTGAATATGTATGCACATTTCTCATTAGGTGAAAATTCTGCATGTCTTCATGAATACTCAATTCAGGTTAGCATGCCACATATAAATTTAACGTTTAAAATCTTTCAGGGTTAACGTAACTCATTGTCTGCCCCAGTACAAGCTACTTAATATTTTTTTTAAAAAGTTACTAAAAGCTCAGCACTCATAAGCAATAACAAAACTGTGTGTGATGTGGGAGGGAGAGAGTTTTGGTACAATTAAGTTTGGTGATTATTCTGGTTTAATATAAAAAACTCATATACAGAGTTTATTTTTCCCCAAAAAATGTAGAGAATACCATAGTGTTCCATTTTAAATGCATAAAATGTTAAATGAGATGAAAGAAGAATTCTTGGATGAAATTTTCAAATTTCATGTTAAACCTAATAGTTATCATAAGGTTAATCAGAACTTCTTCAAATTAATGTATTCTTCTACCTGTTTTTGTTCTTTCTTCTGTCAACTCTTACATGTTTTATTTACAAGGGGGAGGTGAGATGTGGAGAGAGAGCTCTCTGACAAATACCTTTTTAAAACAAAAATTCTTCGGGGTAGGTCATTATTTCCTGAATGACTTCCTTTCTGGTTGAGCTGTTTTGTATGTTTTGTTGGTTTTTAGTAAAAACAGTAAGTTTTCTAACTTCAGAAGTCAGATCCTTAGCTTGATGTAATTCAATATAGCTCCGTTGATTTGCATTAGTAGAGGATGTAGCCCCAGATGTTCATTCATTATATTTTTATCACATTTTGAAAATGAAAATACTATATAATTGTAGGTGCTTATCATTATTCTACCGTGATCCAATAGTACAGGCAGCTATACAATATCAGTTCAAGGAACTCCTCTTTCTGGTTGTCACCTTTCTTTAACCTACTTAGCAATAGACATATTTTTCTTCTCTCTTGTTAATTTGGTACCACTTTCTCACTTCATAATTTTATTGTGTCAGTTTAGTTCCTCTGGAGAATGTAATTGTCCATGACAATCCCAGTGATTAAAATCCACCAATTTTTAATTTTAAGAAGTCTGATGCTTAGAAATGTCATATATTTTAATAATGTTTTTCTAGGATCTACTACTTCCTCTTCAACAATCCACAATGAGGCTGAGATTGGTGATGATGATGTCTTCACAGTAAGTAAATTTAGTCTGAAATTGTTCTCTTTTTGCACTGTGGTTTGCTTGATCAATTTTGAATGGCCCCTTTTTTATCATAATGAGTTTCTTTTAATGTCTGTAAGTAAGATTTCTCTATTCATCTTCTGCCCTCCATGGCCCAATAAAAGACTGAACCTTCTGAAATTCCCCCATTGTCATCAATATAGTATCACAATGTAGAGAAAATGTTTGTGGTGTCACAGAGCTAAGTAGATAATGCCAAAAAAATAAAATATATCTTTAAATTAATTTTCAAATGACTTAGCTTTGGTGGAGTTCACACCCCTTTTGTGTTAGCTATCTGCTAGTTTTAGAAACATTGAATGTTACCAGCATGTTTCTGGAAATTACATTTTGAAGTCATGTTTGTGTTTACTCATGAAAACTGGATTTTAAATTTGCTCTTGCAAGCATTAAAGTTAGAAATCTATCCAAGCTTATTAAATTGGGGAGCAAACCAAATCTTGTGACTTGCCTGACCAATTGCAACTACATAACAATAGAAAGTTAGCCATTTATTATTATTTGTTGTTTATAATTGTTGTTTCTTATTTTATTTTGTAGTAACATCTAAAATGTGTCTGGAACTTTCCTAAAAGACAGTGTCCCTGTCCCATCCATAAGCTAAAAAGGTTGAATGAATATATCAAATGAAATTTCAGTCTGGTCATGGATATTATTCCATGGGCCAAAAAAACCCCTACATTAATCAAATTTCAGAGTGGTAGCTGTGGTAGTCTGTATCAGCAAAAACAACTAGGAGTCCTTGTGGCACCTTAGAGACTAACAAATTTGTTTGGACATAAGCTTTCGTGTGGGTTCTAGCCCACAAAAGCTTATGCCCAAATAAATTTGTTAGTCTCTAAGGTGCCACAAGGATTCTTCATTATTAATCAAAGTATTTGATCAGCTCCAGTAAGGCACATACCCACCTTCTTTACATTGTAATTGAACTGTTTATTGAAAAGCACTGGAGAACGTAGCGGGTTAAAGGTGGATATCTTCAGACTCCAAGTAAAAGTAACAAATATATTTCAACGCTGCATTTCATTGCTGTGAAAGTGTGAAAATGTTTCATTTATTTCTCATTTCAAAATGTGCTTTTTCTGTGTATCTAGGATAATGGAGAGAGGAAATGGAGCAGGAAACATTCCGTTAAATCCTGTGAATGTCAGGCGAGGGGGTGGGGGAGGGGAGAGCCCAAAGCTGAAAGGTAGCTCAAGATGAATTTAGCTGAGCTTCCATTAGATCAGCATGGTGTGGGTCTGGACAGGTTTCCTGTAGTGTTTTGACCAGATCCTCTTGACAGTTGGCGTGTTGTTCACATCTGTTCTTTTGTCACAGTTCTAAGAGACAAACAACAGCGGGAAGGGTTAAAAGGTGACTTCCTGTGCTCCAGAGCAAAACTATCATTAGCAGCTGCTTCCCAGCTACTTGCCAGAAGTGATTTATAGAATCCGAGATGGGAGAGGGTGAGGCTTCATTGGAGCCAGAGTGCTTTACTCTTTTGTAGTATGTGTCCAAAAGTTACAGGATCCTCGAAAACAATGTTCTGGTGCTGTTTGAAATGCATACGTAGCTTCGGGCTTGCAGATCGCTTTTGAGCGTTTATTGTAAAGTGGAGGTACTCAAAATTTGTCAGGTGTACAGGTCAGTTTTGTTAGCCATGTTAGAGATGGTGAAGCTGCCAAATGAACGTGCTATTTACATTTCTCTTTTAAGTGCTTTGAAGGGAAATGTGGAAAATAGTTAAGGATATTGTTCCTAAAATCTGTCCAATTTGTCGAGGGACCAGATGGATCCATGCAAGTAACGGAGGCCTGAAAATTCCCATGGGTTTGTCCATAATATTTAGGTTTGGGCCTAAATCTAGAGTCTAGGTGAAAAGACAGTTGAGGTGCTTTGGTTTATACACAGGAACAAGTGTAGGCAATAGTTTAATGTTTGTGTTAGGAAAGCTGGATAAATTGTGCACCAGCTACTTTAAATATACTGTCAATCCTACATTCAGTGTTCAAAGCCAGAACTGAAAAATAAACTATTTTTTCCCACTTGACACCCAATAAAGTATACATGTATAAGGTATCTGAACACACATTATTACTACAGTGATGAGTTATTCGTGTGCCCCTTCAGACTTGTTGTGGGGGAGGCGGGACCCAAGATTCACCTCTTTCGTATAATTACACTTTAAACATTCAAACTATGCAGTGTACTTCAGGCTACGTTTATGGATAATGTTAGCATGCAAGTAGTCAAAACTTAGCTGTGATCAGCATCCACTTACGATGAATGATGGATGTTTATGCCCCTCCCACGCTGGACTATAAACCAGAATTTCAATGAAGATCAGAAATGCCAGTTTATAGAGCTTTCTAGTTTGTGAAGTGCTGAATAAAACCGCTTTTACTGTACTTGTGAAACAAATGCTTTCCTGCATCAGATAATTGGCTACTCTGCCACTGTTTAAGCTGTCCGTTCACAGTTTATGATATTGCTCCATAGTCAGAGTGTTGGTGTCCAGATATCCTCTTTGGTTGCTCAAATTAGTAAAAGAATTCAAACATGAACTTTCCAGTATTTTTAAAAGGTTTTGGACTGTGAATTTATAGCTCATCTCATCAGAAAGGCGGGGTTTATGACACTGGCTTGAAGGGACCTTGTCAGGCCACAAAATTGTGTTTTGATTAGGACTTTTTGGTTTGGTTTGGTTTTTATTTATTCACTTACTGTTTAGTCCTTTAAAATGGAAAGAGAATGGAGAGAAATTACCTTTGTGTTGTGCACTAGTAGGATGTCTTCAATGTTCTCGTATGTGGTTCTTAAACTCCCATGCACCTGTTTTTCCAGTCACTGTGGAAGTATTCTAAACAGTAGTGCTGCTCCCATTTGAGTTTGGTTTCCACTGTGCTTCAAGGCAAAGATACATTGCTTCTCTTCTTAGTGTACTTGTATATTTTATAAAACCCTAACAACTTAAAAAAACATACCTATGGTGAGATTTTCAAAAGTGCGCAGAGTCACTTAACCACTTCTGAAAATCCCAACGATAATCTGTTCAGTCTAAGGACCTGTGTATACTGGGAATATTTGTATCAATATAGCTAAATGCATGCAAAACCCCAGTCTTGATGCAGTACTCTGGTGTAAAACAGAGTTGCACCAGTGTGGCTTGCTCCAGTTCGTGGTGTGTCTGCACTGACCATTTAAATTACCAGTGTAATTATATCAGTGCAAAATCCCTAGTATAGGAAGGAACCAAAGCCTTATCCTTCCAGTGGATACCACTGGATATGGTACTTCTGTTGATATCAGTGGGACTACATGTAGAAGTAAATAATATGCCTGGAAGTAAGTGGAGCGGGTGGGGATGAGGGAATTAGACCTATAATTATTTGATAAATTTTTTCTCTCGCACTGAAAGCCAAAGCCATACCTAAATAGAAAATAAAACACCCTGAAAAACTACATAAACAAATGACTGGCTTGCAAGTAAAATGCTTGTTTTAAAGATGAAATCTTCATTTAGGTTTCAACAGTATATAGTAGTATTACTTTAATTCCAGACCCACACTAGAATCCATAAATGTTTTCCATATGTTTGCAAATAAATTTCACATGTCCTTGTATATTATAAATTTTCCTCTCAAGAGATGCAATCTGAGTAAGGCTAGCCATCCACTCTGTTTCCATTGGGGGAGCACTGTCTTTCCAAGGATCTGGGATTGTTCTGTTTGCCTCCGCTAATCCAGTCTGCATGGAGTCTGCCTTCCTCAATTAAATGTTCTTCAATTCGGAAGTATCACTCATACTTCAGGACACAATGTATTCTGTGCTTCCACGGCCACAGAATTTACAACTGAATCCTCCACCCCTGTTGGAGAATTATTTTTCAAAATCTAATTTTTCTCTTTTAATACATAAAATGAAGGTTTTGTCCCATATAATTGTCAACTGAAAAATGAGAACTTAGTCCACTGGACGATGGAATGGTGTCTTCCTGAGTCTGCAGAGTACGTGAAGCAATAGCTCTGAGCAGGGGAAACAGCCCACTGAAATAAATAGTGGCTGTTAATTCTGAAACCTGTTGGCAATCTTAGCAGAAACATTGGTCTGATCTGTGTATCATATGAATCCAAATAGCCTTACTGCGTGCCAGAATTGGACCCAGTCACAGAAAAACTCTCTAGCTTTCCCCTGGACACCTTCCTCAATTTTGTTTTGTAAGTACAAATATCTCTCTCTCTTTTCTGCCCACTCTCACATTCAGTGATTAATATGCCAACATAAAATTGTTACTTTGGTATCAGATTCTAACACCAGCTACAGTACTGACTATTTCAATATTTAATCAAAACCTCTCAGTTTAAATGAAGCTGCTGAAGAATCTTCAATCTGCTACACCTGAGTACTGCAGAATCTATAATCTAGAGAGGAAGGATGATGTTTATACTTAGGGCCCTACCAAATTCATGGCTATGAAAAACGTGTCACGGACCTTAAAAACTGGCCTTTTGTGTGTTTTTACAGATTTCACGGGGGAGACCAGCATTTCTCAAACTGGGGGTCCTGACCCAGTAGGGAGTTGCCGGGGTCACAAGGTTATTTTAAGGAGGTTACTATATTACCACCCTTACTTCTGCGCTGCCTTCAGAGCTGGATGGCCCAAGAGCGGTGACTGATGCCTAAGGTCTCAGCTGTACAGGCAGCAGCACAGAAGTAAGGGTGGCAATACCATACCATGTCATCACCACTTCTACCCTGCTGCTGGCAGCAGCTCTACCTTCAGAGCTGGCTTCCAGCCACTTTCCACCTGCCCACCTCTCAAGGCCACCTTCCAACGCCAACATCAGCAGCTGCACAGAAGTAAGGGCAGCAATATCGCAACCCCCCTACAATAAACTTTAATACCCCCACACACTCTCCTTTTTGGGTCAGGACCCTTACAATTACAAAGACCGTGAAATTCCAGGTTTAAATACCTGAGATCATGAAATTTACTATTTTTAAAATCCTATGACTGTGAAATTGACCGAAATGGACTGTGAATTTGGTAGAGTCCTAGTTATACTGCTAGCCTAGGACTCAGGACTCTGGACAGCTGGGTTCAATTCCCTGCTCCCACACAGACTTCTTGTGGGATTATAGGCAAGTGTTTGTGCCTTAGTTCTCCATCTATAAAATGGGCATCAGAGTAATTCCCCTGTCGCACTTTAGATAGAGTCCTTGTAGCCTGCAGCAGAATATGTTGGATCTTGCACGTAGTACACTGAACATTCGGTTGGGATAGCACTAAAGTATTCAGAATGGTCCTTTTTTCTCTTTCATTTACTCAATATGCATGTATAATCATAGATTCCCATATCCTGGGGATAAAGTTGTGAGGTGGTTGGGTGTTTGTCATGTGGTTTGGCTGCTGCTAACAACTGTTTAGGTCTCAGACCCAATTACCTGTCATGTCATTACAGATTATGTCAAATGTTAACACTGCAGCCTTTTTTTTTTTTTTTTTTGGTGCATCTCTTACTGTTTTCTAATTTAAAAAACAGATCTCATCCCAATGCCTTTCCATGAAACCTTTCCCCTACTTTCATCTCCCATGTGTGCCAAGGCACCAGTATTAAGAGTTGTAAGATTTATGTAAGTTGAATATGCACTAAATCTGATTTTCCTTGCTAGCATGTCAGTCCACGCTCAGATAGTTCCTGTAAAGAACCATTGCCATTTTTTTTAGAGAGAGAGTTAATACTTAGAAACTCATTAAAGAATTTGTTACGAGCCACAGGAAAAAATTGTAAATTGTATTTAAATTTGAAATATACTTCTTTTTTTTTTTGGTATGAGAAAAATGCAGTCTGTTCTGGGGGGAAGGGACTCTCTGTGGACAATGTTGAAGGGTGCAGACAAGCCCTGAGTGGAAGGAGTCTTCCATCCGCACCAACTCCGGGCTTGGTTTGGACAGGAGCCTGAGCAGCAGGTTATGGCTTCCCTTCACAGGTCTATGGGATAGTGGCAGCAAGGAAAAGTGCTTCTTTACAGGGCAGTGCAAAGGACAAGAGGACTAGATCGGTTGCACCGCCCCGCTTGACTCTTCTGTAGGCTGAGCAGGGTTCAGGGAAAAGCCACAGCAGTGAAATCAGGCGATGTGTTGCCTATGTTCTTCCTGCTGCTCAGCAACCAACCGTAGCTGCTGCTCCTAGTTCCTGTTGCTGTTCTGTACATATGACCCTGGGCTCAGCACTCCCACCCACATCCTCTGAGGTCTGCTTTTGGGCTCGCATGCAAACCACAGCTGTTCCGTTTGGGTCAAAAATACCAGCTGAGAAAAGTGAACCTGATCCCCTCCCCAAATCCTCATTCAACAAAAAAAACCCAACCTCTTCGCTTTATCAATAGAAGAAAAATGAAAGACTTAGAAGTAGATACAATTTTTTTTTTGGTACTTGTGTATTTTGCATTAAACAAAACTTATTACTGTGCGTCAAAACCCAGCACTTGAATGCCAAAGTTACACGGGCCAAATGTTCCTGTATCTTAGTACAACTCTCATCCTTCCTGCCTCATCACTTCTTCCAGACATCTCTGTCTTTATTTGTTCCAGCAGACTGACCGCTGAGTTTTACATCCTCATAATGAGTCTCATGTACATGAATTATCCTCAGTTGGGTGATAATTCTGTTCTTTCCATTGACACTAAGATGTCTGGTGTTTTGACACTGCTTCCTGGCATTACCTCTAATGGAATCCTCCTGAATTGCATGCCCTGTGGCAAAGAGATACGAGAGAATATTGAGATGTGTAGATGGATGAATAAGTGTTGAATATACAGAACTTACAACTTGATTTTTCTTGTTCTCCTCTATCTTGGGGGTTATAGTGGATTACACATTGAATATAACCCAATATTATGGTGCATTTGCATAAAAAGCTTGTATGCTGGAGTGTCTTATCAACAGGAGTATCATATGTAAGACACAGGAGATAATTGTTCTGCTCTGCTCAGAGAGTAGAGGATCTGTGGGGAAAAGATTTTTTTTTTTAAAGGCATATTAAGCCTCGAGAAAAGAAGACTGAGAGGACCTGCTAACGGTTATCAAATATATTAAGGGCTGTCATAAAGAGGCCAGTGTTCAATTGTTCTCCCTCTCCACTAAGGAAGGACTGGAAATAATTGTTTTTGATCTGCAGCAAGGGAAATTTAGATTAGATATTAGAGAAAAATCTTTTTAAGTGTGGTTAGGTACTGGAATAGGTTACCAAGGGAGGTTGTGGAGTGCCTGGAACTGGAGGCTTTTAAGACCCCTTTAAACAAACACCTGTTGGGGATGGTCTAGGTATACTGGACCCTGCCTCACCATGGGGGAGGTGGACTATATGACCTTCTGAGGCTCCTTCTAGCTCTACATTTGTAGGATTCTTTTCTTTTCTCAGATTAATTATGCTACTAACTACTCCTTGGCAATCAACATGGAACCTCCACTAGCTGGAAAGATTTTTTTACTGTAGGAAGTCGCTTCAAAAATTAAACCTCTTGCTAAGTGTGGGACCTTCTTTCATTCACGTCTGTGTCATGTTCAGGCATGGTTCTGTCTTTGTCCACAATATTTTTTTTATTTTATTTTTTTTAGTGGATAGGTTGAAAAAAGCTACATTAAAATTATACTTGCTGCCAATACAAGTAAGTTATGTTTTCTTCTGAAGCATTTGATACTGGGCTAGACAGATGATTGGTATTAGCTGAGATGGCAATTCCTATGTTCCTAAACTGATTAAACTACAAGAATAATCATATAGCTCTGGCCATTGCAGTTTGTAAATTAGAGAGGATCAGTTATAAAATCTACTGTGATGAAAGCTGAATAGAGATGTGGTGCATAAAACAGATGCATTCTAACATATTTAACACCCCCACACACACACTCCCGTTTATTTACATATAGCAAGCTTAATCCTTGGGGAAAGATGGTTGCAAGGTGGAGGGTTTTTAAAATGTGATTAAGATTTAGTTACTTTAAAAAAAAAAAAAAACCTAAAACTTTTTTTAGCAATCAAATTAATATCACTGGAGAGTGAAGCTGGGTTTTGTTCCAAGAGTACAGGAAAATGGAATTGGTAACACTAAGTGTTCTGAACCGCATCATCCTCGGTTGTATGAGTTTAAGGCCTTAAAACAATAACTTCCATCCCTTTTTACCAACTCACCTGCCATTGCGCTGTCTGTGAATTTCACCACACAGTTCTGAAAATGTGTTAGGGAACGGGTGAAGTGAAAAGTATTCTCCAAACATCTCAAAGTGTTTGACAAAGCACTTACGTACCAGTGCATCAGTGACTTTATGTAGGCCGAATGGTCTCTGCAGTACCGTATGTTAAACATAAACTACTAAAAAAATAAAGGGAAAGCAGTGTTTTTCTTCTGCATAGTAAAGTTTCAAAGCTGTATTAAATCAGTGTTCAATTGTAAACTTCTGAAAGAAGAACCATAATATTTTGTTAAGAGTTATGAACAACCTCCATTCCCGAAGCGTTAGTAACTCTGAGGTTCTGCTTTGTGTGAAGAGGCACAGACAGCATTTGTTTTCAATGCTGAATTTGTAAGCAAATCTGTAAATAATATCTATACTCTAACATGCAGTTTTTCCATAATTCATAGTAGTTGTTAGTTATGCTAAACTACTTTTCCATTCCCTAAAAGAAGCAACTTATGTTGCCTCTAGTTCCCGTCTCTAAAAACAGTTTTATAGTGCATTTCCTGGCTCTCTATCTTCCCATATCCATATGCAGTCAGGTTTGCAATGGGACAGTGATATATCCTGTAGGAAATTGAAAAGTGATCTCTTGCAGTGATGTAAGTTTCCTTACAGTTGTATCTTGCCAAAACATGTAAGCTTTGTAATAAGTTATGCCAGCTAGGCATCATTTTATATTGTTTGCCTTTTTTTATTAAATTGCCATTGTGGGGATTTGTCAGTTTTTTAATGAGAAACGCCCTGCCAGTCCCATGAGCCGAACACCTCAGATTAACTGGCTATGGCAACACTATTTGGTATGATGATTGTTTTGGTTTTGTGTATTACGTTTAATCGCTTTATTATATATCATTGTAATTGGAAGCCATTGGGTTTTCTTCAGAATACAAGAACCACTACATGTGTAATGCTCCGGAATCTGAGGTTTCTAACCTGATAAAATTAATAAAAGAAAAATGCATGCTCCTTCAGATCATAAAGTACATAGTTTGGCCTGTGCTGTGAATTGAACAGTCATCAATTTCAAAGTTGCAGTCTCTCGCGTAGGTGAATAAATATGTGTTCTGAATGAATGTATTGTAGCAAAGTCAACTTTCCTATATCAGTTGCTTGAAAGTGTCTCGGTTTCTCTAGTTTGGAAAAATAATTTGTAAGTGCAAATACTTGTCTTGAAATGACCCTACTTAAATCTGAGACCTAGCCTCAAAACACGTTTTTGTGTTAGTTTTAACACCTCTCTCCATGCACACCAGGCAGTGGGTTAGGGTATTTCCAGTTTGTTTTAGTTCTGAGTTTTTTTGACCCAGTTGTGGTTTTAACACCCTTGCACTCAACCCCTGACAATTGAAAAGGGCATGCGCTCACACAGTCCAGCTTTACATTTGATTTGTCACAAGGTGAGCCTGAATGATGCTTGTTGAAAGTGAGACTTGGATTTTGAAAACTGCACTAGCTAAAACTTTATGAAGATGTACAAACTCTGACACCCTAAGCCTCCAGTTACACTGACAGGCAAGTTCTGAGTGGGCGGAAACATGGTTGGAGAAGGGGGCAACTTAGGGGCCTCCAGCCACACTCAGTTCATTTTGTGCTGCATAAGCACTACAAGTGAACTTGGCAGACTGAAGAATCCAATTTTGTAACTCTATCCAATCTGTCTCTGCTATTTAAAATTACCCAGGGGACCTGTGCACTCTACAGACAGACAGAGTATAGTTAAGGGTGGCAGTCCAAATCTCACTGTCCTTGCTGGTTTGTTTAAATAATGGGGGGTCTGATTTTAAGCATGGGGTTTTTGGAATGGAGAAAAGGAGGTTTTGTGGAAGCTTTTTATTTTTATAGTAGGTGTGAGAGAATGAGGTGGACATCGTGTATCTGCTTGGAGGATTACGTCATGTCTAACAGCACGCTAAGTTTTAGATTTAGCCTTTCATTTTGTCTAAAGTAAGATCTAAAGAAAAGTGTATTTTTAAAACGTGTTAGCTAACACATTTTAACACTGTTGTAAGCAGGGCAAGTTTTGTTTTAACGTGTGCTACTTGGTCGAGGGGAACCCTAGGTACCCCTTGGGGTTCACCTCAACCAACTGACACGCATACAACGTGTCCTGGATACTCTAGCGCTGTGATGCCCAAACTTTTCCTGCCACACCCTCCCTTACTAGTAATGAAATCTGTCCACACTCCCCGTCCGTTACTCACACTTGGGCTGATGGTGGAGCTGAGGCCAGAACTGGGGATGGGGGAAGAACTGAGGCTAGAGGCAGAGCTGGGCTGGGGACAGAGAGGGAAAGAGGGCAGAGCTGTGGCTGGGACCGGAGCTGGACTGGGCTAGGGGCAGGGTAGGGGGTGGGGCAGAGAGAAGCTGGGTGGCACTCCCTCTTCGCCCTCAATGGGGGCTGGCCCAGGCTCTGCTGCGCACCCCCACTCAAACATCTCTCTCCGCCCCTCTTGGGGATGGACCCCACAGTTTGGGGGCCACTGCTCTAATGTATTAAAACATGCTGGCCAGCACATTTCTGAAATATATCTTTTTATCCAAGCCCTTTGTGTGGTGTTGCTAAAATTTACGTGGGTCACGACTGGTTAAAGTAATAAATCCCATTGCTTTATTTTGTTTGGGTGGGAGAGCATGGGGGAGGAGATAGATAATTTGTATATAGTGTAAATCACCTAGAATAGGTTACCTAAGGAGGCTGTGGAAACTCCATCACTGGAGGTTTTAAGAACAGGTTAGACCAGGCCTGCACAACATGCGGCCCGAATGGGCTCACTGTGCGGCCCGCATGGGCTCACTGTGCAGCCCACAGAGAGTGAGTAGGGGTGGAGCAAGCCAAACGATGGGGTGGCGGGGAAGCGGATGGGCGCGGGGCTTTTCGGCCCAAAGCTGGGTTTTTTGCAGTAATATGGCCCTCGCTGCTTTCCGAGTTGTGCAGGCCTGCGTTAGACCAACATCAGTCAGGGATGGACTAGATATCCTCTTGGTATCCCTTCAGGAAATTCCGTATACTTGAGTGAACCACGGCTCAGCAATTGGTCAACCTAAATAAATATATTAGGTGAGTGAGAGGAGAGTAACAGTAACATAGCCAGTCTGCTGGCAGTAACAGGAACTATAATAGTTCTGCATGTGAGATAGGGTTTATCTGATTCTGCCCTCCGGTCAGGATTTTTTTTAATCTATGGACACACTCTTTACCCTAATATCTAAACCAGGTCTGCGCCACATGCAGCCCGCACGGGCTCGCTGTGTGGCCCGTGGGGGATGAGTAGGGGTGGAGCAAGCCAAGTGGTGGGGTGGAGGGAAGCAGATGGGGGCGGGGCAAGGGCGGGGCTTTTCGGCCCGCAGCTGGGTTTTTTGCAGTAATATGGTCCTCAGTGCTTTCCAAGTTGTGCAGGCCTGATCTAAACTGTAAAATACATACAAATGCTTTGTTTTGTTTTGGCTCTTCAGATACTTGAAAATGTCACTAAGTAGTCGGGGCTGAAAACTTCTGTTATGTATTACATATGACTAAGGAAGTTGTGCTCAATAAGAAGATAGATTCGTAAATGGTGATCCATTCTTCTGATATGTTAAAACAGATGTCATTGGTTTCCTTGGCTCTGGGGCACGTATTTTAGAATTAAGAGAGCTAGCAATCAGCGCAAAGGAGCAGTCAGTAATTTCTGTTTCTTGCTCGTCATTCAGTTCTGCTTTCTGCTCTTGAAGGTGACACACTGAGCAGGCCAAACTTAGCATGTAAACATGGTTTGAAAGAGAGGCAGCCTTGGCAGCCTGACAAGAAGATGATTGACAACTTCCTGTTACCACAGTAAAAAGGATTAGGGAATTGCCTTTCAGTGTATAACACAACAATGTTAGTGAAGCCTGAGGAGACTGCTGGAGGGATGTGGAATCTGGAATTAGTAGATGAAGCTATGCCTGGCCGTGGCATCCTGGCCTCTGTAATTTAAAGTGGGGGGAAGGGGAATTTGCCTCCTGGTGCTAGCTTGGACCATCTGTCTTAGTGATGACAGGAAGAGGGTTGATTCAGAACCACAGGGCAAATGACTATCTAACCATCACTCTTCAGGAGAGAGGCTATAATTTCCACATGCTATTTAAACATAGACAAATCTGGTTTAATTCCCTTTGTCTCTTGTAACTTGAAGAAAACATGTGGAGACCTCGGTCTACTTGGAAATGCACACATGAGAGTTGTTAAACCAACTATAATTTGGTGTTATTCTCTTAAATGTTGCAGAAAATTCTCAAAGGAGAATGAAAATCTCTTTGCAACATTTAATAAAATTAAACAATAAATGTGTTTTGATGAGTCAGAAACCAAACACAATTTTTTTAAAAAAACCTAGAGTGATCTCCGTTAGTGGCAAACACTTTTCATTCGATCCTCCTCCTTCTTTTGGTGTGGTTCACTACAGAAGTGGAAAGGGTTACTGTAATATGTCATGGTAACCAACTTTTTCTATAGACACATATTGCTAATAGATGGAGAAGAAGAATGTGTCATTGGATATCTGAGTGTGGGGGATTGAAAATTTAACTCTGCATAGTGTAGAAATAACCCTCCTCCTTTATCTACCTGCTTCATGAGATTAGTCAAGGGCCTGATTTCCCTGCATCTTGTAAATGTTTTATGAAAATCAAATCAGAAGTAATTATAAGTAGGCAGTTACTTTCTCCTCCTCTGCTTATTTCTGCAAAAGATAAGTTAATAATAAATAAATACTACTGCCTTTTTAAACAAAGCTTGACATATTTGCAAGGCATGCAGTGAGAGTATTTAAAAAGTTTGCATCAGCTGTTGAGTTCTATTTTGGTGATGGATTCCTGCTAAAATAATGTGGATAATTATAATTAAATAAATGACCCCCTTATTGACTTAAAGTATCAATTCTATCTGCTGAACTATATGCAGCTGAATGCATGGGTTTTTAAAAAAAGTTATAAAGAACAGACCCTTTAACATGGGAGTGGATGCACAATATTTTCGCTCAGCTAACTTAGTTTTGTTGGTTTTTTAATTCCAGTTTTTCTTGGAATGACAGTTTCTACCAAATAGCCAGTTTTGTAGAATTATCTCTTGTGTTATGCGCTCCTGCCAGCACATGGGCACAGAACGAAGTTATTCATTCTCTGTGCGTGTGTGCATGCCCACGAGTGTTCTTTTCCTAATTAGTTCCTCTTGTCTTGGTAGTGTTTATACAGATTTCTGAAAGATAAACCTGTAAGTAACATTGGATGTTTAGTTACCTGACTAGGTCTGGCCCACCATCAGCTCTCAAAGAGGTGTCTCCTTGCTAATCTTGAAGCAGATCTCTGTAAATGAAAACATGCAGACTCAGCACTTGATTCTCTAGACTGTCATAAACTGTCACCGGAATGCTCTTTTGAGGCCTGAAAAAATTAATTACTGAAAGTACTTGCTTGTGCACTTCCTAATATACTAACGATGCAGTGTGGTAGCACTACAAAGCTTGTTACTGTGCGGTAAGTACCCTCTCCTGACAAGGGCGGACTCTCCATCTTTGCACAGAGGGATGAGTTAAACAACCACCAAAGATTTGATAGAGGAAAGGGGTGTGATTTTTAAAGTACAATGTCCACGTTCCCAATGAAATTATCTAGTTAATCTCACTATTGAGAAATCTATTAAGGCAGAGGCAAAGCAGAAAGAGAAACAAGAGATGCCCAAATAACCAGAGAATCTCTGGAGTCTCATAAACAGAACTTGTAGATTAAAAGAACATTCTTTTCTGTCTAGGTTGTACCTCACTCATCACGGTAACATGCGATAGCTTTAGACACTGCTGTCAGCATGCCTCTGAATAACATCCCATATAACTTTTTTCACTGCTCCTTTTATATCAACTTCGTGAAAGTTAGAAAGTGAGACCTTTCCTTACCAAATGTGTCCAGGATATGAGAACGCACAACATAAAGGATGATTGTAGATAGTATTAGAATGGTGGCTTTATCCCACAAATTTCTTACTTTAAAATTTGTTTGATATTAAAAAAATTTCTGTTGTGAACACTCTATTCTGCTTTTAAGAGATGTCTGACACCTTGTATCGCTGACAATTAGTCAAGAGTATTTAAAGAACACAGAAAAAACTCAGAGCTTTTAACCTATGCACATTTGACACCATGTACCATTCTAATTAAACTGCTCATGTGTCTGATTTTCATATATATTAAGATCCCTTCTACCACACTGGTAGTGTGAAGGAGCCTTAGTCAAGCCTGTACAACATAAGAGAGAACTTGATAATGCCTGAAACAGACTAAGATGCATTTTAGTCAGAAGATTTTGTGCACAGACTCCATGTAAACGTTGCATTAAGTTGTGCTGATTTAACACCACACAGTCATAGAAGTAATTTTGCCACTATATGTTACCACTTCAACAAACAAAAAGGTAATACTAAAACTACTTGCAAAACTTATATTTTGCTATTTGTATAAATAGTGACTAGGAGACTGTCCAGTCATTTAAGAAATTGTAGTCCTATTCCTGTTGTAGAAAATCTTAACCCATGCTAACTGTAACCACAGTTATCTGTGTACACTCAAATCTTCTGTGAACTCCATAAGAGAATAATCTCGCATTTGCGTCTGGTTTCTGTATATAGACTGCAGTTGTGCAGTGATATTTTTTAAATGTACAACCTTTTTGTTAAATCTGTCCTTATGCAACATCACTTTCAGGGTTATACAATAACCACTTACCTTTCAAGCTCTTGGCAAAAATGTGTTCTTTGACTAGTTTTATGTTTTTGTCACTTAAATTTGCCTGTGTTCATGAGAAATCATTTTAAATTTTTGGAGGGGAGGGTAATCTCTCACCTTACCGCCCAAACTCTCAAGGGATTTTCAACCTGGACTTTTTACAAGCACAAAAAATATGTTAGATGTGACTCGAAAATCTGATCCAGCAAAATATTTGTTGGTGGGTGAGGGTTATTTCCATAAAATCTCATTGATGAGAGAGGTACTGGTGTGTTGTGTTATGCAAGAAGCAAGTATTTTCTTCTCCCCTCGCTACCAAAATCAACAGTGCAAAAGCTCTTGTCTTTTCCTGAGAGCTTCATCCCAAATTGGGGACTTGCTCTTATAAGATTTAACTAAAGGAATCTTGGAAGAATGGCATCTCGTGTTTCCACTGGAAAGATGGTTGCACCCTAATTGTGCCATTGATATCGTGCACAAACTACACACATTAAAATAGTGTAAACCAGAGGGATTGTCTGCAGAGAAATTGCAGACACAAACTTAACCCAGTAGTTGTCTGATCATATATTTTATGTGCCCAGGTATTATGGTATTTCTTCCATGGGGTTGCCATTTCAATTCCCCCCCCCCCCCCCCCAGTGATCTAACTGGATAAACAGAGTCATAGAAGAAGAAATAGCTCATGCTACTCCCCTCAAGTTAGTGTATCTGACCATAGTAAATACACAAAGGGGTAGATTCCATATAGGAGATCCTCACAGATACGTAGACGGTTGGAGGAAGCTGTCAATAAGAGAGCTTGGCATCTTTTGACCTGTTAGGTCTTTGTCCCCTCCTGGCCAGCTCTACTGCTTAAACAGCCTCTCCCATGGAGAGCAGAGTACATTGTCCTAATGATTGATCACCCATTATTGCTCCTGTTTGGGAATGAGAACCAATTGGCTATGCAGCTCTCCTTCTTCACCCTGCTGTGCACCCATCTTTTTGTGTGTTATCCTGCAGTGATAGTCTTT
Organism: Dermatemys mawii; assembly: GCA_007922305.1. Classification (NCBI taxonomy): domain Eukaryota; kingdom Metazoa; phylum Chordata; order Testudines; family Dermatemydidae; genus Dermatemys; species Dermatemys mawii. The sequence continues at coordinate 10,738,243 of ML677359.1, read as the reverse complement.
TCTGACACTTTAAGGCACCTGCATCAATACAAGTTCAAAACTATAACTCCCTTGACCAAAGAGTGGGCGTGGAGGTGAGAGAGAGAAAAGACTCATTTTCCTTAGCCCCATCTTTGTCTGTCTGTTTCTCTCTCACTCACACTCACTCTTACTCACACTCACACGCACACACTCTAGAGCCTTGGAAAGTGGCTCCTCCCCTAAACATCACTGCTGCCAGTGAGAGAAGTCCCTCGTGCCCTGCCCATCCCTGTGGACACTTGGAGGTTGGTGGGGAAAGGAATAACTTGTTTATGACAAGGAATAATTAGTTTTGCTCATTCTTCCCATCTTGAAAAGGGAGGCTGGGGGAAAGATGTCTCAATGCATCTTCCTGCTTTCTGAGACTTGTGGTGGCTGGGGGGGCTCTGAGACACCCCAGTGACAAGAATGGGATGGAGGGAGAGAAGGGGATGTGAGAGAGTGGTTCTGTCTCCACCCACATTCCCAACCAAACATGGTTGATTCAGCAGATGGGATTGCATAGCACAGGGAAGTGAGCAAAGCAATGTGAAGCAACACAGAGAATTGGTCAGCTAGTGATGTTTTATGCTTTTGTTTAAAAAAAAGACCAAGCTAATGTAATATAGATTCAGATTATGTTTAGACTATCATTCTTGTATCTCTGATTAACTTTAAAAGCATGATTCCTTTTGTTTTGTGGAATCATAAAATCTAGAAAGGCTTATTGCATCATTCAAGAATCATTCTTGACAGTACACTTTTTGTAGTGCCCTATTCAGTCTGCTTTTAAGAATCCCAAGTGATAAGACTTTCATTATTTCCCTTGAGCAGCTGACTTCTGACACTGCCTCATATTGCATTGCTTCATATTTTCAGCATGAATCTTTCACATTTCTTTATATAGTCATCCTCTATATTGCATAACAAATGGTGAAATTATTCTGAAAAGCCAGCAGAAGCAAAGTGACCAGTCCAGTTTTGTTGCTGTGTAAGGGAGTAGTCTTTTCACATCTTGTTCATGATGGGTGCTTATCTCAGGATATTACTCAGACACCTGACTGGCCATTCTTGAGCAACAAACCCATTTAGTGGGAAATGAACTGTAGTAAATGATTAACACACTACTCTTCACTAATGACATATATTGACTAGGCTTTTAAAATTGTAAATGATTGAGTCATTTTAAAAAGGAATGTCTCAAATTCTGAGAAGGAAATGTAAGTTAAGCATTTTTTTTTTAAGTAAACCTACAGCAGTGTTATACAGATCTTTTCACACAGAAACTGGATAATTTTTATTCTCTTCCCCAACAACCATGTCTGACACATTATACACATGCTCCTTTTATAAATGTGTGAAATTCACATTTTCACATATCCCAGTATTTAATAATTGTGCTTGGTGACTTCAGTGTCCATGCAGATAACAAGCCGGAAACAGCCTAGGATTTCTTGGGTACCAGGGAGTGCCACGGGGTTAGCGGTCCTAGTGCTTGAGATACGTGGAGGTAGGGCAGTACTGATCTGCATACCCATGTTGTGGACAGTGTGTTGCCTCCTTGTTTCAAGTTTGGCGGTCTACCTTCAAGAACTAATGGAATTCAACTGGGTCTAGATGGCTCTGAGGAAGAATATTGTTCCTCCTACAGACCTCTCTAGTGATGGTTTGCAATGGTGTAGCGCACTTTTCCGCCACTGTCAGTGAAATGGCCCCAGAGGCACCCATGTCTCTAAACACATCCCCAAGAAGCGTACTGATGGCATGCAGTGACTGAAAGGAGAGGGAAGACTGGCAACAGAAATCCCAGTTCATACATCAGTTGCAACATAAAGTAGCTTTTTAAAATCGTATGCCATGGCATCATGGGAGGCAAAAAAATGGTGATGGGTTGTATACTATTTAACAAATTCATACTCTTATTGGCCGTGGATTGTTATCCTGCAGGGGTTTTTCTCTGACACTTCAAGACACCTGCATCAATACAACTCCAGGATTATGCAACAGCACAGCATTTCTCATTGGTATCTAGGCAATGTTTGTGACATCTCTTGCCGTCCATTCCTTCCATTCTCCCGATGCTTCTTGGCAGGGATGCCAACAGGTGCATTGAGGTGTACTGGCACTTCTGCCCGTTTCAGTGCTGCTACAATGAAGGATTTCACGCAGCTGGGGAGAGAGCTTGTTAAATAAATCACACTATGGATTATATGTGGTACAGGTGAAAAGTTGGACCAGTTTTTCTGAAACAGGTTCAGTGGATGGTGTGAATCGATAAGGAGGGCATATTGTTTGCTTATCAGATACAGAATTCTCAATCAGGATTGCACATGAAGTTATTTGTTACATCCTCAAATCTATGATTGAATAAAGATGCTGGTCAAGACCCCTTGGAATCTGTCTTGTGGGAGAAATAATCTTAATATGAAACTGCAGGTCTTGTGATAGATCTTGATGGCAGTACATGATGTATCATCCACTTGTTGCGATACTCATTGCAACATAGTGACAGACTCAAAAACCTTCTGGTCTCTAGGCAAGACCTGGGCTAGAAGGACACAAGATTTTGAAAATTAAAGAATATCCCTTGAATTTTAAGATTGTTGAGAACTTTAAAAAAACAGCTGAAAAAAGTTTGTTTTATGTAAGTAGTTTGTAACCTATTAGAATTAGGCAAATGCGAACAGAACTGCAAAGAAGGTTGCACTTCATTTTTTTTCTAAACCTGCAAAAGAAATCGCCTGCAGCCTGACTATCTTGTCTGTGTGCATAAATTAAGTAGTTGCACCTGGCATTGTCTGAAAGCATCCTATTTAAATTCCTTTCAATGATGCAATCAACTAATTTTTGAGAAGGAGTAATAGCGTAAACATCTTGCTTTCTAATGTACATTACAACAAATAACATAGCAGGCAAATAAAAATTGTGTTCTCTCACCAAACACTTGTAGGCTATGGCATATTATATTTTCCGTCTGTGGTAGCAACTTTTATGACTTACATATAGATCTGTCTGATTTTTTTCTAGAATTTAGAGGCAGATTATATGAATAATGGTGTCTGCTTTTGTGTATTACCAGTATTGCAGAAGTCTGAGTGGCTGCATGTGTCTCAAAAATATACAGTAATAAATGGATGTATGAATTAATTATCTTTTCCTTCTCTTTTAAAATAGAATGCTACAGACAGCTCTTCTAATTCTTCTCAAAAAAGGGAACAGCCTCTGCGGATACTAGCCTCTCCCACATCCTGCGAACATCGCAGAATTTGCACTCATGGTCACGTTCATGACCAGTATAGCTCTGACCACTACCAACTAGAACAAGTGAGGTTCTTATTAATTGCTGCTTGCTTAAAGGGATACTGTGAGGAAGTTCAAGCATCAAGTTCTTAAATAGTCTAATGTTAAGAGACTTATGAATTTTGTTTTTAAAAGTTTTCTGTGAAAAGGAGGTTGGTTTTCTCAAAAAAAAAAAAAAAAAAAAAAACTTGGAATTTGAACATTCACCTGTGCTATCTGCAACAGACAACTGCAGCACTGAGCTGACATGTGGATTCTTAACCTGGGGCTCTCTCCCTGTGGTGGTTACAAATATTGCAGGAGCGGGAGGGAAGGAGCGCAACAACAGGGGGCATAGCAAGCAACGTGCCTTTCCATATGTCTAGGTGGGATGCAGGTTCTGAAGCTATTTTCTATTACAACGTAGCGTCACAGGATGTAAAAGATTGTAACCACCGTGCTAGTGCAGAAGGTGGAGCACATATAAAGTGAATGTGATTTATCTGTGTTGTTAATCAAAGCTTCATAGCATAAAAAAGAAAAGATCATACACATTATTAAAATTATAAAATTAACAAGAGAAATTAAAAAAAAAGACTGATTAAAATATATTTCCCAAATGGCCTACAAGTGCTTAGTAGCACTTGATCAAAAATGTCAAAAGCCTCTGCCGATTATTGATAGAAAAATAAACTGTGTGCCTTTTCTCCAGCAGTCAATACAAAGGTCCTATCGACACGTCAGCTTTCCAGATGATGATGAGGAGATAGTACGCATTAACCCTCGGGAAAAGATTTGGATGACCGGTTATGAGGACTACCGTCATGCACCGTCGCGAGGGAAGTACATCGACGCCGACGATGTGGACTCGTATGTACGTTTTGCCAAAAGCGATGCCTCAAAACACGATTACAATTATCCTTACGTAGACAGCTCAGACTTTGACCTGGGCGAAGATATAAAAGGTGCTGTGATAAAGACTCAGCCTGTCAAGTTCAAACCAAGACGGAAGGAAGATGGAGAGAGATCGCGGTGCGTGTATTGCAGGGACATATTCAATCATGAGGAAAACAGGCGAGGTCAGTGTCAGGATGCACCAGACCGCGTCAGAAGTTGCATCCGTCGAGTCAGCTGTATGTGGTGTGCGGACAGTATGCTCTATCACTGTATGTCTGATCCAGAAGGGGACTATACAGACCCTTGTTCATGTGACACCAGTGATGAAAAGTTTTGCCTCCGGTGGATGGCCCTTATAGCCTTGTCTTTCTTTGCCCCGTGTATGTGTTGTTACTTGCCCCTTCGGGCTTGTTACCACTGTGGGGTTATGTGCAGGTGCTGTGGTGGGAAACACAAAGCAGCTGGATGACTACACACAAGTTTAAATTGTGTTTATGCTTTCCCTGTAGTTAAGGAACGCGTTGGTTTGGAGCAGTCAAATCCTTTCTATTGTGATGCAGCCTGTGTGCCCAATGGAGTCCAGAAACCACTTGAATCATTTATGTTTGGTTTCTCAGGGGCCACTCTGCATTGATTTGCTCTTCAAGTGTTCTAACAAACTAACCTACAGCATAGACTTTTGTATTATTATTAATCTGTAACGGAGCAGAATGTCGTGTACATGTTTATTTTTTTTCAGTTAAAAGGACTCTGAGATATGACTTGTGGATGGTGGTGGATTTTAGAACATCTCTAATATCTGTCTTGCCATAGCTTGCCTTGAGCTGTACCATCTCCTCCTAGCAAGCATTGGCACTTTGAGAAATTTCGTGTAATGGAATTAAATCCCACCCAGAAAGTATTTTAACCTGCGATCAGTTATTGTATGTATAGAAGGTGTTCCAGTAACAAACTTGTACCACAACACAGTATTGCTGTCACTGTTTGTCTTTTAAAGCCAAAATATTCATGTAAGCTGCAGTTTCTCATTAGAGTCCATAACCATTTCTTTTGGCAAACATCTTAAATCATTTCTCTGATGTTAAATTTCAAATTTTAAGTGAATATGGGAAATGAGCCTTAATGTCAGTTAACTTTTGAGAATCTGATAGTCCTCCAAACTTCATTCATTTCAGACCAATACTTGAAAGGGAAATTTAAATTTAGGCTTTTTCTTAAATAATTTTGCAAATAAAACTTTAGTTGTGGAATTCTACATAACGGAAAAGAACTTTTCATTACCCTGCTATGTCTTTATTTGAGAATAAAACACTAATATTTCAGCTGAATAAAAATTCTTCTTGTTATGTAAAGAATTATTAAAAAGCTAGCCAGTGCAACCACTAACGTAGTAGCATAATCCATTGTGATTTTGAGAAACATTGAACAAGTGGTGGATTATGCAGAAAAAAAAACTTTTAAATTAATTTTTGTCCTATAGAATAAATACATGTGCATGAGGATTTTACATTCACAATGAGAGTAGCTCGGAATATGCATTTAAAATAAAAAGTCTACATGTGACTACCACTCCCGTTTCCTGACTAAGGACCTAACCCTACAAATCCTTATGCATGTGCTCCTTTTATACATGTGAGTAATCCCACTGAAGTTAAAAGCACTTACTCACATGTGTGAAGTTCATCATATGGGTAAGTGTTTGTGCAATTGGGGCCTAACAGTCTCCTACTCCCAGCTCACCACCCAGATACTGAACATGGATCCAGAGGGTTGTGTTACGTACGCATACAGCAAGATGAGAATACTTAATAAAAAAAAAGTTACTGTCATGTCTTGTGTACAAGACTTGTAATTAGCTGGGAAAAGAGTATTTTTCTAATATATTACGAGGAATAGCCAAATAATTTTTATTAAAAAATAAAAAAGATTTAGCTCAGTTAGCTATCGCTAGCATAGTACAATCTGAATATTTTGAGGCAGCTAGGGATTGGCTTGTCAAAGCTGGCACTGCTGTTCCTGCCATAATTTTTTTCTGCAGTACATTGCCAGTGGGTGCATGCCCCTTCCCTCCCTCTTATTGCACACTGACATCAGTCTTAAAGGAAAGGAACTTTTTATTTTTGCCAAGTAGATTTAAGAAATGCTTGCCATTCTTTCGAGTAGGAATGTTCCAACAGTTCCTCTGAAAGTTAATCAAAGCTTTTTGTAAACCATCCATTAATTATGCAACGTGCTTATACACTGTAGAGTTTGGTAAACTTCATTTGCAGCAGTTGCTGGGTTTAGGTTCAAAAAAATTGGATGATGATAGAAAGGGATGGATTTTTGCTCTTGGTGTAATGTGTCTGGGTTCACTGATTTGAAATATAAAATTTCGTGCCTGATCGCAAATGACAAATCTCTCAATGGTGTCTAGTAAACATCAAGCCAGCCTCATATAAACAAACATCTGTAAGGTCTTGCCTCTACAAAGCACAACACTACGAAGAGATCTTACAGTTTTTTGTCAAGTCTCTATTAAGTGCCCCTACTTATTTAACTAAATCAGACATACTCCTCCAAGCCTTTATGTATGTCGTCTTTTTAAAATTCCCTCTTCCTTACCCCTCTTGGTTTTTGTAATACTTGTAGATCTTGCTACACGTTTTCTTTGGATTGTGAAGGCAGTGGTGTAAGGGCACAATAGTAGAAAATGGAGGCGTTCTTTGTAAATAATTCTCATTGGTCTCCACACTGCAGCTGAACAGTGTGTAGTGTTTTCCCAGTCAGCTTTGCAATACTGACATCAATCATTTGAGAGACATTCTCCAGATTTTATTTTTGTATCTGTGGTAACAAAACATTAACCAAAATTTGTTTCGGTTGTAAAGAGGTTTTTTCAAGCTATTGCTCACATTAACAAATGAAAGTGCCTGAAGCCTACATCCATAATGTATCTGTATACTAAAAGTTAAAACCCTGTTGTATTGATTTTTTTATAAGCCTTTTTACCTCTGTGTAAAAAATATGTATACAAGTGTATGATGTACATTTTAGTTAACTTCTTTTTTTATTGTTTCTAATATGTATGATCAGTGTAGTCCATGTAAATATAAATACATTGTATCAAAATGCTGCTGCTTACATTATTTGCACATCTGGAAGTGAGACTGGGACAGCATCGTTACAAATATGGGTGACACAAAAGAGAAAACTGATCACGGGAGGGGAGGAGATAAAGGAAGAATTTTTTTTTAAGCCAGGTGTGAACACATGATGTCAATTCCTCCAGTTAGCGTGGGATTTTGGATTGCAGTCAACATTGGCCTAAATCTGCATCCAGTGAGGTCAGTGGGAATTTTTTCCTCTTGGGCACCTGGTGCTCTATTATAACTGAGTTCCTCATTTTCCAAGTATGGAGTTTCCTCTCCCTCTAGAGTGACAATGTAGTGCCAGCAGGTGGAGCAGTTCAGAGAGTTGGCTGTCTCCCAGTGTCTCAGCTCCACTCAAAGAAGCGGGAGAGTCCCCTAGAACTCTCTTCTTTGTGTCTCCAGGCTTCCTATTGTGTTTGGTTTTGATTTTTCTGCAGCAGGCCCAAATAAGATCAGAGGAACTCTGGGTGTCTACCACTGCGCCGCAAAGTGAAGCATGGCAGCCGTGGCTGACTCCCAACAACAGCAGTGGTGACAGACAAGTTTTGAACTGTTTGGGGTGGAAATTCAGTAGCAGGATCTGGGGTTTTGGAAACAACAAGCTAGAGGTCTTTGGCTGGGTTTGGGGCTATTAGCTGTTCTGACTGGGGTGAAATACTGCATTCAGGAGTGTCACTAAGCAGATGGTAAGTTAGAAGGTTGTGGAAAACCCACAGCACAGGAACACCCATCGCTACCACCATCACTCTTTTCAGACTGCCTCAGATTTTTTTACCCCAATAATTCCAGGAAGGGGCTTTATCCAGTCCTGGCTGATCTCTCAAAACCCTACCCCCTCACTGATTCTGTCACCCCCCTCCCTCTGAGGGCAGCTTTGACTCTTACAAGCTCTGAAACCGAAACCAGAGACACATGCTTAAATGGCTCAGCATCCCTGTACTTGGTTCCCATGACAGGATCACGGCAGCCTGTCGGGTTTCTCAGCTCCCTCAGATGTGGGTTTCTGCAGCCCAGCCTAGCCTGCTATTGTGCCGTTTTCTTTTTCCCCACTCTTTCCAATGTATTTCTCTCCTCTCTGTCAGAGTCTGGCCCATTCTACCGGCCTGCTGGTGCAAATTCACCCTCAATTCCCCTGGCTCCCTCAAGTGCAGCCTAGTTCTTCACAATGTAGCCCATTCTGCTATCCTATGTTCCTGCAGACTTTCTATTTGGCCTCCCTGTGGACAGTGTGGTCTTACCCAGCCTGCTGTTTTTGTTTGTTTACCACACCTGCTGATTGCTTTGTCTTAGCAATGCAGCACAACCACCCCACCCATACAACTAGCCTGCATGTGCTACCAAAATAGCTTGTCTGTCTTCCCAACAGAAGTTGGTCCAATATAAGGTATTACCTCACCCACCTTGTCTCTCTCAAATATTGGGACAGACATAACTACAACACCATTGCATATGCCAAAACAGCTGGAATGTGCAGGTAGAAGATTTTCTTTTTCCGGTTTCCCTTTGTGTTCTAGTTTGGCCTAGTTCATCCTGTTGATCCTGGCAGCTTTCATCTAAGCAACACAGCTGAGTACCTACTTGCTCCTGCCACCAGCCTGCCAGTTCCAGTGGACAATCAGGCTACGATCCAATGCTAAAATCCCATCATTGAGAGAGGAGAGTACACCGTCTGTTGTGTGGGTGTTCTTACAACCACTTCAGCAAGGCTTTAAAGCTCAGAGCATTGCCATATGAGTAAGGGGCTTCTGAACTGCACTCAGAACAGAATCATAGAAATAGAAGGGACCTCGAGAGGTCATCTAGTCCAGTCCCTGCTCTCAAGGCAGGATTAAGTATTATCTAGACCATCCCTGACCGGTGTATGTCCAACCTGCTCTTAAAAATCCCCAATGATGGAGATTCCACCACCTCTCTAGGCAATTTATTCCAGTGCTTAACCACTCTGTTAGGAATTTTTTCCTAATGTCCAACCTGAACCTTCCTTGCAGCAATTTGAGCCCATTGCTGCTTGTCCTATCCTCGGAGGTTAAGAAAAACAATTTTTCTTCCTCTTCCTTGTAACAATATTTCACATACTTGAAAACTGTTATCACGTGCCCCTTCAGTCTTCTCTTCTTCAGCCTAAACAAACCAATTTTTTCAATCTTCCCTCATAGATCTCATTTTCTACACTTTTAATCATTTTTATTGCTTTTCTCTGGACTTTCGCCAATTTGTCCATCTTTCCTGAAATGTGGCACCCAGAATTGGACACAATAATCCAGCTGAGGCCTAATCAGCGCAGAGTAGAGCAGAATTACGTCTCGTGTTTTGCTTATGATACTCCTGCTAATACATCCCAGAATGTTTGCTTTTTTTTTTTTTGCAATAGCATTACACACTTGACTCATATTTAGCTTGTGATCCACTATGATTCCCCAGATCCCTTTCTGTAATACTGCTTCCTAGGCAGTCATTTCCCATTTTGTATGTGTGCAATGGATTGTTCCTTTCTAAGTGGAGTACTTTGCTTTTGTCCTTATTGAATTTCATCCTGTTTACTTCAGACCATTTCTCCAGTTTGTCCAGATCATTTTGATTTTTAATCCTACCCTCCAAAACACTTGCAATCCCTCCCAGCGTGGTATCGTCCACAAACTTTATAAATGTACTCTCTATGCCACTGTCTAAATCATTGATGAAGATAGCGAACAGAACCAGACCCAGAACCGATCCTTGCGGGACCCCGCTTATTATGCCCTTCCAGCATGACTCTGAACCACTGATAACTATCTCTCAGAATGATTTTCAACCAGTTATGCACCCACCTTATAGTAGGTCCATCTAGTTTGTTCATGAGGTCATGCGAGACAGTATCAAAAGCCTTACTAAAGTCAAGATATACCACATCTACTGCTTCCCCCTATCCACAAGGCTTTTTACCCTATCAAAGAAAGCTATCAGGTTGATTTGACACACTTATGTCCACTCCCCCAAATCATCAGCAGCAGAAGCTGTAGCTGTGGAAACAGCATTCTTTACAGCTGTGAGGGTGGGATACCCAGTAGATTTGTGCCTCTGCCATTTCTGAGGTGATCAGTAAATGCCTTCTGTAAGATGCCTTAGGGTACTATAACCAAAAAAGCACCCCAAAGGGGTATATGAGACACAAAAAGAGCAGAAGAGGGGTAAAAAAAACCAGCTTGGTTTCCACTTAGAATAAAGCTTTCTTCCATAGCTTTCAAGCCTTCCAAATCAAATTAAAAATCCATATCAGACTGATGGGCTCAAAACTACCTCAGAGAATTTCTCCATCAACTTTCAAGTTCCTCCCCTTCCTTGGGAAAAGTAAACAGGCAGTTGCAGACTATTTCACCAGAAATGATTACTCCTTTTCCTGAGGACTATTTGTGTGTGAGAGAGAGACTGAAGGGAGAGGCGGTTCATTCAAGACATTGGCTGGCTGAGAGAGGACAGACAAGTTCTGCCCAATACTCTCTCTTTCCAGGCTGAATGACAGTGTACAAAGCCCATTTTTGCATTAGTTCAGACCATTGTGTTAAACTTTGTTTCAGGATTGGAGCCTGTCCTTGTGTGCCAATTTGCCAGTGCCACCAATGCTACCTGCACTTTGCCTTTGGCTTCTCTCCCCTCCTTGGTTTAACAGTCTACCAGTATCTGTGATGTCCAGTCTAGGGGTTTGTCTTCACTACAGCGGGGAGGGGTCAATCTTATGGCGATTGATTTATCGCGTCTTGTCAAGACGCGATAAATCGATCCCCAGCGGTGCCCCCGTTGACTCCGGAACTCCAGCTCACCAAACGGCGCAAGCTGGAGTCGACAGGGGAGCACGCCGCCGACCGCCGCCACCGTGAGGATGGCAGGTAAGTCGGCTGTAGATACGCCGATCCCCCCCCACTAGTGAAGACCAACCCTATGACTGAAAGCTCATAGATGACTTGATGGCCCAATGATACAAAATATCTGTATATACTGACTGGACCTTCCAACTGTTTAAGTCCTTTGTCTTCATCTGTTTCCAGAGGTGTTCCTTAGTGTCCTCTCAATCAGGATCTGGCCTGCCTCTGGACATTCTATCAGACATTCCTAGTTCTAGTACCATTGCCCAAGGAAGTATTTCACAGTTTGCATTTCTTCTGGGAACTCCCCAAGTATTCCACTTACTTTGAGACGCTGCTTGCATTAAAATCTATTCTGTGTTGGTGATGTACTGCTGTATTCTACACACATTCCTGACTGTCCATGGAATTTCCAGAATCAGGAACCAGATTTTCTTCTGCATCACTGAGGGAGCTTTAAGGGTCCCTTTTCAATCCAAGGTAAATGGTTGTCCCAAGAAACTCATCAGAACAACTTCCTACAGTAGCAAGCAGCCAAGAAGTTGCTTTTCCCTCTCAAGATTTCCTCTGAATTTGGTTGCTGTTCACATAAGAAGCAACCAATAGTGGCCCCTCAGGGCATAGTAGCCCTTTGAGGCTGGAGTACACACTAAAAATCCTGAATGAAGGAAGGGAAATTTTCTTGCTCCTAGAGCAGGAAGTTTTGTTGATTTATTACTTATTGTTTGCTTACGGTAGTGCCCACTGCATGCTGGATGCGTACCAAGCCGTCACTAAGAACCGTAAGAGCAGCCTGTAGGTCACCTAACTAAGCAGGTGCCAGTTGGATAGATGAGAATAGAACTAGTTATTCGATGTTGCTTTTCATTCCTAGATCACAAAGTGCTCTACAGATGAGGTCAGTGTCATTATCACTATTTTAGTGATGGAAAAACTGAAGGACAAGGAGGGAAGTGACGTGTCTTAAGGTCACCCAGCAAAGCAGCAGCTGTGAATTGAACCTAGTTTTTCTGAGTCCTAATCCAGTGCCCAATCCACTAGGTCACACTACCTAAAACTATTGAGTCTTCAAGCAGTTATCAGTTATGGTGCCCAGGCATCCATAGTCTCTGACTCCTAAATACATTAGCTAAGCATCTTTGAAGTTCTTGCTCTGCAGGTAATTTCTATTCCAGGATTCTCTCCCTACAGACCTACAGCACTTGTTTCTTGTCAAAACATCTCAGTTTACAGGAGAATATTTCAGGATAGTTGGAGGACTTTCTGCTTAGATCTAGAAACTATCCCTGAATCTGGGCATTTCAAGGGATTCTGAGAGCTTGATCTTCATGGTGTTTTTGAAAGGACAAGAAGCATTGTCTCAATTAGAGAGAAATTGGTGTTGCTCTTAGGCTCTTTATTGGGGCTGAGTCTTGTTGCCTACTCCACTTCTTACTCTTGTTCAGCACCCAAGACACTATCAGGAGAGTAGTAGAATGATGTAATGCTTTAGGTAATCTCTGAACCTTCTATATATATATATATATATATATATATATACACACACCTCTATATATAAATCCCTCGAGAGAGAGAGAGAGAGAGGGATTTTCCCTGTACTTTCTATTAAAATTATGCCCCCATTAGCAATTACATTGGCCAGGAGAGGAACTAAGTCAGGTTCTACCCACCTGCGATTTTTATCTCAGATGAGGTGATTCTGAGGCCTGCACTTTGTATATGGTGGAGGAAGGGAGAAGAAAAGCAAAAGTTAAACAATAACCTTTTACCGGCAGATGATAACAGTTGTTCCTCTTGGATCAGTTTTTTATTTGATTGTTTTGGAGACTGGTTTTACGGTGGCTACTGCCCAGTTGTAGTAGATCACAGAGCACCCGGTGCTCAAAAGGGAGAAAAGTCGATTTGACTTATAAATTTTTCTTTCTCTGAAGCGGGCACTGTATTGCTCTGAGAGACATGACCCAGGGCATCCTCTAATTGGCATTAAATTCTAATAGGAGGGGAAATATTTAAATCCTTCCTTTTTTTCCCTTACAGGGAAAGAGGGAGAGATGGAGACATCTTGGAATTCTCCTTCAAATGATGGTCCCTATATGTATTCCAAAGGTGGGTACGCACATTTTCTCTTAGCAATGGCTGTTGACCCACACGGTCATCCTATATCTCCACATGTTCCATAAGAGACTATAGGAGGCTATGCGAGGCAATATTCCCTCTTACCGCACAATGGGAGTTGGAATCTTCTCTTTGCACTTGTAGCGACAGTCCATTGTAAATAGATAGTTCTGCTGCTGCTTCTTACTTCTGTAAATAAGTTAATTTGTGTATATTGTAGCCCCGTATGGGGCCCATAATCCCTTCAGGGGATTATACCCCATATCCCAAAGTTCAAGAACAGTGCCTCATGCTCTCACACATTTTCCATGAGCGACGAGCACATGTGCTGTCTCTACTGCCTGAGCGAGACACACTTTGTCGCCTGCAGCGATATCTGCAAGTCCTTCTTGCGAAGGACCTGTGATGCTCGACATCTGTGGTGGTAGCAGCCTACCTCTGCCGTTAGGGGCACTTTGTATTCCCCTACCTGGCCAATTGGCTGCTGATGGCTCTGTCCCTCGCCAAGGTGGTGACAGCAGTCACAGACCTCCGCTTGCTTCTCGCTCGCTGGGCATCTCTGTCAACAAGGAAAAATCTGTGCTCCTCCCAACAGACAATCCACTTCATCAGAGCTCACCTGGACTCCGTCGTGGCGTGAGCCTTCCTCGTGGCAGACCTCTTGGCCACCCTCACGTCTCTCCTGAAAACCCTGCACCTCAACCTGTGCACAATGTTGCACCGTTGTCTCTGCCTCCTCAGCCACGTGGCAACGCTGCCCACACACATCTGTATGCACGGCCTACAGCCATTGCTCCTCTCGGTCTGCTGGCTCCACATCACCCACCATCGTCCTTGACCATCCCCAGCTGGGTCCACGCCTCTCTTACCTGGTGGATTGCTTCAAGGCACCTCATTCATCACCTCTATCCCCATGGCTGCCCTCACCACAGATGCCTCCCTGGCAGGGTGGGGAGCACACTTGGCCAGCCGTGCCACACAGGGAAAGTGGACTCCTAGAGATGCACGCATGCATGTCAACACACCGGAGCTGCACGCAGTCTGCCAGGCCTGCTACACATTCCTGTCTCTGCTCTGCGACCAACACGGCCAGATCCTCTTGGACAACACCACCCCTTGGTGTACGTAAACAGACAGGGCGGCACCAGATCCCAGTCACTCTGCACAGAGGCCATCTGCCTCTGGAACTGGTATGTCTGCCACAGCATCATGCCCCATGTGGCATACTTCCCAGGGGTGCAAAACTCCCTGGCGGACACACTCAGCAGGATCAGGTACCTCAACCACGAGTGGGAACTCCACAACCCCACTCTCCACTTCATCTGCTATGCTTGGGGCACCCCTCTTGGAGACCTCTTTGCCACCCATGCAAACCACAAGTTCCCCCTCTACTGCCCTAGGGGTCAGGACTCCAAGGGTGACACCCTTCTTCTTCCATGGAAGAAGTAAGAGTGGGACTGAGGGCATGTTGCCCCGCCTGACCTCCTATAACCTCGCATGGAGCACATGGTGACGTAAGACATGCATGCGGGTCAACAGACATTGCTGCAGAAAAACTTCTGTCTCCAGCGCATGGGTGTGCAGGGGCACCTGCATTTGGAATACACGTAGGGACCACACATCTCGAAGAACTTCCAGTTACAGGCAAGTAACCTCCTCTTCCTCACTTTGGGATCTTGTTTTGCCATACATTCTTGTGTTTAAACGATAAATGAACTAGCATATAAAAGACGAAGCCTGAATCTTGCCTGGAAATGGCTACGATCTTTTGTAATGTTTGTTCATCAGAATGTACAGTTTGTCATCTCAGCTTGGGCAGTTGACTGGGGCTTTGGGCCAGGTTTGCACTAGACACTTTTGCCAGTATAACCATCTTGGTTAGGGGTGTGATTTTTTCATGACATTTCTATTCTGGGAAAGGCCCGCGTGTAGACGCAGTTATGCAGCGTAGTTTATTTCATTCAGCGAGACCAGAATAAGCCAGGATCAGCAAAAGAGTGCTGCGTCAACACCAAGAGAGTTTCCCAGCATAGCTGTAACCACCACCCTTTTCTAGGGTAGATTTGAGTGGCAATCGGGTCACTGAACAGTACCACCGGCTGTTACTACATTGTGAAACTAAAGAGAGGGGTTTAAAAAAAAGAGAGAGAGGTGCCTCCATGCTTGGAAGAAGAGGAAGAATACCCAGATGTAATGGATCACCAAGTACTCACTTCAGAGACAGAAAGATTATGGGTAGGTGAGTAAGTTGTACTTTTTGCCATTGAATTCAATAGGAGCAGAGTTACATTGAGCACTTTTGAAAATACCAGCTCTTTTTTTAGCAAACTAATGCTGAAGTGACACACACGAGTGCCAGTTTAATTATTTACATTGTTTAATTCATTGCCATTTGCTTTTTATGCCTGAGGAGTAATGGAACTGTGGTCAATATTGTGGAATGGGGTATGCAGTGGGACATGCTCTGAACTGAGAATGTCCTTTTAAAGCATTTCAAATAGCCCTTTTTGAACAAAGGCATGCTACCTAAGTCTGCATCCATCTACCATGCAGAGTAACATTTTAGATGCATCACCTAACTGGCCTGACTTACAGCATTTATTGCAGCTTTTCAAAGATTCTAGGTCTGATTTTGTTAACATTTTTCTGTCTCAGCCCACACAAACTCTGCAGACCACCTGAGTAGTATTTGCAATGTGAGTCAGGACTTGTGTTTAGCAGGGCTATCATTGCGTAGACAATCCTGTGGTCTGCATTGCCGTTAACCCCACAAACAGGGAATCTATGCTTCCTGGCCCGAGGACACAGTTACTCATAACTCACAGTTACTCATACACAGCAACTCACCATTCAGCACATTCCGTCGCTGTAGTTTTGGCATGAACTCTTCAGCTCCATTTCTTGGGCCTTTTGGTGCAGCGTGTTTTTAGGTGGCCTCATGACATGAGGTTTATTTCATCCTTCCTTGCCTGGATCTTTACAGGGCCATATCTATCCTCTCTTAGTCTCTGTTGTCCTCTTCCATAACACCAACCTGTGACTCAAAGAAGTAACTCACTTTCTGAAGATTTACTACTGGAGTAACTGAAATGTTCCAGTCTGTTAAAAAGGCCTCACGAAACAGCTGAACCATGTATCACCCCCAGTCTATGGGACATGCCTCCATCATCAAGGCACTAACATGTCTGCTCAGTGTTCTGTATATGTGACTCTTCCTAAATCTGGAGATACCCCTCCACTCTTGTCTAGGAATTCCTTCTTGTCATAAACATTCCCCACATGTTTTTGTGTTAGGAGGTACCACCTCAACAAGTCATAGGCAGGAAGAGTGTGATCATATTATTTACATTCAGAAATACAAGCTTCCAAGTCTAAACTCAGACCAATAATTGGAAGTGCCCCTTTGTCCGTGTTTCCACTTTTTGTAGGATTCCTTTTTGATCATTAGGTTATTAAAGAACTCCTGATGGAGCCTTTTTGAACTGTTGCTATTCTTCCTATCTTTCCTTTGCATTGGATAGTTTGCTGTTACACCTTTTCTGTTGTCTCTGAGGAACTGCCAGCTCTGCTGAACTCCTTTTTCCCTTAGATTTTCTTCCCATGGGTCCATACCTACCACTTCTGATTTTGTAAATTGTCGTCTTTTTTTAATTTTTCCATCCTCTTTCTGCTACTTCCTCCTTTTCTTAGAATCATAAAATCTATCATTTCGCGATGAACACTTTCACTGTAATTGCTTTCAGTCTTCAGGTTCGCACCCAATTCCTTCCAGTTAGTCAGAATCAAGTCTGAAATGTCTGCCCCACTGGGAAGTTGTCCCAATATCTTCCAAGAACTTATTGGACATGTTGTGTTCTGTTGTTTTACTTTTCCAACAGATGTCTGGTTAATTAAAGCCCCCATTACTACCAGATCTTGAATTTTGGATATTTGTTTTGTTCTAGAAATGCCTCATCCATCATCTCTTCCTCCTGATTTGATGGTGAATAGTAGACGCCTCCTACCATGGGTTTTTTTTCTTTTGCCCTTTTATCTTCACCCAGACACTTTCAACTCGTCTGCTTCTCTCCTCCTTGACCTCAGAACAAGTATACATATTTTTGATGCATAATGCAACACCTCCTCCCATTTCACTGTGTCTCCTCCCTGAACAAACCTTCAGTACCAATATTCCAGTTGTGAGATTTATGCCACCAATGATGCCAATTAAGTCATAGTTTAGCTTAGGTACAAGGTTACCACTATTAAGCTAAGTTCTTTATGACTATACAATAAGTAACTATTCCTGCCCCAAAAGAGGTTAGTCTGAAAGGTCATTTAATCATAGTAGGGATGTGTATAGTACACTGAGTTGCAATTGCTGAGTTTACCACTCTACAATCAAAATATCATGCATTGCAGTTTGGTTTTAGGGCTGCTTTATCTGTATATGATGCAAAATAATTTACGGGTTTATTATGCAAACTCACTAGCTATTTTTATCATCAGACATTCAAGAGCAATCTTTAAGTGACATTAAATGGGAAAAGAAGTCTCCAAGCATGTACTGGTTCATCTGTAAATAGGTCCTTTTTGTGTAGCAATCAACACTGTGACACATCTTGTGTTCTACGTCTACACCCCAGTCCTACCCCCATGAAGGCAGTACAAAAGCCGGAGGTGACTAGACAGCACGTGTGAAAAATCGGGACGGGGGTTGGGGGTAATAGGAGCCTATATAAAACAAAGCCCCAAATATCGAGACTGTCCCTATAAGATCGGGACATCTGGTCACCCTACCAGAGGGAGCTGCAGAGCTGGACACCTGCTGCAAACATCAAGATCAGTGAGGTAAGACAATGACATGGGTGTTTGACTCTAGGAAGTATCAAGGGGCATCGCTAGGCAAGGAATTTTGAATCCAAATACAGGCTATAGGGGAAATGTTTGGATTGGGTGTGAAGAAGAGCATTAGATTGTTACCTGGATAGGAGTGCAGGGGGAAGGGAAATCAGCCATCAGACAGCTGGAACAGCCAGAAGTAGGTAGCTGTTTAATACAGGTCTCTCCAGCTATACAATCTCTGTAATACACACAAAGGAGGTTTCTTGTAGGTCTGATTCTTAATGTTGCCTGATCATTAAGTATTTTAGTTGAATGATTTCCACGCTGCGCTGTTACCATCAGAGGCAGAACCCTTTAGCCAGGATACATAAAGCTCGGGGCTGCTTTTAGAACCTGGTAAATAATAACAGCTTCATAACCAACTTTTTGATGTGGGTGGGGGAATAAGTCTTCCCCAAATCATCCCTGTCTACACACATCCGTTGCTCCTTCAGTATAACTATCCCCACCTCTCTCGCTCTGCCACTGACTAGCATGGTTATGGCTGTTCCCACCTCTTGCAACTTCTCATCACAGGGACCGGGAGCTCTGACATTGTTATGAAATATTAGGTGCTACTTAATACTAAATTTACTATTGGCTCCAGCCAAGATTGGGGCCTTATTTTGGTAAGCACACATAGTAAGAGACAGTCCCTGTCCTCAAATAACCTATCTCATTGGTTCTCAAATTGGGGGTCGTGACCTCTCAGGGGGTTGCGACCCGGTTACGTGGGGGGTCGCGAGCCCCTACCTCTGCGCCGGGCTGGGGGGTCACACTCAGATCCTTGGTGTTCGAAAGGGGTCACCAATACAAAAAGTTTGAGAACCACTGGCCTATCTAAATAGATAAGGCAGATAACGGAAGTGTTATTTATCCCCATTTCGCAGGTGGGGAACTGAGACATAGAGATTAAGTGACATAGCTAAGCTCATACAGGAAATCTGTGATAGAGCCAAGAATTGAACACAAGTAGCCCGTATCCTAGACTAGGCCTTAACACATGACCATCTTTGCCTTTTTGGCTATCAGGCTTTCTGCTTGCAAAGTTTTGGGTTACACAACCGACTTTCTAGATGGAGCACGAAACAAATCAATCGTCTCAATTAGTACGGAACACAAAATCGGGGTCTTGGGCTAATTCCAGCTGGAATGTGAATTGCCAGCCAGCTGTCCTGACAGTTGGAGCTTACACATGAGATAGCCATTAGCATGTCCATTGTTGTGCGTGTTTCTAATGTTTATTAAGAATAAAACTTGGCTTCATAAATGACCAACCCTTTTCTACAAACAAAGGGGCTGACTCTGATTGCAGAACTAACACCAGAAACCGTTTAATGCCTTCAGCGCATGAGGCTTATCGGAATGAGCATCGTTCTAATACCGCATCCGAGCCCAGGACGAGGTGCCTTTAGCTGTTTTCTTAACATTTTGAATGAGGAGATTAAATTCCTCACCAGCTTGATGGCATAAGTAGAAATAAATATAAAAATGCTTGGCTCTTGACCAGAGACTAGATATTTACAATAGTGGAAACTATGCATGTATTTTTGGTGCGGCGCACTTGAATCTCTCCAAATATTTTTAGCGTGCCTCCCTGCATTCATGCACAGCCAGTCAGTGTCATTCATCTGATTCTGCCATTTCTCTTTGGTCATTCAGTGCAGCCCACTGTCTGTGCAGGGTAAGACAAGATGACAGCATCAGTACTTCTGACTGGTGTGACTTTTTTAAGCACGATGCAAGACCCAAAGTATCTTCGTGCCTTCGTGCAGCTGCCCCACTCCAGTAAAACAGAGGTTAAAACAGCCAGAAAAGGGTGATTGGAGAAAGCAGCAAACCTAGGCTGATTGGGGAAGCAGCCACAGCTGTGGCCAGCTCAATCAAGGCCCAGCTGGCCCTTATAAGAGCGCTGAGGACCAGAGGCTAAGGAGCGTCTCGCTAGCAATGGAGAGAGAAGGACCTAGCTTCTTGGGAAAATAAAGTACCTGAAGCAGAGCAGGGCTGGGGAACAGGGCAAAGGAGTTGGGGAGCTGGGGTTGGGGATGACTGGCAACTGAGGCAAAGTGGGATTAGAGGGTTGGGGATTCCCCTGTGAGGGGAGACCCCAAGTGAGGGGGTACTGTTGGGGGCAGAAGCCCAAGGTAAAAGGACACTGGGGTCCAGAAGAGACACTGGAGCCCTAAGGTGGGCGAGACACCGGTCACTAGGAGGTGCTGCGGTGCTGAAGAGCTAATTCCCAGTATGACCAGCAGGAGGCGCCACGCTGGTAAGTCGTCACTTCCCTATGTGCCTGCATGTTTGACTGATAACTGTTTATATCAATAAAAGCACTTTGGAGTGAAATCAATCACTCCAAAGTCAACAAGCACTGACTTAAACTCAGTCCGAATTCTCCCCCTTCTGCAATATAATATACTCTTAAAATGTGGTTTATCCTTAGACCATTATCATGTTTGTCAAGTACACAGTGTATTATAAACTGGAATTTCTTTTTCAACATCTGCATTTGTTAAGTTATGATAGTATTCACAGTTGACCAAAATGTAGTCTAAGGCAAGGGATGGTTTTAATATTGATCTTTCAATCCGGTGCATTTCCTGACGTTGAAGTTCTGGATTTCTCTACCGTAATGCTGAGTTAATGTCTGCTTATTTGATTTAGGTTTTGGATGGAAATGTCTTGTTCCGTTTTCTAAAAAGAGAAGAGGGCGGAGACATTTGCCAATGGAATTTTCAGTTTTTTGAAATTGAAGTATCAAGTCTGACAACTTTCCAAACCCAAGTCACCCTTACATTTGAGACCTCGTAAATTCAGGTCACCTTTAGCTCTGGGATGATTCAAACTCTGAATGCATTAAAAATTCAACCAGTTTTAAAAGTTTACGTAGCAAAATCCTTCAGCTTTCATGTGACATTTCTGACTTAAAAAGACCAACTTTAAACCTATAGTCTCTACTTATTTTTCTTCAAACATGGTTATTAAGAATATGAAACAAGCCAAGTTAGAAAGTTCAAACTTAACCATGTTTTGCAGATGTTCTGTTTAAAACAGGGTTCTCAAACAAGTGGTCTGTCAAGCTCTCTGTGCCTACCTCCAGGCCTACAGAGCCAGATTAACGCCACTGGAAAATGACTTCCTCCATCCTCAGCATGGGTAGCAGTCATATACCATCCCATTCCCCTTCCCTGTCTGGCCAAATGCGCTCTAGAGTAGGGTATGTGAATGCACACTCTCATTGAGTGCTAATTGGAGCGAAGTGCTTTGTGATGCAGACATCTGTCCCACCTGTGCATCTAATAGGGTCAAAACCAATGGGGAAGGGACACTAGAGGTCTGGGAGACTGAGGTTACGTCTACTCGGCAAAAAAATAAAACCCAGAGAGTCTCAGAGCCTGAGTCAACTGCGTCAGGCTTGCGAGGTAGATGTTCCTGCTCAGACAGGAGGCCGGGCTCTGAAACCTGGCATGGGGGGAGGGTCTCAGAGTTTGGCCAGCAGCCTGAGCCAAAACATCTACACTGCTATGTTTGACCCCACAGTGCAAGCCTTGCAAGTCCAAGTCAGTTGATCTGAGCGCTGAGACTCACTGTCACGGGATGGCCTGGAAGAGGGGTGGGGTGGTTATTTTAGTTTGATTTTGGGGGTTTTTTTTGCTCTGTAGACATTCCCTGAAGGGAATTGGCAGATTGCTGTGGAGAAGACTGAGGAAAAAATGCAAGATTTTAGGGAGTTAGTGGCAAAACTATGTCAGTTTAATTTAAAACTTAAAAACGCAGTAAAGATACATAATAATTTACTGAGCAAGATGTTTTTACAGGCTTTGAATTAGTTTTAGTTTCCCAATGCAGGTGGGGGAGGATCTGCAAAAAACAGCATATAGACAAGGCTGGAGCTGATGTTCCCCATTTATCCCTGGGACGAATTCCTAACCCAAATGCAGTCACTGGCAAAACTCCCATTGATTTCCGTGGAGCCGGATTTCACTCCTGGGATTTCATTTGGATGCCACGCCCCTCACTTGCTCTGTGGTCTCCATACCCTTCGCCCAAAGAGGTGCATTTGCTGGGAACTCCATGAGGTGAACCTCCTACAGTTTCCTAGGCCGTATGTTCTTCCCCACTTCCAATGGGATGTTACCGTGGCTTCGGACATGGCCCATGAAAAGGAATTTACATCGTCCATAGCACATCATCTTTGATGATTTGTGTATGAAATAAGAGCCACCTTCTGCAGCTGTGGAGTCATAACTCTGTGGGTGATAACAGTATGCTGCTCCGAGAACATCATGCATTCAGCATGCTTAGGAACCAGCTTCAGGAAGAGAATGTGCTGGGAACAAGGCAGAGGTAGTATTTAAGCACAAGTATGTTTGCAAGCTGAAATTGCAAAGAAAAGTGTGGAAAATGCAAGAGAGAAAACTCCAGGGCACTTAAAAGCCAGGCTCTCAACTGATACCGTATCTGTCTGCAAAGGCAAGGCCGGTGCAAGGATATTTTGCGCCCTGGGCGAAACTTCCACCTTGCGTTTCCCTTCCCTCTCCCTGGAGCATCCCTATTATAAACTCTCAAAATACTTTAAAAAAGACACTCTTTTTAGTCATGTATACTGCCTTCCTTCGTTCTTTCATATCAAAATCTACTATGTTTTATTCTACCTTTAGAATATCCGATTATTGTTATTAATAAAATTTATAAAATTAGAATGGTGGATCCTTCGTCATACAACAGCAACTGACAATATCAACAGGACAAATTTCAACAACCTACACATGCATATTCGCACATAAACATATACGCTCAAATACTTAACATACACACACAATTGACACAAAGTATTAGTGAAATGATGCAGCAGCACGTGAAAGGGTTTTAGATCTGAAACAACTCAACAAAAATAAGACAAGGGAGACTTGTGGCACCTTAGAGACTAACCAGTTTATTTCAACATAAGCTTTCGTGGGCTATAGCCCACTTCATCGGATGCATAGAATGGAACAGAAGTAAGATGTATTTATATACACAGCCCACAAAAGCTTATGCTGAAATAAACTGGTTAGTCTCTAAGGTGCCACAAGTCTCCCTCATCTTATTTACGGATACAGACTAACATGGCTACTAATCTTAAACCTGTCAACAAAAATAGTTAGCCTCAGTCAACAACTTCCGGAAACTAGTAAATTTAGCATTATAAACAGCCTGTCAGAATGGGTAACAGCTACGCGTGACAAGAAAAATGACGTCATTGCCACTTTGTACCGTAGTGAAGCAGTACACTTTTGCCCGCAATGCAGAGCTGGCGTAGGCTATACCTGTAATGTACGGGAGAACGCAAGTTAAAATGCACATTCAATGACGTTTCTCTTTTCTTTATTCATTCGTTTTCCAGGAAGAGTGTAAAAAAAATTGGGGGGCACCGCTTTTTGGTGCCCCCAAATCTTGGCGCTGTAAGCGGCTGCCCAGTTCGCATAGTAGATACACTGGGCCTGCGCAAAGGATGTTCCTGCCATTGTTACTCGTCACACCTAAGCTTGTGGAATGAATGTGAGAGTGAAAATTTAGAACACGGGACATCAGAATTTTGCTGATATTTATCCAGTTTGTTCATGCTGCATTTGACAGCACTTTGCATATAGACAATTTCACCATTTCCTGTGTTCATTTGGTCAATTTTCCTTGTCCTCGTGAGACTTTCAAACCTCACCAGGGAAGAGAGAAGACATACAAATTGGCAGGAGCATTCAGAGAAAGTATAGTCCCTCAAACCACTTTAAATTTGTTTTTGTGGTTTAATCTCGTTAGCTTTCCAGTTGACACTGTCTCTTTAAAACACTAACTAACTAACTGAATGAAAGTCTAAACACACGAGGGTTGCTACGTGATGACAAGCACTGAAATGAGCATCCCTGAAAGGAGCTTGTTAAAAAAAAAAAATGTAAACCCCTTTCATGCAACTTAGATCTGAAAAGGTGCCATCAATGCTGCTGTTATCGCAAGTTCCTGAAGGAAGTGGTTGTAAAACTGCGGCATGAGGAGTAGAGAAACCAGATGCTGAGCAGAGACAGTTTTGAACTCATAGAAAATGTGATACCTTTATAGGGGAGCAACTGACATTTGTGACCATTTGAGCTTTGAAATAAATCTTCAAGCAATCCCAGCCTGGAAGTCTCAGCTTCCTAATGGAAGGACTGTGATCTACAGATGTGACTGACAGTGCTGAAAGGAATCAGGGAGGGGGAGTGAGAGAATGGTACTATGATCTGTCCAGGGCTATGAAATGGTGGACTTGCTCAGTTACACTGCAACTGTCATGGGGGCTAAAGCTAGACGCTGATGAATGTATAGGTTCTTTGTGATAGAGAAGAGATAGGGCTCTGTTGTAACGAATATAAAGGAGATTCCTACAGATGTTATCTTCCCACTATTTTGATGAAACGTGTTCTTTAAAATGTCACTGAAATCCTCCCTACAAGGGAGGTGTGCGTGGAATGTAGTAGCATCGATTTCTATTAGCTAGCTGTACCAAATATTCAATAGCGTGGAACACAGAAACTGCCTTGCTGAAACAGACCAATGGCCTGTTAGGCTGGGATCTTGTCTCCAACTGTAGCCAATAAACTTCAGAAGGAAGATGCAAGAAACTCCTTATTAGAATGACCTGCCCATAAAGGATACTTCTTACCAAGTCTGGGCAGTTAGTGGTTGATTTTTGCTCTGAAGCACAAAGCTTTTCTGACAGGGTCAGGCCAGTTGTCTAACTTGCAAGCTGAGTTTGCACATGCGTTTGTACTGTTTGTGCTTATGCAAGTTTGGACTTTTGCATGTGCACTTTTTCAAATGTGGGCCTCCAAATTTTGGTGCCCTCTTTTTGTTTTGGCCAATAACTGGTATGCTTACATTTTCATAGGGAGACTAGTATTTTTTTTTGTTTCCTATCCTACACTGATATATACTCTTGCTATGCACCCCAGAGGTAGCTGCATTTCCATGGTGAGTGAAGTTATTATACTTAATTTGAAAAGTACTTTGGGTTGAAAGATAATATATCTGTATAGATATCCGTATAGATAGAGAGCGATCACTTGATCATTACCTGTTAGGTCCACTCACTCCGGGACACTGTCCATCCAGGATACTGGACTGGATGGCCCTTTGGTCTGACCCAGTATGGCCATTCTTATGTTCTTATGTATAGAATTTAATTTTAAATAACATGGTTTCCTCCCAAGCTTATAAATTTTAAATGTATTTCCTTTCAATGTAAATACTTCTCAGATGTATTTGAGAAAGAGGAAGACCCCGTACACCCTCATATGAAGCTATAGAAGACACTGTATCACAAGTGATGCTTTACAAGATCCTATTTACACAAGCTTTGCATCAATGTCAGGACCATGACAAGACTTCACTACACTTCTTACGAAGCTGGCTTAGCTCCTGTCTGTACTGTAAAACAAAACCAGAAATTAGCCAAACTGTGGTACAACATGTTGCAAGTGGTCCCCCACACCTTGCGCATACACACAATTGCATTTGTATTGTACATAGGTCCAAAGGCGGGCCTCACACGAGGGTTGTCATCCCTCCAGGTTTTGCCTGGAGTCTCCCAGAATCGGCATCGGTCTCCCGGTGACGACTAGGGTGACCGGACAGCAAGTGTGAAAAATCGGGATGGGGGTGGGGGGTAATGGGAGCCTATATAAGAAAAAGACCCAACAATCAGGACTGTCCCTATAAAATCAGGATGTCTGGTCACCCTAGTGATGACTGAAAGCAATCTGAGAGATTTTAATAGGATATTGTCAGAAAATGACATTGTCATGTTGGGGGAGAAAATCTCTCAATAGCTTTAGTCAGAGTTGGCAACCTTACTAGAAGATGATGCTGGAATAGGTCTGGATTGGGTGTTTAAAGCCTAGTCCCATACAGCTGTTCCTACTAGTTTGCAGCACCCAACAGTGCACTGGGTTCCTCAGTGTACAGATTGGATTACATGATCCCTTTCTCTCCCATCTTGCAAACCAATCCCCGTGTGACTCACTGAAGTCAAAGAGGAGTTGGGGAAGGAATCATAGAATATTAGGGGACCTGAGGAGAGTATCTAGTCCAACCCCCTGCTCAAAGCAGGACCAATTCCCCCTGCAAATCATCCAACAGATTTTTGCACAAGATCCCTAAATGGCCCCCTCAGGGATCAAACTTGCCACCTGGCTTTAGCAGGCCAATGCTCAAACCACTGAGCTATCCCTCTGCAGGGAAATGCTAATAAGATTACTTGGCTACTCAGTAAAGGCTATTATGTAGCCTATGTGTATGCTATAAGTGTATTATAAAAATATAAATTGCTCTTTTAAAGAGCAAATTTCTCATGAGGCAGGATAATCTGTGGTTAAGGCACTGGACTGGGACTCAGGAGAGCTGGGGTCAATTTCTGGATCTGTTGTAGACTTCTCATGTGACCCTGGGCTAGTCACTTCGTCTTTGTGTGTCTCAAGTGCCCATTATTTAGATTGCAAGCTCTTCAGGGCAGAGATTGTCTCTTAGTCGGTGTATGTACAGCCCCTAGCACAATGGGGCCCTGATCTTGACTGGAGACTTAAGGCAGTATTCTAATAATAAATAATAATAATAATGGGTGTCTTCATTACAGTGCATTGTTTACAAGAATGCATGCCCTCATTTCATCACATAGGGCAGGAGGAGTAAGTTGAAAGTCCTCTGTTGAAACCACACATCTTCACCACCTTTTAATTCCACAAAACAGTCTAATCCTGAAGTTAGTGTAAAGAATCCAAAGATAATGGTGGTTTTGTGTTGATCTAGTTAGTGGGGCACAGGCATGGTCTATTGTGGGGGCAGGGGAGCATCCATATAGGGATGGGGTAGTTATGCCATTCTCCCAGGACTGGTGATAACAGAGTCAAGAAAGGGTTAATGTCAATTCTGTGTGGGTTAAACCAAACTATAGGTTTAAATATTGATAGCGTTCTTGACATGCCTAATCTACTTTGGAAACCAGGAGCCTAAGACTGTACAAAGCTGCTTTTGCACACAAGTTTATTAAGAATGTATCATGACAAGGGAAAAGCAAAGATACTGCCAGTAGTAGAGAACTTAATGTGACTTGGCTAGTGCTGCGTGGGGCTAAATTGGAGCTAACCTCCATTAATCCACTTAAATGGAATGGTGAACGTGATCCAGCAAAAGCAGTAATCCTCTTTCAGATTGACTAGACTCATGTTGACGTGCAGAGAACTGGGGTTCATGCCAGATAGGTGGGATTGCCAAGGGGATGTGTGGGGACAACCAGCTACATAAACTCTGGGGCCTGAATTTCCCAACATAGGTGCACCTCTGTGCCCAGATGACTTAGCGCAGAGATGTGTGCAGACCAGCTGGGGATACTACATATCTCCCGGTGCTTGGGACCAAATATGGAATTGGCAATTCGCGGGCCAAATCAGACATGAGAAGCTTTCTGAGATCGCTGAAAAACTGAGCCTGAAGTTAGAAGGAGGCAAGCAGACCCACAGCTCTTTGTCATCTTTGTTCCAATATATTCTTGGATGGATTCACTCACTCGTTAATATATATATATATATTTTTTAACTGTAAACAGCCCTCGTTGCTGGAAGACTCACCCCACAGTAGAGGAGCTCCGTTCAGCTGAGCAGAGCAAGCATGCACTGAAACCTTAGTTAGCCAATCTGGAAAGTGTTTCTTCTTGCCGAGCAAACAGTTGAATGCCTCTGAAGACGTCTGGTCTGCCTTTTAAAGTAAAACATGATCCATATTCTCTTTTGAGTTGGCCTTGTAATTTATGCCTTGTCTGCCATTCTCTGTTCATGGCTGTTCCTCATGTTGACAGTTAAGTAGCTATCTGTGAAAATAAGTAATGCTATCATCTCCTCTTCTGTATGCAGTTCTACAGACCTGCTTTGCATGCATGTATTCCCTATCCCCTTTTCCCCTTCACTGCTGCACTCCTTAGCTGCCTTTCTACCCCTTCAACATGTGGCCTGTGTTTGGGTTTCTCTGTGTTTGGAGGGTGAGGGGCAGTGATGTGCCCTGTGGTTTAGACGTTTGAAATTCAACAAGCTTTTATGTAAGGAAAGAGGGAGGAGTTTTACTTCTGTCCCCGTGGAAAATTTTATCAAGCTTAACTAGACACTCCAGGTTGGATTAAAGTCTGACCTTTACCTATTTCAGATTTGCTGTTTTACATGGCCATATTGGGTCAGATCAACGGTCCATTTAGCCCAGTATCCCGTCTTCTGACGGGATGGAGCCATATGCATCAGAGGGAATGGAATGAACAGGGCAATTACCGAAAGAGCCACCTCCTCTTGTCTAGTCCCAACTTGAGACAGTCCAAGGTTTATAGACACATAGAGCATCCCTGACCTCTTGGCTAATAGCCGTTGATGGACCTATCCTCCATGATCTTATCTAATTATTTTTTAACCCAGTTTTAGTCTTGGCCTTTGCAGCCTCCCCTGGCAATGAGTTCCACAGGTTTACTGTGTGTTGTGTGAAGACGTACTTTCTTGTGTTTGTTTTAAGGCCGCTGCCTATTAATTTCATTATTTTGCCACTGCTGACTTTGTTCTGCCTTCTCTTCACAATATTTCTGAACAGTGATACCTAGGTTACAGCTAGATAAACTGAGGCACAAGTAAATGAAGCAAGGCCCAGTCAAAGGCAGACCCATGGGACCTGCCTTCCATTTTCCTGCTCTAAGAACTAGTCTCTCCTACTCTGTTGCCCCTACTCTTGCAGCTGTCATTATTCATAGCAAACACTGAATGGGATGATCATTTGTGAAGTACTTTGCACCTTTTGCTAGTTCTCAGTAGAAAAATTCCCAGACTAGTTGGACTCTGGGCCTCTTACATGCTGTGGTGGCATCTGGAGTATTTCTTGTATAGTTTGGGCATAATTTGGTTAATTATCATACTGCGCAGGGAAAAAAAAACCCTTGCTAAGTGCAAAAAAGTGTCTTAGGTTATTAATGGCAAAGTCAGCATTTTCTCCTAAGCTCTTGTTCCCATTCTACTTATCACATTTGCTTTTAAGCGTGTTGCACTCTTTACAAAGACCTGGGATGAAAATCCTGACCCCAAATAAATCAATGGCAAAATTCCCATTAGCTCCAGTAAGGCCAGGTTTACACCCCTGCCTCTTGCCTTGTGCAGTGCGAGCTGCGACTTACTGGAAGAAGACTGCTTCATAGCACTCTATTGACTGCAAGCACAGGGCCCACTCATGCCCAGCAGTACAAAGGCCTTATTATATATGTAACCGGCCTTGTCTACACTACAGAGTTTTGGTGACAAAAGTTCTGTTGACACTCAAAAATCACTAAGATCAAAATCGGCATTGCACGTTCTCACTCCCTCTATTATCAAAGTGCATCCACGCTGGGGCATTAGCATTGACAGTATGAGCAGTGCATTATGGGAACCTATCCCGCAATCCAGCGCAACACTTTCTGCTGCTAAGTCTTGTGGGAAGGCGGAGCGGATCATGGCGCATCTTGGGACTGGGCTCAATGTCCTGTGATGCGTTGCTTTCTGTCCCAGCATTCCATGGGCGTCCAGCTTTCTTTCACACCATTCTCAACAGCCCTTCTTTGTTGCGCACTCAGGCATCTTTGTGAGAAGGGTTGGATCCCACACTGCTCTCCTATGCTCTGATAACTGTCATGAAAACGTCACAGATGGCAGTGCAGTTAACCATGAAGTTCCTAACTGAAGAAGACGCCCGGTTGCCTGACATTCTGTGGGATATGGATAGAAGCAAATGCTTTTGGTGTTCACAGAATAGCTGCAGCGGGTGGACCGTTGCTTTTGGGCTCAGGAAACAAGCAATGAATGGTGGGATCATATCGTCATGCAGTTTCTGGGATGATGAGCAGTGGCTATAGAACTTTCGGATGTGGAAAGTCAGCTTCCTGGAACCATGTGCAGAGCTCACCCTAGAACTGTGGCGCAAGGACACCAGAATGAGAGTTGTCCTAGCAGTAGAGACACGTGTGACAATTGCTGTGTGGAAGTTGGCAACTCCAGACTGCTACCAGTTGGTCGCAAATTAGTTTGTAGTCGGGAAGTCAACTGTTGGGGTTGCGTTAATGCACGGGTGCAGGGCAATTAATCACATCCTGCTATGAAGGACCATGACTCTGGGAAATGTAAACAAAATAGTGGATGGCCTTGAAGATATGGGTTTCCCTATCTGTGGAGGGGGCAAGAGATGGTACACACATTCCAATTTTGGCACCAGACCACCATGCAGTGGAGTACATCAATAGGAAGTGGTACTTCTCTTGGTGTTATAGGTACTTGTGGATCACCGTGGGTGTTTCATGATGACAACATGGAGTGGTCTGGG
Source organism: Dermatemys mawii (assembly GCA_007922305.1). Classification (NCBI taxonomy): domain Eukaryota; kingdom Metazoa; phylum Chordata; order Testudines; family Dermatemydidae; genus Dermatemys; species Dermatemys mawii. The sequence goes on along the minus strand of ML677359.1, from coordinate 10,707,732 downwards.
AAGGTACATGACTACGCATCTTCAGGAACACCAGCCTGTACAGAAACCTAAAAGTTGGGATTTTCTTTCCAGACTGTAAGATTACTGTGGGGGATGTTGAAATAACCATAGTGATCCTGGGTTACCTGGTGTACCCCGTACAGCCCTGGCTCATGAAACTTTGCATGGGAAACCTGGACAGCAGTAAGGAGCAGTTCAAAAACAGGCTGAGTAGGTGCTAGATGACAGTGGAATGTGCCTTTGATAGATTAAAGAGGCGCTGGCGATGCCTTTATGTCAGGTTAGACCTCAGTGAGGATAATATTCCCATGGTCATAGCCGCATGTTCTACATTGCATAATCTTTGTGAAGCTAAGAGTGAAAGGTGGAGGGTTGAGGCAGACCGCTTAGCCGCTGATTTTGAACAGCCAGATACCAGGGCTATCAGAGGGCTCCAGGGGGTGGTAATTCGAATCAGGGAGGCTTTGAAGCAACACTTGGAAAATGAAAACCAGTAATGTATATCACTGATATTGGTGCTGCAATGTTACATTACATGTAGTTTTCCTAGGAAGCACTGGTGACATTTGGGGCCTTCATTCCAGCAAGCACATAATTAAACTGCCTGTGTATGTATTGGTAGTGCCTGCTATCTCAATTTGTAGGAAACAAATAAAGATGTTACCATTGAAAAACTTTGCTTTTATTGCACAAGAAACTCTACACACACACACACACACACACACACTTTTCCCTGGAAAGGAGGTGCCAGAGAAGGGCAGACTTTGAGAGCTGTGTATAGCAGGTCCAGCTATCATTTTGAAAGTTGTCCAAGGGGTGGAGTGAAGGGGAAACTGAGAAGTCCTGGAAAGTGGAAAGGACGGTGCGGGCGGAGATTGGGGGGGCATGGAAAAAGTTCTGAATATGCTTCAGGAAAGGGTGGGCATGCACGCACACATCTGTTCAGTCTGCAGCAGTATTAAGGACTTCAGCATCTGCGTTTGCTCCTCCATGACTTTAATCATCTTCTCAGTAGCATCCTTAGCAAACTCCTGATTCTCTTTTCTGTCCTGCTTCCCTCCGTGCCTGACATTCTCTTTTCTCTGCATTGGAGCAGTGCAGTACCGCTCGGATCATGTCTTCTTTGCTGCATCTTAGGCGCTTTCTTATCTGGTGGAGATGCTCATCCGGTGGGGGTAGGGGAGGGGTGGGGGGGACTTCTTGAAGGCCACGTCTGCCAAAGCGAAAGGAACAATGCATAGAAGCAGGATTGTTAAATTCACTCACAGCATTGAAACATTTCAGTTAAATACATCTTTTGCAACATAACAATTGCTTTCTCACTGATGCTTGGCAAGCACACATCGCTGCGAACACCAAAGTATGGTGAGTGTTGGCTGGGGGCGGGGCACTCTACATATCTGGAAAAGCAAGCAAGGTCTCTGATCACATGAGCGCCTTTCTGCCTTTTCGAGTTCAGCTCTGTCATTATGCCCTTTGGGGCCTGATCTTGAATCATGTCAGTCAATGGGTGTTTTGACACGCATTCGAGTGGGAGCATGACCAATCCCTCTCTGTGCATGGTCATGCAGTTTTTGTCAATTTGCAAATATGACGTGACTGGACAAATCTCTCTCCCACCCCCACAAACACTGCTGCAGTTGTCATTTCTTTCTAAAGCCAGGTTTGTAACACAGTACTTGTGTTTGCAAAAGGACCGAAGTGTCCTCTGGTACACAGTAAATCCACAGTAACTCTGTTGACTTCAGTGCAGTTATTTCTGCTGTACTCTGGTGACAATGAGAACAGAATTTGCCTCCAAAGAGGGATTTTCCTTTTTTATTTATTTATTTGTGTATAAAAGCTCCTGTCTGGGTAGCAAGCGAGTGGTTTTTACGGGCAATTAAATCTTTCAGTTATCGGAACTGCACAGTAATAGAAAACGGTAACATCATGGCCTGGGAATCCAACACAATAAAATAAATGTGATCCATTTTTATGATTGTAATTCAGCGTGTGCAATAATGCTGCTTTCAAATCTGTGCTTAATTGCCAATAACTGAAAATCATATCTGAAAATCAATAACTGCACCATCTACTCAGGGCACTCCCTACAGTAACACAGGAACAAATTAACATACCCTTAGAGCCCCAACCGGGGGTATTCCATCTATTACCAAAGATCCACAAACCTGGAAATCCTGGACACCCCATCATCTCAAGCATTGACACTCTCACTGAAGGACTGTCTGGATATGTGGACTCTTTACTCAGACCCTACGCCACCAGCACTCCCAGCTATCTCCGTGACACCACCGACTTCCTGAGAAAACTACAATGCATTGGTGATCTTCCAAAAAACACCATCCTACCCACTCTAATACTTTGGTTAGTCTTTAAGGTGCCACAGGACTCTCTGTCACTTCTGAAAATCATTGAACACTCTTTTAGCTCGGATAGCCTCTCTTAATTTTTTTTTTTTTTTTTTAACATTGAGTTACATTTGACAGAGCTCTCTGGAGCTAATTTAACAAGGCCCCAGATTGTCTGCCCAACCTCTTTTGTTTACATGTATAAAACCTGCAACAAATTTAGACACAACACTAGCCAGTCCCCTATCCCCCTGACAAGAACAGCTGCATAAAGACGACTTAAAACTGCAACGTGCCATTTTGCTTATTAGCTCTTGGCAAACTTGATAGTGGGATAACTTGGTAATGTTGTAATATTTGTCCTATAAATGTCGTCTCCATTGAAAATTACATGTTGGGGTTTTGGAAGGCGAATTTGCATTTGAACTAGTACCTTTTCCTTGGCGATAGAGGGAGCATATAGTGAATTGTTTCAGTACAGAGGTGAGTAGTTCCTGATTTGTGTCCCCTGTAAAATAAAAGCTGAGGAATAGCTATAGAATGAGTCCATCTGATTTCCATTCCCATTTTTCCATTAGTAGGTCCTTTTAATCTAGTCTGGTAGCTAGGGCACTGCACTGGCAGTCGGTAGACCTGAGTTATACTTTTGGATCTGCCACTGTGTGATCATAGTGTCACTTCTATATCCCCTCCACCCTTTGTATCTCTCATCTGTGTAGACTCTTGGTATGTCTACGCTGGAGCTGTAAATTCCAGCTTGAGCAGACATACATGTGTCTGCTCCAATTGAGCGAGCACACTAAAAATAAGAACAATGGGAGCGGCTGAGTATGCTCCTAGGTCTCTGATGGGAATGTACTCGGGGCAGCTAGCCCCTCACGTTGCTGTGGAGACCCTCTAGTTTCCGTGCACTGACACGATGCAAGCAAGCCCAGCTAGTTCTCCTTGGGCTGAAATTTACACCTCCAGCCTGAAGTGTAGACATTCCTTTCAGAGGATGGGGCTGGTTCCTCTGTATCTCTGTACGGTACCTACAAGGGTGGGACCCTGAGCTCAGGGTGGGGCCTCTAAGTGCCACAATCCATCAACTAATTAATATTAATCATTCACCTCCAACTGCAATCGGTTTGTCTTGTCACTTTTCTGTTTGTTTAATTCAAATTCAGCCTGGGAAATTAAAGGCAAATGGATACACATGCGTTCAGATTTGCTATTTATATTTAAAACTATTAATACGCTGGCTTAGAATGTAACTAAATATACAGAAACATGAACCTGCTCTGTTATTAATTCAGTTTGAGCTCAAGCCTCATCTGCTTAAGCTTTTTATTCCTTTTTGAAAAGGTTTAAATATTAGCTAGGACTCAAATTGGTCTCTGGAGCATTTGACTTTTTACCAAGTCTTGCCCATCTCAGATGCTTTCCTGAGGCTCTTTTTTGTTTATCCAACACAATTTCCTTCCTTCCTTCACGTCCAGTCCTCTTTGCTCCCCTGGGGCTTCTTATGATAGGCTAGCCACTAATCATGTACTTCTGCCCCAGAAGCATAGATAAAGGCTTCCTCCCAAGGCTTCCAGTCCAAAGAGGATGTAAGCCATAATGGTAATCTTAAACAACACTGCTATTCATTGTTTTGGAGATCTGGGAAATATCTTTAAATTCAGCTTGCTGAATGAGCTGCTCCTCGAGTAACCCACAGCTGCTGCCTATCTATCCCATTACGTTTTACAAAAAATGCAGCAAGTCTCATTACATACAATATTTTTACAACATATGGGCCTTCCATTAGGTTGTGTCTCTGTGTGGCTCTGTTGCCATGAATGCATACACAGAAACATTTTTGTTTGTACTTCATTTACCACCACCCGCCTCCCTCACCGCTGCAAATAAATAACCCAACAGCTCGGGGAAAAAACATTAGCAGGTAGGGCTTTTCAGTTAGTCCGATGGAGCAAAGACGCTGGCGTGCTCCACAAGGCAGCCTCCATCAGGAGCTGACACTTTTTAGATTAAAAGAGCATGTCTAGCCACTTAAAAGTGGACCGGTGAGCAGCTTTTGGGGCCTGATCCTGCAACCAGTTAACATCTGCAAGCATCTCCACTGGCTTTGGTGGGACTCCTCACATGAGTAATTTTACTCGCGTGTATAACTGCTGACAGGATGCCCCCTGCACTCTTTGATATCCCATCTTCCCAGTTTTAAGTGCATACTTTGAAAGTAAGCAATCAATGCCATGGACAAAGCCCTGGTCCCCTCCCACTTTGAGTGGTGGCAGAAAGTCCTGTGTACTGTGCTAGGGAAGGTAAGTCAAGCTCCTGCAGCTACTCAGCACCAATGTTCCCTCTAATTTTTGACAGGCTGTGTGTTAAAAAAAAATGTCTTCTGTGCAAATGTTTGTGCTTCTGTGCAAACTTTTGTGCGCATGGTGTTTCGCCATGTGCATGGGGTTTAGGGTCTGTGTGCACACACACATGTGCATGGCTTAGAGGGAACATTGCTTAGCCCCCTGTGATGAAGCCTTGTCACCAACATCTTAAAGAAGGGGGTTGCTTTTTGAGACACTGCTGGTACATCTAAATCACCTTTTTGGGGGCAGAGCTGTAGAGCCTCTGGCCAACCTCACCAGCAAGCATGGAAGCTCTTGAGGCTGCATTGGTGTCTGCGTAGCACCCTGTGTATGTGGGGAGAAGAGATTCTCTCTCTTCTGCAACCTCCCAGACACATAGACCATTTTTCCAGGCTCTGCACAGGGGAGAGGACTTACCCCTCAGCATGGAGCCATTGCCTTAAAGGATGCCCAGCATTTATGCATTTGCCCTGAAGATCATATAGTGTAGCCACACTCGTTGTATTAAGCTGGTCTTGGTGATTTTGATCTATAAAGTATGTTTAGAAAAAAAACCTTCAACCACCATGTTCTCGGCCATTGTAAGTCATGGTCTCCACGTCTCTGCCCTTCTCTGAGAGGGGACTTCCCAACTCTACAATATCCAAGTCGTGGACTAGGTGCCTGACTTCGATACCATGCAAGTTGGTTCATTGGCTTATTTGACCCTTCCCTCATCAGTTCAAGCAGTTCGGGCAGAGCACAGCAGACCTCTCTCTCACCCACCCACGCCAAGGAATGTTTACTTGTTTACATCTTTGCATGCCACCTTTCAGTTAGTTTTTCCACAGAACTCACAAACATGCCTGCTAGTATATAATCCATCTGTTTACGCATTACAGGCTTCATCACTGGACTATCCAAGTGCCTCACAATCATTCATGGATTTTATGCTCTCAACAGGATGGAACGGGTTATAGCTCCATTTTACAGGTGAGGAACTAAGGCACAGAGTAGAGTTTAGGACTAGCTCAAGACCTTTCAGGAAGTTTGTGACTGAGCTGGGAACTGAACTCAGATCTCCTGCTGTTCACAAAGGTGTTGCAGGAGCAGCAGTGATCTGTATGCTCTGGATAACCTGTACATTCAAAAGGGCTGTTACACTTCCCCCCACCCTTTGTCTCCTGTCCCTCTTTGAATCCCTGTGAAGTGGCTTTCCCCCACCCCTCCCTCCTGGAGTGCTTGTGGGATGAATGGGCTGCTTAAACAGTTGGAAGATCAGAAGAGCTCCCAGGCAGACAAGGTGTCTGGGACTCTAATTAGGCAGTGATCACACCCACAATGCATGGACACTGCCTGAGGTGGAGTGTGAACAATGGTAGGTGGCCAAGTCATGTCAAGTCACAGGCCATGAGGAGCAGGTCCTTAAAAGAAAGGGGAAAGGGGCCATATGCTCAGGAGTGCACTCACAAGCTTGTACCTCCCATAAAGGCCCTTTGCCCGGAGTGCCTGGCCAATGGTTCATCGCGTTGCATCCCATCGTGCCTCAGGAAGACTTACCTTCATCACACTGTCCATCGCTGCCCTGTGGGACACTTACCTTGAAGGTTGCTGACATCTCCAGTGCTGTGTCTGTCCTGGGAGTGTGAGTATGCGAGTGTGAGTGTGAACCCCTCACCTCCCAACACTTCTTTCGAGCTTGACTATCAGTATAATAAATCTGCTGCTTTCTTTCAGACTCTGGTGGGTCATTAGTCCTCCCTAAGCTTACGAGCTGGCCCAATTTCGGGTAACAAATGGTATTCCCAGAAACAGCAGATTTTAGTAAATATTGCAGGATATTCACAAGAAGCACATTTTTAATGATGGAATGGGAATATCTCCATTGGAAACTTGACTCTAGAAGATGTGTTCATCCTGCTATGAAACACGATTGTATCACGTGACTCATGTTTCCAGTCACAGCTAACTAGAATTCAAACTTTAGCACAATATCTTTTCTTGGACCAACTTCTGCTGGTGAGAGAGCCAAGCTTTCCAGCTTCACCAAACTCTTCTTCAGGTCTGAGAAAGGTAATCAGACCTGAAGAGCTTTGTGAAGCGCAAAAGCTTCTCTTTTTCACCCACAGAAGCTGGTTCAAGAAAAGATATTACCTCACCCACCTTGTCTCTGTCATATTCTGGAACCAACATAGCTACAACAATGCTGCAAATAAAAAAAATACTCTAACTGCCCATGAACAATCTACAGACCGATAATAATTCTCAGGAATTATTTAACAAATAGTTTTGGATTAACACGTTTGGAAAAAAAACCCCAACAGCCCTGCTCTGATTGCAGACAATGCATAAATAGAGACAAAATTAGTTAGATGATGCAATCCAAAGTGCATGCCAAGTCTTCCATTGCCTTAAATTAGTCAAGAATTATTTGCCCAGCTCGTTTTTAATCACAAGTTCAAGTAACAATGGTAACGTCATCAAAGTAGAATAACTGTTTCTACCATCGGCTATTGCTCAGATCTTAAAGCTGCTTTGCAAATGCACTTTTGTCATTTACTCCATATTTTTTGTTGCTGCTGCAAGAGAGTGTGTGTGTGTGTGTGCGCATGTGCGGTGGGGGAGAGGAGGAAGGAACATGGCTTGAAAAACCTTCTTTTGGCCTAAGTGGAAATAGCCTCAGAGAGAGTTTGTCACTGGTCCAAGCTAGCTGGGGTTTAAATCCTTTCCTCAGCTTTTCTCCCTAAATCAATGTGAATATTCTTGGCAAGCTCTATTATTATGCATGGGGGGCAGCTGTGATTCAAGTAGGGATTTTTCCCCCCCTTTCTACTGTCCCAGTCTTCCTGTCTGATGCAGATGTGATCCTTTCCCTCTGCCTAACAGCTAATCATTTTATCAGACAAGCCAAGAGGGTGAAGAAAACAGACCATGCATATTCTTGACAAGCAACAACTGCACTAAAAGTGGGGGGAACGTGTCACTCCCTTCTGACTTCTCCACCTAACTAAAACATCCAAGAATAGAACGAATGCTGGTCTCCAAGTGAGCAGCCCGCCTCACAAAAAAAAATGCAGATTTTGCAGCAAATCTCTATCTGCACATGGGAAAGCCATTTAGATACCACATAAAGGAGACGTCACTGAAGGGCATAGCAAGATCTTTGAGGAGTCCAACTTTTTGGTCTTAATGTTTCTGCTGGAGGTGCTGCAGGGCTCTTGTCTCAAATCCAAAGGTGCCCTTTTGCTTTTTCCATTTGTAGAATTGTTCTTAGGTGACACCCGCAGAACAGCGTGGGAGGGGCGTGTAAAATGCACACTGGTGGGGAGGGAAGGCACTGTACTTACACCTTCCATTTTCATGGCGTACGGCACTGTAGTATCAGAGGAACACTAGCCTTAAGATTATGCCTTTCAAAATTAAACTCCCTCTGTCCGTGTAAATAGATGAATGGGCGAAAGAGAGTCCCAGTCGCTCATTTAACAATTTAAACTTGTTTAGTGAACCGATCCTAAGGTAAATGGAACCCGCTAGTCTAACCACCTCAACAACACAGGCTATAGATTTCCCCAATGATCCCTCCATCGGTCACCACAGATTGTGTTTGAAATGCAGCAATTAGAAAGAACTAGAAGAGGAGACGCAAACCCATGGTGCCGCGCTCTGGGCACTTCCTCTGTGCGGTTAGTCACAGTATTTTTCATCTGTGTTGTATCTTTTCTCATTCACAGGCTAGGTCATCCTTAGGCCAGTGTAAGCAAACAAGAATCATGGTTAACAACTCATGGTTAATGATTATGTAAATAATCAAACTAATGTGTTCCCAGTACTGAGACAGAAAAATACCTGATGGCCCATGCACATCCTGGCAGTAGCCAGGTATTATACCTTCCAAGTGAGGCTCAATTATCTTAGCCAAGTATGACTAGAATGAAGTGTACTATGGCACCTTAGAAACTAACAAATATGAATAGACTAAGCTAAAATAATATAAAAGAAATTAGAGTAGTTAGTAATAATCTAGACAGTTGTGTGGTTCACTGGGTCACCCACCAGTATTTTAAGCACTTGTGTAAGTAGGTAACTATTAAATTACACAATAATTTGGTCACACATGCTACTTGGATTCTTATGCCATTTAGCCTCTAGAGCTGAGCATGTTTTAGAGGTTCTAGTTACAAAGTTCTAACATCTTATTTACAATTAGTCTTTCCTACTGGGAGAAACCTACAGCCTTACAGGAATTAGCAAATCCATTCAGCTTTTATTTGAGTTGCCATGCTGTTTATTGAAGATGCATGTTAAAAGGAGGATCAATGATCCAAATCAGGAGAAAACCCTACGCTATTCCAAAGGGACATTGACTAGTATCACGGGTGGTACAGGGCTCTCTAACAGGGCCAACTCTTTATTTTAGCAGTTTGTGGCTAGAGGCAGGCGGAACAGACACCAAAAGGAGGCTGGACAGTTCCCCAGATCCTGCCTTTCAAGTCTTTAGAACCTTCCCACCTCAACTTTTCTACTGAAAACTTCTTTTCCCACCTCTTTAGAAGGTCTTTAGAACCTCTTTTCCCACCTCTTTAGAAGGTTCCCACCTCTTTAGGTCTTTAGAACCTTCCCACTTCAACTTTTCTACCAAAAAGTTCTTTTCCCACCTCAACTTTTCTACCGAAAAGTTTTCTACCAGAAAGTTCTGCCCAAGACAGGTGGCAGCAGGGGTGTGAAGGATGGGTTGGTACGGGAAAGGGAAGTGCAGCAAAGGTGCAGATTTGGACTGGCCACCTGAGGGTGTCTGCTTTTAGAAAGTCAGGACATGCCTGATGCACGCGAACCATGGGCTGTAAGCTCAGCTTTGATGTCCGCAAGTACCAATTTAAAAAATGGCTGAAGAGATTTAAAAGGCTTTGTTTTTCTCTAGGTTGGGCAGATTATAGGAGAAAATTGGTGCAGGCAAACGATCCCTGAAACATCTAAGCTTCAAGGCAAGTAAAGAGCTCAGCCGGGGGAAAGCATGCATTGCGGACAGCTTTACAGGGGGATGGACCCACCTCTTCCCGGGGCTGGGTCCAGTTCTCCTACTGCTGACAATTGGTAAGTTTTCAACAAACATTCCTGGATTTGGGATCATAGGTAGCCAAGGGGAAAGGCCAGGGCTCCATTTCCCTTCCCAGTTTTGGAGCTGGGATGCACCCATTGGGTTGGCAAGATGACTCAGAGCCAAGTTCCATTAAAAGGCTCCAAGCTCTGTCTCCTCCTAAGGAAGCTTAGTTCCTATTCTGGCTTAACCATCTCATGTTTATGTCTAATTTCTCTGAAGGGAGGAAAAAATAGACAGGCTGAGCTAAGAGTTTCCTCTTTCCCTAAAATTCCCTTCCTGCCCAACCTATTCAAAGGCTCATGATAGAGACAGCCAAGTTCAGGGAGCATTTCTACACCTGTCAACGACCTGTTTTAAAAATGTATCCTTTGCTTATAATTAGTAGTCTTGGCAGACCTGCTTCAGGGAAGAGATGCAAATAGAGGTATCTGGAAGGTGGGTTATTCCCGTGGATGGTATTTTGGGAGAAATTTTTTGAAAATGTAACTTGTAATATGCACAGCTATGTACTACTGTCTGCATCACAGCTTTGTCCTACCCTCTTTGCTTGCGCATCGTCTTCTGAAGACAAGCAAAATTCACTCCGCCTGCACCCTCACCTTCCTCACCCCCCGCATAAGGGAGAACACAAGTTGGGAGTTGAATCTGTTTTCTGTTGGGCCCAGCATGCTGAAATGTCCCCAATACAAGATGACTTTGCTCCAGAAACCAGCACAAAGTGAGCTGCCAGAGAACACATTCTTAGTTACCCATTTCACTCTCAATAGGTGGACTTGGACAAAACAATTACTCAGTGTACATTTTTTAATGGTGGCTACAGAGTAACATCAAAGATCATTTGAAAAATCTTCATGCAATTTTCATGTTTGCCAGAACACGGGCCAATGAGCATAATTTAAGGTTGATTCTTTGTAGCGTTCAAACTTCTTGGCACATGTTGCCACAACAGAGAAGTATGGAAAGGGCTGTAAGCACAAGGAAGACGTGTTTTGTCATAATCTAGCATCATGGGCAGAAACATGGCCACATTAAAGAAAAGAAGCCTTGTAAACGGTTATTGAGCAGAGACAGAGCATTCCGTATGGTGATGGGATGTTAGAATTGTTTTCCCTTCCTCCATTAAAAGTCCTAGCTACAAGCATTTGCACACAGCACAAAACTTATATGACCCAACTACAAAGACAGTTGTGTCCACAGCAGCATTTGTCAGAACACAACCACATATATCTACATCCACCATGGTGCCTAATGGTATTACAGTTCATCCTAGGTAAACCTGGGCAAATACCCCAAGTTGCTCAGCAGGGGAGAGAGTGCCCGGTGGACATACAGACATGGCAGTGCCCTGCGAACCGGCCAAGCTTGGTTCAATCAGGGGCAGTTTGCTACATGCCAGGAGTACAAGAAAAGAACTGTGCGTGTCACCCAATAGAGATGGGCAGTGTGAAACAATTAGCTGACACAGTTTATCTAATACTAGCTTTAGTGTGTGTGGACACAAGCCATAGTTAAAGCCAACCATGTCACTAACCAGTTACTATCTCATTGAAATCTGTGGGGTAGACAGGGTCCAGTGCTAAAAAGACACGAACACTGTGCTATATGAAGCTGCTTCAGATTAAGTGCAGCTTTTAAAACATACCTACCTACCCCTTCTAACTAGCACAATTCTTCACTTTATTGAGACAGGAAGAGAATTTAGCAGCCTGCCACTTAATGCCAAACGTTCCTTTTTTCAGTACAAAAACACTACTTTGGAAGGCTTTACTTGATGTCACAGGGGCAGTACTGTCCTGCGTATTCTAAAGTCAATGGGAGCTGAAAGCTCTTAGCACTTCACAGGATCGGAACCCGAATCATAGTACCTAGCCCAGAAAATCATAGCACTTGCCAGCCTCAATTCTGAACTGAGTGTAAGGATGTCTACACTACGTGCTGGATTGGCGGGTAGAGATTGATCCATCGGGGGTCGATTTATCGTGTCTAGACTAGACACAATAAATCAACCCCCGAGTGGTTTCCCGTCAACTCCTGTACTCCACCACTGCAAGAAGCGCAGGCAGAGTCAATGGGGGAGCGGCAGCAGTAGATTCACCGCAACAAAGATGCCATGGTGAGTAGATTAAGTATGTTGACTTCAGCTATGTTATTCTCATAGTTAAAGTTGTGTAACTTAGATCGATCCCCCCACAGTGTAGACCAAGGCTAAGAGTCTTGACAAGATTCTCTCTACATAGATCCAGCAAGGGGTGCTAGTGCATTTCTAAATGTGCCAGTGAGCAAAAGGGAGCTTATTATGTTGATTTCTCAGATTCTCTAGTTAACCGTCCATAACATTTCCAATTGAAGTGGCAGATTATAGGAGAAAATATAATAAATAACAGAATTGTGATTTCCTGTAAGGGCATGGAAGACATTGTTACGGCAGAGTGCTAGGGGCGCTCTCTCCCTGAACTCCAGGGAAGGAAAGGGTGCTCATTCCCCCCCAACTCCTGGAAAGGAAAGGGTACTTTCGGCCATCGTTATCAGTCCCTGCCCTGTTATCGCATATTTCACATGCTGGAGTTAACCAGTTCCCAGCGCCTGCCTGCAACGTGTAGACTAACAAGACACCTGCTTGTATGAGGTAATACTAATAAGATAAAAACAAGGTATTAGTTATTCATGAGGTATGCATGAGATGCAAATGTTTCTTTTATTTCTCTGCCTCTGTTCCCACACGCAGTGGGCTTCACCCCGAGCATTGCTCCGATGCGTCGGGCTTTCCCCGTCTCAGTGGCAGCAACAAAGGGAGCCCCCGTTGCGAGTGTGTCACTTTTGCCTTCAATAAACTCACTACTTTTATTCAACAGCTGTGTGTGCGCCTCGTTCCTACGGGACATCAAGTACCCTGCAACACTTCCCAAAGGAGACACAGCAAACACGAGCTACTTCGAAAAATCCTATTTTATTTTTTAAATTGAAAAGACCTGTCAATTTGTTGAAGTGGATGTTTCTCTTTCCAGTCGTAGTCTCAAACGTCACTGTGTTTTAACATTGCTCAGAACAGTATAAAAAAGCCATTCACGTAATAGCTACATAGATTAACATCCTAAAACACACTGTGTTTTCAAAGCAGGTACTTCTAAAAACAGGTTGTTCACAAGAACTCTTACAATTGCTGAGGCATCCTGTATTTATGCTTAGACTCCCATAAAAGTTAAATTGTACATTTAACTTGGTATTTGGTTTTAAAAAGTTAAACCCAGATCACTTTCACAACAACACAGAAGTTCTGAGGTGGGAAGTCACATACATGAGAGGGAACCACACTGAGCACAAGAACACCCATTCAACACACAAACATGCCATTTGGATTATGTCTAAATGCACTCTCTCAAACCCAGGATAGCAATAATCGTAAATGCTCAGGTTTAATATAAATACAGAGTCTCCACAGAAACTCCAGTTACTGCAAAACTGAGCAACATCTGTTGCTCATGGTGCTGTGAAGTACTCAAGCCTTAGGGTCTGATCTTGCGATCCTTACTCACACCTACCTGAGGCTAGTATGAGAATAATCTTGAGCAAAGGGTTGTGCAGGGTCAGTCCCTGAATGTTCAAATGGCAGATTGTTATTCCAAAAATGTCATTCTTTGGTTTACTTCCATGGCTTTTGGACACACAGAGAACAAAGAGACATGCACCATGTGAGAAGCTACAACTGCTATTTGTTCTAAAAGCAAATCATCTACTGTTGACAGCTGAACGGCATTTCTAAAGCATATCAGGTATTAAACTTACAGAAAACTACAGGAGTTCAGAGTACCCCTTACAACCATATCCCCAAAATCTAGTAACCATTGTAAGTGCATGCATTGAGGCATGACCAGCATACCTATAAATTCATATTGTTCAAGTTAAGGGTAATCACAGCTGCAAAAAACACTCTCCTGTAATTCAATGGTCACTATTAACAGTACTTCAGTGACTGTTTTAGCATTGAAGACATGAAGACATTGTTATGCTTTCAGCCAAAAAGAAAGTCTCTCTCCAACAATTTAGGAATGGAAAAAAAAAAAGTTTCTGGAATCAAAGCAAGGTTACATAAATGCAACGTTCTATGAGGGCTACATGTTCAAAGAGAGATGTGTGTAATTGTCAGGTCTTAGAATATACACGAATGAATGCAATGCTACGCACATCAAATTTGGAAACGTCTGTCCCTACTCCACAACAGATCCTAGCTCTGCTGTTGTTAAATGTAGCAGTAACATTTTAGAAAAATTAGGTCAGAAATGATAGAAATTGATATTTTCAATGAATGGGGAAGTGACACAATGAATATAGTTAAATGGAAATGCATAATGTGAGCAATTTTTGCTACACTGTGCAGCAAGGCAGCAGATTTTATTCTGAGGATAGTACCTGTATTTCCTGTTCACAAGAAAATCACGCTGGCAACAAGACTAAAAAGAATAAGCTATCTGATGATTACCAGTAACATCTACTTTTCAATGAATCTCAGCGTTTAATGTGTTTTTTGGAAACAACATTCCCAACACTGTTTATATTTCCTTCCCCATCAGTATCAAACATCAAGACTAGACAGAGTGAATTGTGGATATTTACCAACTAGCAACAAGTCTCACATGTCAATGTTATTTTTAACTGCAAATAATATAGGTCATTCTTCATAATCTACTGCCAGGGGTTGTTATAAATATCTACTTGCTTTATTTAAACAAACATTGGTTAGTTAAGATGAAAGATTCATTTGCAATAACTACTTGGCACTGGATTCATGTACTTGCAAATTTTAGTAGAAGCGCTTCTGATGTACACAAAAGCGCTTACAACCAGCTTTTACGACTCGGTTTGTTGGGGTATTTTATTGTATTTAATTAAAATTACAAGCATTTTTGAAAATTTTATTTTTCAAGAGATTAAGACTTAGACTCCAGACCCAGCTCCTCTAATATACCTTAGCCAAACCTCCTACCCAATGAAATGGAATCGATAATATAAAGCTCATGCTCTCTATTACATAAACATATCATGGTACCAAAATTTAACTATAAAAAGAATTGTATTTCTAAATAAATTTGACCCCCGGTGTCCCCTAGCAGCGAAGTTATACAACACCAAGAAACTATAAGGCTAAGAATTTAAATGTGTCAGAATACTGGAGGTTTCTGATATTTGCTGTTTTGTGGCAATAACTGCTTAGATAGCCATTCTGAAGAAATGCACCTTGAAAAGCCCCACTGACTGTCACTTTATTTAGGAATTCTGTCAGACAGTTGCAGATAAGCTGCCTTCTAACACAGTTTAAATGGTCAGTGCATTTGGAGTCAAACTATGTTGGAACCACGCGGAAAGCCATTTGGGCTGGTTAAACCGGTTCCTAGTTGTGGTTTTAATCAGAATTCCTAACTGTGGCAAAAAATGCCTCTGGAGATGGAGGCCAAAGATGCAAAGGTAAACACCACAATAATGTGAGGAGAAAAAGCTGCTGCTGACAGGTTTTCTTATGCTAAGAAAGGCACACCACCCCCAGTGAGCTAGAGACAAAAGCCAGCAGCACTACAGCAATAAACCCAGAAGAAAAAAGCCTACCAGAATTGCCTTCCTGAGAAGGAACAATGCAGTAGACAGGCTGCTCTTGCTCTGTTTTGTTTGCAGGGAAGTGGTCAAATTTAGCCATATTAACAAACATTTAACAAAAGTTACCCCGAGAAGCCAGAACAAAACCTGAGCTTTGGGTCAAAGGGCACAGACAGGCCTTTCCATGTCATGTAGCTGAATGAGTTCAAAGATTGGCAATGAAGGAATAAAAGCTTTAGACGCGTGACGGGAACAAGGTCGGGAGTTTATCGAACAGTCACACCAAGCTTCTCCAGCACACGCACCCCCTTTTCTTGGTATTCTTGTCGGGTCATCCAGAAGTTGTCTTTGTCTTTCATGATGTCTGCTAGCACGGCACCACCCAGAAATACCATGTGCTTTCGACGAGGTGGATCTTCAATGCGAATCTTAAATTTCTAAGAAGCAAAAAGGACACAGTATTGCTTGGATTCCTGGGACAAAAATTACCTTTTTCTACCGTAACAGTGAAATTGAAATTGAGGTTAGTGGAAAGAAAGTGAATGAAATGCTAGGAGAGGGCATGCAGCCTGTGAGCTTTCTGCTTGTGCAATCTAAAATACAATCGATTAATCAATAAAATAGCTACTTTGCATTGGAAATCCAAAACAATTAACTTGTTCTCCAAAACTGCATCTTGAGTGTACCTATAGAGAAGTCCAGGGGTTAGAATCACATTCTGTATTACTGGTTCAGCTTTGATAGCTAAGATTATCAGGGAAGTTACCAGTTCATCAATTCACAAAATATTGTACGGTTTATATGACCAGAGTTATACTAAGTGTCAGATGGGTGGGGGAATGGAAAAGATTCCACACCTGGGTTTCTACTTTAACTATTCCATGTTCCCTTACAGAGTAGACGATTGAACCCCACAGACTGAACTATTTTGCATTTTAAATATGTGATTATTAATTATATAAGCCATCAAACTAGGAATATTTAAAAATGATGAAAACACTTAATATTCTTTTAAGATTAATTAGTACAGTTTAACAATTCTGGCTATCTATATGATTAGCTCAGTCCAATTATGATCCAAAAAACATTATTTAAATAAGTACTCTTTGGGGATTTATTTAGAGAGCAAATGTTTTATTAAAATGTATTTTGTTAAAAGGTATTTTGAAAAAAATCTGGATGCTATTCAAGACTCCAAAAAACCCCCTTCATTCCAAAAAGCATTTCCTCTCAAAAGAGAGACCTTCCTTCTGCAAGGCAGACAGCAATACAATGCAGTCTTAGTTCTTCAATTCTCAGGAGTGGTACATCTGCCCACTACAATTATTAATGAATTAAAGGGAAGGAAAGGACTGAGCCACACAGAGTGATTGGGGAATGTGGTATTAAAAATAAAAAAATTGGAGGATAAAGAGGCAGGTAAAGCCACCCAAACGCTAAGAGCTGAAATTCAAAACTGACAAGGAGCAGGCACTGCCACTGTTTAGGAAAGGCAACAAATTTTCTTTCCAATAGCAGTTGATTTCCTAAGGTGCCAACTTAGATCTGAGTGCAGGATTGCTCACCAAAGTTTAACAGCACATATGTACACTGAAACTCTGATTAACCCTCTGAAGTAACCTAGTACTGCGGCCTTGTTTCAAGTGTATTTAAACATGTCCCCAGGATGGCTATACAAAGTCTGTATTAGTCATTCTGAAACGCTGATGTTTCAGTTAGAGAGGACAGTATGTTAATAATTCACATACTGCTTTTTCCATACTATTGCTGACCATCTCGCTCCCTCTAGTGGTAGTTCAGGATGTCTGATCTATCTACAAATGAAGCAACCAATCACTACTTACCGAGAGTTTTTCCACATCCCCTTTCAGAACCCGTTCCAGGTACAGCTGTTTAAGTTCACGTTCCAGTCGTGAAGGCAGCCCAGGGTACATGGTGGAACCTCCAGACAATACAATGTGCTTATAGAATTCAGACCTAATAGAGGAGGGAAAAAAAAAACAGTCTTTCTAGTGGAAACAGTTTCTCCTCACACAACAAATACAGAAACCCCAACGTACAGATAAGCAGGTAAGTGAAAGTCCAAGAAACGCAGACAGCTGTCACTTAACAGACACAATGCCTTTAAAATGAACTCTGAAATAGCTACATATTCTCTTGCTAAATATAAACTCTCCATGCAATATGCTTTGGAGAGCAGAGATTTTAGGAGTGGAATAACGCTGCATGTCCTAAATGTTGTTGGTTATTGTTTAGTTCTAAGCACTACAAACCCCATTTCAGAGACAGATTATGTTAACCCGTGACTACTAACCTCACAAGGAAACACCTCACTCATACTCATCATTACACCTGTATTTAGAAAATGTCTTTTGGCTATTGTCATGAAAGATCCATTTTTGTGGATGAATTGGTTTTTCCTTGTCTACCCCAGTGCCCCGAGAGAAGTTTTAGAGAAGATCCATAGCATTCTAGATGTCCTGCTCTTACCTGGTGTCAATGTCAGCAGCCTGGATGGTATTAAACAGCAGTTCAGCAACACCAACCCCCTCCACGTTGATTAAGTGAGGCTGAAACAGAGCTTCTGGTGCCTCAAACCGCTCTCCACCAACTTTGATAATCCTGCCATCAGGGAGCTACAGAATAGAAAGCACAAATTAAAGCTTGTTCTGATATTACCTAGATACTAATAAACAGACGACCAAAAAAGCAGGATCTTTCACCATGAAACAGTGCATAACAGGGAAAAAATCTTTTTCCAAAAACTTCCTATAGTTTCAAGCCATTACAAAAGCCATTGCCGAAAGATGGTTCCAAGTCTTGTGGTCATTTTATAACTTAATTTGCAGCTATTTACAAAGGCAAGAAATCTATTACTTGAAATGGTGTTAACTTATATTGGAAGGGAGTCCTCCCCATCTGGGTTTTCAACTTCAAAATTGATGTGCATCTCTCATATACACTCACCGTATAGGACTCAACTAGTACTGTGGTCTCTAAGGCCAGTTTCTGCTCCTGTTCAATGTTGTATCCAACATAACATAACTTCTCCTTGATCATACGAACAGTTTCAAAGTCAGCAGAATGGTTGAAGGCATAGCCTCGCAGCAAGAGCAGCTGATGGGGAAAGAATGATGAGTTAGCAATAAACTTGGAGTGGCTCAGTCCTCACTATCCATGATTAAGTGCATGTGCCTGTACATTTGATTTCTCCCCTTCTTTTGTATTTCTCAGAAGAAATGGAGACTTTGCTAAAGACAAATTAAATGAAAAATATGACAAGAATCAACTTTAAGAAAATAAGGGGAGGGGTTCAAATTGCATTTATTTCTATCAGTGTGAATATTACAGTCTAACTGAAAAGAAGATTTGTTCTGCACTACAGTTTTCACTATGATCTTTACAAAGGAAAAAGTGAAAGAAAGAGCTAACAAATTGTTCTTTTTCTTGGGATTTCCTTTCAAAATCTGGAAATTCATTGTGATTTCTCAATCCGGCTGACTTCTTTGAGGTCTTTAAAGGCTGTAGCAACAATACAATTGATTTTAATCTTACCACTTCATTGACTGGAGCAGCGTCACTTTTACTGTAGAAAACACATACATTCCTCATTACCATATGAATATTGGGAAAGATTTTCCCACATACTTGAAAATCTTTAAAAGAATTACTCTAACTCTGAATATTCACAAGCACAGAATGAGTGGCTAAATCCCAGGTTATGTTAGTTTTTGATATGCAGGTCAAAGATGTCATGAAATCCATTAAGTTTTACCAAACATAATCTACAGGTATGCAGTCAATGTAACCATTAACTGAAATTCACTATGGGAACCTCTCCAAATGGTTTTCCCCCACATCAGGAAGGGCCAAATTCAGAAATAATGCATTAGGGAGCATAAGTTACTTACCAACTTAGACTCCCATGCAGGCATATACTTGTACTTTCTGGTTCATCTGGTATGCAAGTCACACTTACAGCTCCCTCCTGAAGTCTGACTCCTAGAGTATAACTCAGTCTAGTATGAATGTTTGTGGGGGGAGATGAGGCAGAATTTGGTGCAGCAAATCTCAAGCCCAGTATTTTGGAAATGGAAGCAATGACCTCTCGGAGGGCCTTTTTTGAGGGGGTCTTCCAAATCTTTGGTTTCTGATTGATCCTTTCCTGCCTGACCAATGCCAGAGGACAGGAAGCATCACCAACTGGCCACACTGCGAAGCAAGCCTCAAAATGCAAAATATCAAAACTGCTGAGGCCCCTCCATATACTCTCCAGAACACTACTGGGCAAGATCTGGGCTCTCTGTAGCACAGAAATCCTGAGTTTTAAAGTGAAATTCCCTGCATGTTGCAAACAGCTGAATTTAAATTTTAAAAAGGGGGATTTAACAAATGAAAAGTGAACATTTATGGAAGAGTACAGTAGCCCGGTGGTATGTTTTGATATTAAATTCAACTCATCCCCACATTTGCCATGTTTAATATACACTAGACAATCACAGGAGCTTGTATTGAGGGGTGGGCTGGTGGCTGGGGCTTTTGGAATATGGCAGGCAGTTTGAAATTGTGAAATAACCACTTCAGCTGGAAATTTCGTAGTTAAATAACGAGTAGTGAAATAGACAGACAATTGAAATATTACCACTCTTAGGTTTCATAGGTATTATGGCACTGAGATAAATGGGATGGTTCACACACCGCAGAGCGGTTATTTAAGGCTGTTTGGAGAGACTAGTACCACCAGTGCACTGATGTACACTGTTTGTAGTAGGAAGGGTCTTCTTGCAACCCAGAAGGACTAGAAATGTATTTTTAAAAATGGATCCTGAAGCATCATTCTGCAGTAAGGAACAGATTCCACAGCAAATTCCATACCATGTACAATACCCTGCTTTAAGGCATCCCGGAAAAAGCACATACGAACAATTCCCCCCCGCCCCTTCCAGCTCCCAAACTGAGAGGACATATTTCTCCACTACTAGCAAGCTTTCCACTTTAAGTTTCAACTGATTTGAACATGGATAATGGCCACATAGCGGCCCATAGCTCCAAGAAATTTTTTTTCCGCTTACCTTGATGAGGTATCTGGTAATATCCCTCCCAGCAATGTCTAGTCGTCTGGTAAGATGAGGAAGAGAGAAACCTTCATAGACTGGGCAAATGTGAGTTACACCGTCTCCAGAGTCCACAACAACACCAGTCAATAAGCCTAAGAAAGAACAGTAATATTACATCTAAACGCAGATACGGAGAATGATACATCACAGTACATTATGGATCTCCTAACTGGACCTATTGGGTGGCCAGCCTACTGTCCTGATGAAGTAATTGTCCCAATTAAGAGAGACCTTTCCCCTTGTGAGGGAAATCTGATCACATTTTAAAATAAATTATTACACTAAAATTAAGTGTTCCACTTCATTTCAACTATTTGTTTTAAGCTTTATTCTATATGGAAAATTCTATATGAACAGAGATGAACTCCTCCCCCCGAATCTTTTAAAAAATGCTTCTAACCCTTCTTAACTGCCTGCAGCCCCATCATGTGGAATTTTTTCTCATGTCCTGACATCTCAATAAATCATGTTCCAATTAAATGGAGAATGTTTAAACTGTTTAAATGTTTAACAATGTTTAACAATGGTTAAATGCTGGTTGGGGCATAAACTCCGGTTTTCTGCATTAATGTGCAAATAGATTAGCCTCAATTTCAAAGATGCTGAACACCTGGAGATCTCATTTATGCCACACGTAATTTACCTTATTTGAATAACTGAGCAGAATTGTGTGATCTTGCGTTGGTTGGCACTGGAGTGCATGATTTGAGGCTTCTGTAATTTCCTATTTTGTAGGACGTAAACAAAAGCCACTTAAAATAACAGCAGAGCTGACAAATTGGCCATTCTAAGTTTGATTTTCAAAGGACAGTCTCAGATTAATTTGGGTTTTGTAAAGGGATTTGCCAAATCCTTAGGAAGTCTAACTCCAATGAGAAGTTGGTTTTTTTGGTTTAGTCAAATTACGAGAAACATGGTATTGTGGTAATTTATAACATCCAGAAGTGAAACGGCCTCAAATTGGTCACGTAAGCAAAATGCAGAAAGCAACTAGTTAGAGTTGATGATGAAAAGTAAGGCTTGGTCTACACTGAAAACTTAAATCAACACAGCTAAGTAGGTCAGGGGTGTGAAAAACCCTACACCCCGATTGACATATTATGCCAACAAACTCCCCAGTGTAGACACTACTAACTCAACAGAGTGATGCTTTTGGCAACACAGCTAATGTCATTTGGGGAGACAGTGTTCCTACACTGGCAGAAAAACTCTGTCGGTGTAAAATGCAACTACAGTAGGGGAGCTTTGCTAGCATAGGGTATGTCTGTGCTACAGAGCTTAAGTAGAATCTTTAGGTTTTTTTCTGATGTGTTACCACAAGCAAACACACACATTTAAATATAAGAGTTTTAATCTGACAATATCCCTTTAATGAGGTTTTAAAAGGGATTCTGGGTTTTGGAATTTATGACTAGAGGTTGAATTCACTTTCTCCCTTTCTCTGAGTTTTCAAACTATTGATTCTTTATCAGGAATGAAGCTGAAGATATTATACTGATTTGGTTACTTAAGAGCACATACAATTGTTGTAATAGAGCCTCATGTGTATTAGTAAATTGGAATATCTGCCACCCAGTTTATAAATGGAACATTCCTACAGAGTAATATAAGGTGGAACAATATTATCACCACAGCAAAGAAAGAACTAGGTAATCACAGGACTAGTGCGATTGTGGAATGTTTAATTTTGATGGATAAGGTTCGTCCTTTTAAAACTACAACAGATTACTCCTGGAGGAATTCTGTGCCACTGTACGTATGCAGAATTCATGTCCCCTGATTATTTGTTTGCTTCCCCTCAGAAAAAAGTGACTGACAGGGAAGCAAAGGGAAGCTGCAACAGCGATCATGTGCCCCTTCCCAGCAGTGCAGACTTGTCATTTCCGGTGCCCAAAGCAGCTGGCAGAAAGGTAAATCATGCCAGGGGAGGGATGCCCATGGGCATAGTTAGGGAGTGGAGGGGCAGAGCAGACATCCCCGCCCCGAGGCAAGGGGTGGGGGAGCATGAAGGGTCATATGCCATTGCCCCACATGACATATTAAAGGTATAAAAGTAATTTCACTTCTGTTAATAATGGTGATGGGTATATGTCACCCAGAATTAACCCTTTGGAAAGTGGATATATTAAATACTTAGAAGTCTCACACATCCTGTCCTAAGCATTCATTTTGCTGACAATCTATACATCAAAGCATTCTAAAGGTTAAAATTATTTTGTAACTTACTATTTACATAGGAATTGTCTCAAAAATCACATGCCGTGAAATGCAAGAATGTATAGAATTATAGGCTAAATTTCCAAACCCTTTGACTCAGTGAGCATTGCAAGTGCTAGGCACCACTGAGAAAGAAATCGGGCCATGACATAGAAGTGTGACTTTAGGAAGTGTCAATAGAGACTCTCAGGCAGACCCTGAAGTTGAAAGTGGGGAGGAAGTCTGCAGCCCATCCTGCCCTCTGGAGTCTGGTCTCAGAACCTGAAGTTAGCACAGTAATTTGGGATGCAGACCCTTGATCCGGAATAGAGAGCTTTATCAACTACCTTGCAGTGGGAATGATGACACTTTCCTCATGCCTACAAGGGATATAAATTAACAAAAGAAAAATCCCTTCCAGTAAGAATATGTGCACGCCAAATTTCAGCCTGGAAAGAATTTTTATTGTTCAGTTATGAACCCAATAAAAGAGGAGATTTAAGAGACGTTTGGGCATTATCTTAACTCCAGTTTCATAAATGTGTCAGCTGAATTTTAGTGTCATCTTTTATAGTCCTTCTATAAGTTCTGATCTGTTGCAGGTGGTTTGTTTTTCCCCTTTTTAAGGGAAAAACCACCCCACAGCTGGTACTGAATAAAACTGTTTCAATGGTTTTTTGGCTAGCACTTCAATATGTAAATATAACCATGTTCAATTGTTAATATTTTTCTCCTAACATGTAGAGTGGCAGAGGAAATTTATACCATTCCTGACATAAAAGCTGTGATAACAGATGCGACTGCAAAAAGGCTGTGGACATTCTACCATTTAAAGGTAATTTCACCATGTTACTAATAGAAGATGTAAGGAGTCATGTTATCATATACATATGCTTGGAATTAACTATCTTTCAAATCCAAGGGTGAAATCCAAGCTCCACTGCAGTCAATAGCAAACACTCATTGGTTTCAACAGGGGCAGGATTTCACCTCCAGTGTCTAAACTCACAAAGTCAAATTGTGATTTATTCCTACTTGCCCATAGCTGACAAGTCTACTTCCTTCTCTTGCCCGAGAAATAAAGCACAGTCATCTTAATGGTTTCAATGACTTTTACGCATCGACTTAAGGCAATCAGAGAGGTAGCCGTGTTAGTCTGGATTTGCAGAAGTGACAAAGGGTCCTGTGGCACCTTAAAGACTAACAAAAGTATTGGAACATAAGCTTTTGTGGGCTAGTACCCACTTTGTCGGATGCATGCAGTGGAAGTATCCAGAGACTTAAGGCAATGTAATTTTGCTTCCATAAAGTGAAATCAAAGTTTAAAGGACTTGTTGGAACCTTTTCTTGAAAACATGCTAGACACCTCCTGAAAATGACACTTTAAATATGTGAGATACAAAGACAGTCACATTCTATGTTACCAGGTTTTAGCATTTACAAACAAGAATCCACAGTGTTATTTTTATGGGGAAAGAAGGAATAAGCTATGGACCATGAGAAGTGCTACTTGTGTTGATGCTCATGAATCCAAAATGCTTGATGAAGATCCAGTCAGCGAGGCTCAGTTATGCTAGTGGCGAACTGGGACCAAGATTTTTTTTTTTTTTTTTAATTAAATCCAGGGCTGTCAATTAATTTTTCTGAGTTAATCGTGTGAGTTAACGGCAATTAATCGGCAGGCAGCCCTATTAATACCATATTAAGACTTCAGCAAAGTAATGCATTTAGTTATTAAACGTGCTAATTTATATCCTTTACCTACCTTGGGCATACAAAGTAAGGACAGCTTGAATGGCTACATATACCCCAGAAAACTGGTATGTCTCAAACATTACCTGAAAAAAAAAAAATTCAGAAAGTAATTTATTTCACTCCAATAAGCAACATCTAAATTCTTACATAGCAGTTGCCCATTCATACTAATGAGAGGAGCTATCAGTATGCAGAGTTGCTGTAGCCATGTCAGTCCCAGGGCAGTAGAGAGAAAAGGTGGGTGAGGTAATATCTTTTATTCGACCAAATTCTGTTGGGGAGAGAATTTTTCAAGCTGTGATAGAGGAAGGTCAGAGAGCTGCGGTAGAGTGCTTGAGGGGAGATATGTAAACTCAGAGCTAATTGAGGCGTGGCTCCCTGTGGACTAAGGAAGGTTGCAGGTTGATTGGAACACCTGCAATCAATTAAGGCCCTGCTAAGAACCTAATAAAACCCCTGCTTCAGGCAGACAGGGGAGGAGGATAGGAGTTGGAGCAGTGAGCAGTTTGGAACCAAGACCATCCAGACCCTAGGTAAAGAGACACTTGACCTGTGTAGAGAGCGGGCAGGAAGCCCCACAAACTGAAGGGTAGGAGAGGGAAGTAGCCCAGGGGAAGGAATTCCAGGGGATTTCCCTTCCCAGGGGAAGGGAAAACTTCAGGTAGTTTTACTGCTATCCTCAGGGCCCCTGGGCTGGGACCCGGAGTAGAGGGCGGGCCCGGGTCCCTCCCTCTCCACTCCCCCTCCTCTAGGATACTAGTGGGGAAGTTAATACCCTATTCAGGGGCAAGAAATAGCTCCCTGAACCCCCCACAAGAAGAGAAAGTGCGGGACCCATCATAACAGTGCCAGAAATTTGCCACAAAGCGAAGACAGACTTCTTCTTCAGGTCTGGGAAATGTACACAATTGTCACAGCTAGATAGAAGGGAGAAGAGATTATTTAGCATAAGTAGTTGACATATCAAGGAACCAATCAAGGTGAGGTGGCCTGTTTACACACTTCCAGTCAGAGGGGAAAAGGGAAGGGGAGAGAGGCTGCTGGGCAGGGTGCTGTTAGTGGGTTATAGATTGTAATAAGCCAGAAATCCAATGTGTCTACTCAGTCTATGACTTTCAGAGTCTAGCAAAGTTATGACTATGTTAAGCTCACAGACTCATCTTTCGACAGTGTTGTGCAGGTTTCCTTTGAGGATGAGGACTGATGGGTCAGACAGTGATCGCTTTGTGAAAAGGGTTTCATTCACAGGTGATAGGGTATTTTTGCCTTTTATCATTTTTCTGTGCGAGATCACTCAAGAGCATAGTGATTGTCTGGTTTCACCCACATAGTTGCTATTGTGGCATCTAGTGCACTTGATGAGGAAAATAGGAATGGTAGTAATAGGCATGTGTAGGTCCCACAGATCTTCAAAAAACAGTTACTAATCTTTCCGTAACTGTTGTTCGGGATGCGTTGCCCGTGTCCATTCAACAGGTGCAGGCACAACGCATGCAGTGTTGCCGCAGATTTTACCCCTCAGTGGTATCTGTCAAGCCAGCTCTAGCGCCTTCTGGTGCCATGCACTTATGTGCTGGCATAAGGCTGCTGCCGGCCCCCACCATCTCAGTTCTTTCATGCCAACCAACTCCAACAGCAGAGCAGGAGAGTGTGTTGTGAAATGGACATGAGCAACACATCTTCCAGAACAACAGTTATAGAAAGGTTAGTAAATGTTTTTTCTTCTTAGAGTGCTTGCTTGTGTCCATTCCACGTTAGATGACTCACAAGCAGTACCCAAGGAGTTGGGCTCAGAATTCATGGACATGCAGATTACACCACAGCTCTCCCAAACCTTGCATTGTCTTGAGCCTGTTGAGTGATTGCATAGTGGGATGAGAAGCTATGCACTGATGACTAGGTTGCAGCAGATGTCTTGGATTGGAACGTGCACGAGGAATGCAGCTGAAGAGGCATGAGTTGTCATGGAGTGAGCGCTCACGATGGCCGGAGGTGGGCCTGCTCGTAGCATGCCCAAATAGAGAAGGTTATCCAGGATGAGAGTCTCTGGGCTGATGCTGGTAGGCTTTTTGTCCTTTCTGCTACTGCCACAAAAAGTTGCATGAATCTTTGAAAGGGTTTAGTCTTCTTGATGTAGAGGGAGAGGACATGCCTAACATCCAGTGAGCGATGCCACTGCTCTTCTGAATTTTTGAGAGGCTTCGGAAAGAAGAATGAGAAGGAGCATAGAGAGGTTGGGAGGTTGTTTGAAGGCCACAAGAGGGGATTCAGGAAAGATTTCTGATATTCCACCATAGAAGTAGATCACATCATGGAACAAGCCACCCACAAATCCCATGAGAACCTACTTCAGTACGGAAATAAAATCCCCTCTGATCGCACACCTCTACTTGTCAACTACCACCCCACATTGGAATCCATGGAGGGTACCATCAAACAACTACATGGCTTATTACAACAAACCCCTTCAACTGCCCTCTCCAGTCCCTACTTGAGGGGTGTTAACAGGCCACTTCACTTTGAATGGTCCCTTGTATTTGCTAAACAATCTGTTCCACCTTGTACTTATCACACTTCGAGTAGTTTCCCAAACCTGAAGACAAGCTGTGTAAACTCAAAAGCCTGTCTTTCTTACCAACAGAAGCTGGTCCAATAAAAGGTATTACCTAACCTATCAGTGTTAAGATAAAGATATTCCACATTAAATTAATGGGGGCGGGGGCAGAAGAGGAAGGAGAAAGGTGAGGGTTTAATGCTTGTAAATAAAACCCACACACCACTTTTTCCATAGCTTTAGCGAAACTGAACTGTTTTTCAGAAACCAAACAAAAAATAACCACTACTAATTGATGAGTGGGAGG
This sequence comes from Dermatemys mawii, assembly GCA_007922305.1. NCBI lineage: Eukaryota > Metazoa > Chordata > Testudines > Dermatemydidae > Dermatemys > Dermatemys mawii. The sequence continues at coordinate 10,680,441 of ML677359.1, read as the reverse complement.
CAGCCATGTACTTCATTACTGCAATTTGACTTTGGAAATAAGTTAGAGAGACATGGTGGGTGAGGTAATATCTTTAATTAGACCAACTTCTGTCGGTGAAAGAGCTGAGCTTTCGAGCTTACACAGAACTTTTCTTCAGAGCATGGAACGTACTGTTTGTTAAAGGTGTACATTCCTGTCGCTTTCTGAAGCTCAACTAACTTTTTTTCTGTTGCCAACATCTATTTGACTGATTCCTTCAACGGTTTTTTGTGTGATATACAGAAGACAGACAAAGCTGAAATGTAAAAAATAGGGCCAGCCCCTTACAATAAATCTATACACAGCACTACTTGTGGGCATCAGAGCCAGTATCACTAGCTATTTTATACAGCTCTGCCTTCATGTTTCTTGTTCTTGGTGATGATAGAATGGACTACACAGTGTGGCCAACTCATGATTTTATCATCAGTCTCTCAATATTTGGTGTTTTTCTTTAAGTACCAGCTGCTGGAATGAAAAGATTGCATGAAATTCTCAGGTTTCATTATAAAAAAAAAAAAAAGCAAAGTGCATGGCTGTGAAGAAAATTTTGAAAATGTAAGTGAATGTACCATAAAGCCTGAGAAACCAGATGGCCAAAAAAAAAAATTAAAAAAAAAAATTACTATTTAAAAATAATGTTAATTTTGAGGCCTTGCCAAGGATTCTTAAATTCCTAAATTATATAACATTTTAAGAAAAATGTATAATGCATATAATACAAAGTAAAGGTAACTTTTCTTTCAAACATATTAACATCCTGCTGCTATAGGCAAGTATAAATGAGATAGACTTCCTGGATTTAAAAGCGCAATATGTTAAAGTCAGCCACAGTTCAAATTGTACAGTTAAATAACCACACCTTGCAAAAGTGCATCATTCTAAGAAAAGCACTCATCAAAATTACACTAGTTAAATAGCAAAAAGTTCTTATCCTGTGCTCTAGCTCTTCTTAACCATTAAAATACAATTATGTAGTTTATTACTAATTTGCCTTTATCTTATTTTAAATAGTCAAATTGTATTTTAAGAAACAGATTCCACAGACTATAGGACAGTGCTTCACCGAGTCGTTCTTTGACAAGTTTAGAGTGAAGGCAAGAAAGGCTGAGCGAACAAAACACTCCGCTTATTACAGTCATGAGTCAGAAGTGATTGACCACTTCCCCTTGTCTCAATATGCCTTTACCAGAGCAGAAAAAACTGATAAGAATTCAGCAGCTTTTAGAATTGCAGACTGGTTAAACCAGAAATGCTCTGACAACTGACTATTTAAAAAAACACAACTCCAGGAAAAGATGACATTTCACTTCTCTTAAAATATCTAAATGAATCAAGCACTGACTTTTTCCAACTTCTCCTCAGCACAAATGTTACATGGCTCGATTCAAAAGGACTGCCCAGTTTCACAAATTTGTTCCTTGGCAGGTTAAGACCTACAATCATATTTCATAGCTTTTTTGCTGAAGTTTTAGTGATCTGCAAAGTATGTCTAAATGTTTTAAAACAAGTTTGAAATTAAGAGGGCATTCTTTTGGAAAGTTTATTTTCTTTCCTCTGCCCCTCACTATGCTCTGGCATATAGTAGAATCTCAGAGTTAGGAATACCAGAGTGAAACTGTCCAATCAACCACACACCTCATCTGTAACTGGAAGTACACAATCAGGCAGCCACATAGACAAGGGGGGTTGGGGGGGAGCAGATAAAGTACAGCACTATATTAAACGTAAACTACTAAACAAATAAAGAGAAAAAACAGCATTTTTCTTCTGCAGAGCAGAATGTTTCAAAGCTGTATTAAGTGAATGTTCAGTTGTAAACTTTTGAAAGAACAACCATAACACTTTGTTCAGAGTTACAAACATTTCAGAGTTACAAACAATCTCCATTCCTGAGTTGTTCTTAACTCTGAGGTCCTACTGTATAAGCCTTCATATATCTCCCCTATAAATTACTGTACCATGTTTTCTCCTCCTTCTATTAAGTCTCTAACATTAACAACCCTTCTGCAGACTCTACTGAACTCCCCATTTGACCTCTCCTCCCAGATTTTAACTTTCTCAATTTTCAAAAGGCATAAATGGAAGCTAGGTTCTTAGCTGCCATTTGTGCCTTTGAAAATCTCCCACCAGACCATACTGCTGCTGTTCTATTATATATGAGAGTAAAACACTCCACGAGTTACAGACCCCGTTTAACTCCCAAAACTCTAGAACAACTCACACATCCCTCACAGTGTCAACACTACAAAGAAAGAAACTGAGCAAAATTTACTTTTACTGATCTTATTTTTTAACAGTAACTAGGCTAATTCTGCAATGAGATAATTTTTAAAATCCAACAAAGTGTCACAGCATTAAGTAGTGCCAGCATATTTAGGAATGGCTACAGAGATCTTGACAGAAAAAGAGAGATCTTGTATGGTTAAAAATTGACTAACCAAAGTCTGCTAACCCAAGTATGCTGCAAACAAAACTGCATACATTTTCCAAAACATTTGCGTGAGCATGATACATAAGACGACAGAATTCAAGGACTACAAAATGTACAAAGATCAGGCTGTGGAGCACCCTACTGTAGGGTTCTTAAAAAACTGACTAAGTGATGTGGTAAACAGTTTGGTAGAATACCCATCCACCTTGCACATTCAGGTATGTGAAAGATATCACAAGATAGGGGAGGGATCTGTAGTTGTCATGATCTAATGTGCACAAACACAGCAGTTTAGTAAGTTACAAGGCAGAAATACTGTTCTACCTCAAAAGGGAGTGTGGGAAAGACCAGCAAGCAAAACAAGAAACTGTCTGAGCTTCTAAACCTCAACTGACATAGAACTACTGCTGTTCCCCATCTGTATGAACTCTATTGCTCATAAAATGAACCAAAATTGTAACGTGAGAAAGGTATGTAACAATTTCTATCTGCCCATAACCAGAATATGCATACAGGATTAGTTACTGCGTTTGCATGTTCCACTATATTACTGGAAAGATATACTTTTTGCAGTAAACACATAAGGTTTCTGTTTTTAGCTATGCTTATTTCAGACATTTTAAACGTATTTTGTTTGACATCTACAATTGCAGTCTCGCCATATGCATGGCACACACCACATTTGACAAATATGATAGCCAAATAGCGACAAGAATATTCTCCTCCAAATAAATCTTTGCTTCTATTTAAGTTATTGTTTTGTTGATAGTCCAGTGCCTTTCTCCAAGAATGACAGGAGCTCAACAATAAAGCATTGGAAGCTAGAAAAAGCGAATGATCCAGAATACTAAACAATGGAGTTGTAAGGGGTGACAATGCCAGAGGATGCTTCCACCACCACCACAGAATACACTACAGAAAGGTACACAATTGGGCTGTTCCTGAGAGCGGATGTTATAGGTGTGAGAATTTAATGGATATGCAGAGGCTGAGACAAAAGTTACACAAAGACACTTATAAAGCTAATTACACTGAAGAGCATATTAGTCAGTCATGAATGTACCCGATAAGGCAGACATTACTAGCTAACGTTGCTTTACATAGCATTATGAGATGACATCATCTAATGCTAATGAGCTCACTTCCCCACCGAAACCTCAAGTTTCATATCTGTTACCACTAACGTTCTACAGAGTCTTTGAAAGTTTTCAGTTAAAATATCACCTTTTTAATAATCAGTGTATTCCTGCAGCAAAGTCTCTGAAAGAAGAAGTTATTATGGAGATATTCTCTGCCACATTTGAAACTACACTAAATATTTACATTAACAGAGGTCTATGATTCTGGAGTAATAAAGTGACAGAAGTCAACACATTTTATGTTATTCTCACATTACTACCTTTTCAAAACTGTGAGCCTTTGTGACAGATACTTATTAAAAATAGGAATTGTATAAGGAGACATTTCTTTTTTATGAGGCACTTGCCCATCTAAGTCAATGCTGAATTGGGTATGCAGCCTAACAGTATGTCTCAACTGTAAATAAAAGCCCACAGCTGGCCTGTGCCAGCTGTCTTGGCTGAGGGGCTGTTTAACAGTAGTGTAGACATCTGGCTTCAGGCTGGATGCCGGGCTCTAGGACCCTGTGAGAAGACAGGGTCTCAAACCTCAGGCTGCAGCCAGAGCTGGAATGTCTACACCATCTACACTATTTAATGGCAGCACACCTTGAGCCCGAGTCAGCTGGCACAGACCAACTATGGTGTTTAACTGCAGTGAAGACATACCCTCTAAGACAGGGGTGAGCAAACTATGGCCCGCGGGTCACATCCGGCCTGCGAGACCATCTCATTCTGACCCTAGCCCCTTCCTGGAGCTGCGCAGCGCGAGCACTGTTGTGGGGCCACTCGCCCCCCGCCTTCCCCCGGAGCCATGCCTGCAGGCAATGCTCTGGGGGCGGGGGCTGCATGCTTCCCCCCGCCCCCAGAGCCGCGCAACAGGGGCAGCGCTCCGGAGGCTGGGGCTGCACGCTGGCCCCTCCCCTGGAGCCGCACCGCATGGGGAGCGCTCTGGGGGCCGAGGCTGTGCGCTCTCCTCCTCCCCCAGAGCCACGCTGCACCAGCAGAGCTCTAGAGGCCGGGGCTGCATGCCTCCCCCAACCCCGAGCAGCTATGGTAAGAGAAGGGATTGGGGGGGGCGGGGGGTGTTCCAGGGTGGTGCTTGGTAGGGGGGCTTTGGAGGAGGGAGTCAGGGAGCAGGGTGGGTTGGATTGGGGTGGGGTTCTGGGGTGGTGGTGGGAAGGTGGATAGGGGTTGGAGCAGTCACGGGACAGGGGAATTGGGTAGGGGGTGAGGTCCCGCGGGGTGGTTAGGGGTCTGTGGAAGGGGCAATCAGGGGACAATGTGGGGGGGGTTTGGAGGGGTCAGGGATTCTCAGGGGGCGGGAAGTGGGAGGGGGCACTCAGGGGGCAGAAAGTGGGAGGGGGCTTCCCTACCTGGCCCTCGATAGAATTTTGCAAACCCGTTGTGGCCCTCGGGCCAAAAAGTTTGCCCACCCCTGCTCTAAGAGCTCACCCATGCCAGAGAGAACTGTGGCACCCAACAGCCAGTTGCAGGACCTCCTTCCTAGAAAGGCTGTCATTAGATAGCCCCCAGAACCTATTACAGATTTGGAAGACAAGGGGGATTTGCTGGCAAAAATAAAATCAAATCTTTCTTAGCGTGTGCCAGGTGCCTACAGCAACACTATGCACTCTGCCTGGTAAACCACTCCTTGCTTCTAAGCCACCAACTTAATTCCCCTTGTAAACTCTGCTAATCAGCCAGCTGGAGTCAAATTAATTTAGGGCTTGATCCTGAGAAGTGCAGAGAACTCTGGCACTAATCCAATAGTCAATGGGACTGCTCACATGCTTAAAAGATAAGCATGAACTTTAGTGCTTTGCTTGATCTGGTCTACTCAGAATACTGCAGGATTAAGTCGTTGAGAAAGGGAGATAAAGGAAGATTAACAGGGTTTTGGAAGACCTCTCCTATGTATTAGGCATCAATTCACCTTGTTGTGTCAGTGGGGATGGGACATGCAGGAATACCTGAACTTCAGTGCCTGAACCGGTGGTTTCCTGATACAGAAGCTTGCATGGGACTACTAGTCTGTTTAGACTTTAGGTCTAAGTAGGCTTGTTTGCCCTTGGATAAACTAGGAAGGTGCCTATTCTGAGCTGTGGCCAATTTTTCCATTTTCTGCAAGGAAGAATGTTACCTTGAGGGGTGATCTTATGTTTTTAAAAAGCAGTGACTTCTTAGACAAAATTTAGTGCCTGCCATCATCAATTCCTGCTCTCCACAAATAGGTTTTCCTTATTTAAGCCAAGAAACATACCTCTACAATCTTCTCCCTGTTTTTCGTTGGGTTCATGGGAGGCTCTGTGAGTAATATTTTACAGTTTTTCGTGTCGATGTTAAGTTTTTCTGGTCCAAATGTGTAGTCCCAAAGGTGCTTCATATCATCCCAGTTCCGGACTATGCCATTCTCCATTGGGTAGTTAACTTCCAGCATTGAGCGTAATTCACTTGCTTCATCACCAACCATAAGATCCTACAAAGTCACAGTACTGAAGTTGGTATGTCAGTTCGCAAGAATTTTCATTATTCTTTAGCAGTTTTTGATGTTAAGAATAAAAGAGATTCCAACTTGCATCTGATTGTATGTACTTAATGTCCCAAGCCCTGAAATTAGTTTTATATATAAAAAGTAGGCTTTACTGCATAAAATATTTAATCCAGCTGAGACCCATACTAGATCTTTTAAGAGGACCCATATTTAGAAGACTTCGTAACCCGATATCAAACTTATCTTAGTAAGAAGCTACCCTGAATTTTGTCACCGTGGAACAGTAAATAAACCTTAGTATGAACAGACTTTTATTCATTGAAAACTCCAAAATTACTTCATCAAATACTCACCTGAATAGGCTGAGATGTGAAAAAGCATAGAAAATATAGTAGGTGGGGCTACCAGTAAAATTTTCCATGCATGCTGCAAGTTTCTGTGCACATTCCCAAAACAGGAATAAATGAGAGCTACATAAGCATACAGAACAAGTAGCAAAAGCAAAAAAGGGACTGGAAGTACCACACTAAACATTAAAATAAAAAATGGTTTAACTAAGCTTATGCCAGTAAAGTTTTAAAAAGGTAGACAGATAACTGATATATATCCCATTTATTCTGCATTAAAAAAAAACAGAACAAAAACATAATAACCCCAGTCTGATATTTTATACCAAATACACATACTACTCAGCTGTGATTCATATAGTCTATTTCTAAATTGATTATATAAGAAAACCCTTTCCTTTTCCACAGCTATTTCCCGAGGTAAGCTGGTACTATGAAATGTTACCTTTGCTTCCCACTATAGCTCATCTTCCAGAGGAACCTTAATGCCTGATTTACCACCATATTTAAAGAAACAAATTAAAACATATCCTCTTTTTAAAGATCACATTTCTACAATCTAGCAAAATAATAAGTATTTCCATTATTATAATAATTAAGTACAACGAAATGGTTGCTTTTGACCAAACAGGCCTCTGCAGATTTTACAACCCAATCACTGTACCACTTGAGAGGTGAAGAGGATTCAGATTCTCTGTTTAAGCTAACAAACAAGAAAAAGACATAATGAAAAGCAAATTGGAACTTTAAAATTATTTGTAGTTTTAATAGTCTACTGGTAAAGAAATAATTTTATTACATGATTTTTAATTTGAGTCTCCCAATCAGTTTTCTTAGTTTTATAAAACAGTTTTCCTAGAATGGACTATTTATGTGAAATTAGAAATCTAAAACCCCTAACCTTTAGGAAGATCATAATTTGCTAAACTTACTCCAACAAACATACCACTAAGTAACCATGTGACTAAATCAGTTCTATCATAACAGATTCATAAAATTCTGATTCTATTTAATAATCACTAGTTAAAGACGACCCATCTGAAATCTGTTCTGTGCATGGTGTATACCTCAGAACATGACAAGGTCAAGGATCTTTTCCTATCTTCATTATTTTGTTAGGTTAGATAAAGCATTTTCTAATGTTAACATTAAATTCATGTTGATCTTATAAAAAAATGAATTATTCTTGCATCTGCACGTAACTACAAGTCATGTCACAATCAGAAGCAATATACAAGATTATTATGGAATTAGTTGCTACTAAATTAAAGCAATGAACAAAGTTTAAAATGAGTAATCAAATGTAAAATGTGGGACAAGACAAAACATTAAAAAGCATCAAAATAATGCAACAGCTACTACGTCCCATAAAGCAAAAATGAGAAACAAACAATACAGGGGCACCTCACTTACCATCTTTTTGTTATTCTACTTCAACAGGTCAAGAAAGGTGAAGAAAGAAGGTAGAAGCAAGAGAGTCAGAAAAGGCCTAAAGGAAATCCTCATTCAGATTATTTTAAAGTACAAAGTAAATATAAAGCAGAAAAGAGATGCATGTATTTCTGCAAGTGTTCTGAGTTAGTGCAGTTAGGGCCAAGCTAACACTGTCAACAACACTGTGTTTTTCTCAGAAGCCATTTCTGTCGGTGATTAACTTGTTTAGTTTAATGGCGGACATCTCATTTTTATTCACAATACGCTACTGATATACTAGTGTCTTTGCATCATTTCTGAGAAGCAAGATCTTTTATATGCCGATATCCCATTAAAAGGGAATTTTATCCAATGTGAGTGGTAGATCTGGAGTAGACTAACTGCGTGATAGATTTGGAAGTAACCAATGCCAGCACAGTGCTACCAGGATCCCTGCTCTCCTTCGCCTCTTTTTTTCCCATAAAAAGATTCATTCTGCCCATTTTTACTATACAGTTATAAAAATATTAAGCTAAAATACAAACTTGTGAGTTCCTTTGTAGTTCTGAATTATGGAATAGCGCCATAACTAAAAGGAATCAAATCAATAAATAAAGTGCATAAACGTATATGTTGTTTGTTTATTTATTCATTCTTACTGAATTAAGTGCTCATGAAGTGACACAGGAATAGCAGTGACCTGAAAAAGATTCAGCGCAGGCAGATTTGTGCACATTTCCTACACAACTCAGTATCTCATTTCTGCCACGCAGTCCCCTGCTATGCTGGAGAGGGGCTAGGAGAATTAACAGCCATTGTGCTACACTGAAAGATACGTACTTTTGTGGACAAACAGGGACTAGGATGTCATTTTCACTTGTGACCCAATCCCAAAATCAAAACCCAGGTCTCCTCAGTCACCAACTCTTCCAAAAGCATATTAATAAGCAAGATATCAGCTCCAGTAAGGCATGTTTATTTGCTCTACTTACACGTGACAATAACATCAGGGCAAGTACTCTGCACAGGCAGCTGCCGGAAAATCCAGATCCAGTAGCAGGAGAAACCCAGGGTAAATGCTGACTATATTCTTCACCCACTCAAAGCCTAAAGACATCCTACTCTATGGATTTCTGAGGTAGAAACTGAGGAAGAAAATTGAGGGGCAAGGACTAGGAATAAAAATGGGACAAAGTGCATAATTGGGCCTGTTCTACTCCAAGGAAGTATCCCCTAAGATTCCAATTAGTTTTAAAATTGATCTTTCAAAATCTATTTTAAAACCAGTTGGAAGTGTAACATAGTTTAGGCTCCATGAGCCAACCATTTTTACCAAACCAGTTTCAAAAACTGCTGAAGGTAGTTTAGAAGCTAGCTGAGTAAAACTGGTTCAAGTTGTCAGGAGCCTGGTCTACACTACAGCTTCAAACAGGTTTAAAATCCGTTTAGCTCAATGGGTTTTACAACTGGCTGGAATTTTGGGGGAAACTGTTCCAGTAAAAACCACACCTTTGCACGCATATGCCTGTGATGTAGCAGTGTCTCCTTATGTCCTCATTTGCTCTCCTGACGGGAATAATGGGCAAGGGAGGGTTAGGCTGCTTTTATAAAACTCTATCTTAGGGCTCACTTCACTCAGTTCCTGAATTTGGCTAATTGTTCTGAATATTTTTAAAGAGCTAAACTGATGATGATCTTGTCAATTTCCTTTGCTCACAAGTCATCTGAATGAGCCACAAAGCTCTTTAATGTGTAGCTGGAATTAATCCATTCAAATGTTAGTATAATTTATCTGCCAAAAATAGCTTTTCAGCAAAGCATCAAAAATGTAATGACATCCAGAGGGAAAAAAATGGTTCTTAGACAGTTTCACTGTGCTGTCTTACAGAGTTTATATGCACCAGGAAGATCTGAGACAGATGGTTATTTGCTTCTCCCGACCGAGGGGTTGTTTTTTTTTGTTTTGTTTTTTGGCCTTGTCTTATAGCAACTACAATAAAGTAGACAGGTGCTGTAAAGTAGTTACAAAATAAATCAGAAGTCCAAGTCCCATTCTTCATTAAAATATCCTTGAGTGATTCCATCTTTAGAACAGGAGACATGATACAAGAGGTTAGATGCAAAACGCATCAATACATCATATGACACTCCCTTCAACCCCATTCCAGAGTCTCAACTCAAACTAAACCAAATACTCAGATGATCAAAGGCCATCCTAAATTGGGCTAGCATCACACTAAAGCTTCTAGCCTCAGGTAAAAACAAAGGAGAAAGAAGATGGCTCCATATCAGCGATCTCCAGGGGAAATTCCTTGGTGAGACATTTCTAACCGCTGTGTAGGATGACGGGATTTCTGCCAGGATTGTACTTGGACTCTGCTTGGGGAAATCTAGCTTTCACTTCAGCTTTGGCAAGTTGATGTTTGAAAAACGTGAACCTTCAATTGCTCCCCTCAAGCTTCTAGAAATGAGAAGCGCTTTCTCTTTCTCCCTCTATGGCCTCCCAGCTACTGTGAAGGTGAAAAGTCCTCTACAAACCAACCTCCTGGCTGCTAAGGGATGCGAGGGAGGAAATGAAAGATCTCTGCTACCTTTTACCTTTCTGGGCTAGACCTTTACTTTGGATTTTTTGTCATTCTTCCCTTTGAGTAATTCTAATGCCACCTTCTACTAACGGTCATACTTACCCCTAAGCACAGGCAGGAAACTGTTTCAGTGCTGTCTCTAGGATTCCAAATATCAGGAGTGAAACTGACCGGAGATCTGTTTATTTCACTCTGCGGCTCATAGCTTTGTGAAGCAGCAGCAGCAAAGAGAGAAACTTTATCTGCACACTCAGGAAGTCATTCCTGCAGCTACTTAAATCGAAACAGTATCTTTGCAATCCACATGCCTCAAGGAAGGCTTTCAACTCAATGCTAGTGATTAGATTCTTTTCAAACCTGAAATATTACAGCATTTTTAGACTGTAAGCTCCTCAGAGCTGGGACTGTTTCCCTATTCTGTGGAAAGTGCTATGTCTACCATCAGTACTTATAATGAAAAATAAATACAAGCAAAATGGAGGCATCTCATACAAGTTCACAGATGTTTTTGCTTACAATTAATTGTATACTGAACAGCAAAAAAAAAAAATAGATTATAGCCATTACTCATTGTCTCAGAATTTTGCACTAAGATTGGACAGCAAGGATCAACCATTTAATCAACTGCTGCCTCATTTCCCCAAATCCCTTATCAAGATCTCAGAGCCCCAACCCACTATAAACACTGCCCCCTGACAATCAGCTTCCAGTAACATTAATCTACCCTCTGCTCACCTCATGCCCTGAAGGGGTGAGGCTGCTATCGCTCATTACTTGGGCAGTGAATCACAAGGGAGATTGCTAGAGGGGGCATGATAAAAGAAGGAGAAAGTACTTTCATGTATTACAGTAGAACCACAAAGTTACGAACACCGTGTTAATGGAGGTTGTTTGTAACTCTGAAGAAAACGTTACAGTTGTTCTTTCAAAAGTTTACAACCGAACATTGACTTAATACAGCTTTGAAACTTTAATATGCAGAAAAAAATATGCTGCCATCTTAATTTAAATGAAACAAGCTCAGAAACTGTTTCCTTACCCTTTATTTTTTTTAGTAGTTTACATTGCAGGGGTTCTCAAACTTCATTGCTCCGTGACCTGCTTCTGACAATAAAAATTACTATATGACCCCAGGAGAGGGGACCAAAACCTGAGCTCTGCCAGCCTGGATGGGAGGAGGGCCAAAGCCCAAACCCCACTGCCCCGGGTGGTGAGACCAAAGCTGAAGCCCCAGGCAGGAGACTTGTAACCTCAGCACCACTGTCAAGGTCTGAAGTCCTCAGGCTGCAGCTTTGGCCCTAGGAGGCTCGGCTCGGGCTTCTGTCTTGGGCCCCGGAAAATCTAGGCCAGCTCGGCAACACCATTAAAATGGTTTGAGAACCGCAGGTGTACAGTGTTTGCGTTTTTTGGGGGGTCTTTTTCGTCTCTGCTGCCTGATTGCAGCCTTCCAGTTCCAAATGAGGTGTGTGGTTGACTGATCAGTTTGTAACTCTGAGGTTCTACTGTATACAACTGAAAGACTACAATGAATGCTTTAATCTGTTATAGGAAAAAACATTACCTTGATTTCAATGTTTCCCACTTTGGCAGTTGATCTTATAATTGGTCTTCCAACCAAAGCTGGAAAGATGTGTTCCGGAAAATTTGAGCCTGCGTACCCACATTTCACAAACTGAAAAAGAAAAAAGTTGAATCATTTGATTAGTTACTATATGCATCACATTTGTTTATTACTATTAAAAATATGCCAGTCTTTGGGGGACATTTTCAAATGCGGGTAAGGAATTTAAGAAAATAAGTCATGCTGTATTAATTTAGATGTAATAAAGGGGCCCAAAGGTGTTAACGTAGTCCTGACTGTCCAACATTAAACAGTTTTAAACAAGGTTCGGGGTTTGGAACACAGTGACCTCAGCCTACTTCATTCCATGGCAAACACATCATTAAAAATCCTTTTATTAAAGATACAGAGAAGGAAAAACAGTAAAAAGTATTATATAGGGCTCTCATTTTAACAATGTCACATGTTCCCTTTCCTTGTATTGGGAGAGTTTTTAGAAGAAAAAACAGCCTCTTTGGTGGTATGCAAGAAGGCAACTACTGTCGTTTCAGGGAAAAACTAAGAAATTAGTTGAGATGGGCTGGAGCTATTATTGCTGCTGATGTTAAAGCCCAAACCCATATCCTAAGACGACAAAACAAAACACACACACACACACACACACACAAGGAGGGAAAGAAAAGAACAGCAAAGATAGAAAATACAGCTTCTGTCTCTAATGTTGACTCTCACATGCATCTTCACTGCTGGAAAAAAAACACACACAGCACATGGAGTGGGTAATAAGTCTAAGACCTGGCAAAATTATACCAGCAGAGGCCTATTTAGGGCATCACATTTAGTTACCTCTTTCTGGTTCCAGGCTCACAGCAATATTGCAAAACATGCAGTCTTGGCCAACTAAGCCAGACTCTTTTAGAAATGAGGAAAAAGGAGCAAGAGATATGAAAGATAAGAAATAAAGTAAGGAAGAAAAAAGACATATTGAGGTACGTGGGAGAAAAGAGTCTCACATCCCAGGTAGTGTTTGGGATATAAGACTGGTGGGGGATAGTGATGTCATCCGGACCAGTTTGGTCAGGACATCTTTCAGGAGTAGGATAAAGAAGATCTGAGCACGGAGGAGACAGTGTGGATGGTAGCCAAGATGGTGAAGCTCACTCCAGTGGCCAGTTGTTCTCCCCAAAGTCTCTTTCAGGACCCCAAAAGGCAGTGATGGCTGGAATAGACCATCTCCTCTTACTCTGTCCAACAGTTAGGCCTAGTTTCCAATACACCAATTTTGGTTTACTGATTTCCGCTTTCATACTTTTCTTGTTTCAAGGAATGAACTTAAATCCTTGAGAAATATCAGCAGACCTTTTTCTTGAACGAATTCAGTCTGTCCCTCTTTTGTACCAGTCCCCACCAATATTTGTTGTCATGGGGTTACTGTGATATCTAATGAACGTACACTCACTTTTTACAGATGAGCTCACAATTAAAGTAAATGTGTAGGCCCAAATGTACATTTATAAGTCTCTGCCTAGAACTTCAATACTCATTTTAGATAGTTTAAGAAACTTTCTAAAGCATATATCTGAAATTTTGAAGAGATACTAACACTTCCTGTTTCATTTGGCAGAGATATGTGGGAGACCTCTGACCTTAACTGTACTGTATTTGGCTCATCGCCCCCACCATCTACAACTCTACACTGAAGTTGAAATTGATCACCTCTAGCCGCAAGCAGCTTACTTATCAAACCCTTAGGGCCTGTCTATAGTTTGGGCTAATGGGGTGTGAACAGCAGTGCACAAGTGCTGCACTGTAACTCCCCAGTGTGGATATGGCATAAACTGAAAAGTTCTGCTGAGAACTTGGGACTCTTCAGTTTGCGGCCACAGCGTGCACATAGGAAAGCTACAGCACAGCGCTTTAGTGTGCACTGCAATTCACATCTCCTTTGTCCAAACTGCAGGGCAGTGTAGACAGGCTCTAAGAGTAATAAGACATTATTAAAATTACACTTAAAAAGCCAAATAACACTTGAAAGAACTTAATGTAAGTCTACATTTTCTAAAACATGGGACACGCTACCCTAGGAAAGGGTGTTTTGTGTTTTATTTTTGGGGAGACTGGCTCGCCATGAGAGCAGACAGATTTCAAATTTTCTCTAGCATTTCTGCTGTGTCTATAAGAACAAAAAGTCTCTAGCTGTTACGGTTGTGGAAAAACACTTGGATCATTTTTTGAAGGCTAACTGATGCAGTAATTTCTGCCTGAATTCTAAAGTGTGAACTGTCCAATTCATTTCAACCGATATTAACTCAAATGCCAGTTAAAATACTTTAAATATCAATAATGCTCAAAGCATGTAAGAAAGCAGGGGAATAATATTACCAAGATATACACCAGTGCTCCCCTGAGGAAATAGGAGAAGTGGTGGTGCATGAAGATCTATACATTAAAAGGAACAGTAGGCCCTTAACATTGTTTGGGGCAGGAGGCACATTTGGGGTTTTTTCCCCAAAGGGAGGCTGAACGTTTAAATGTTTGGGAAATGTGGATATAAGTTAAGAATCTTAAATACAAGGGCAAGAATTAAAATAATTTAATATGGCTCCTTACCTAGGAACTGTTACACTTTTAATTAGCAAAATCAATTTGCATTCAGCATCAATGGAAAAACATGATGCAGGGCAAAACTTTTGTCGCCCTCACTTTCTTTCTTGTACACCGCCTCTGCTTTTAATGTGTTCTCTCTGCCGGTGGAGCCAACTTGACACGTCTGAGAGTTAGGAAGAGTGTTCTTGAGCTTAACAAGTCCTCTCCACAAGTCCCAACTCCCTTCCAAAGAGGAAAAGTCTCCTTCAGCAACACAGTATGAAATGGCAAGGCGAAGACTTGTCAGCCCTTCTGTTTATTTTAAGGCTATCAATATCTAGGACTTAATCAGATCTTGTCTACACATGCAAGAGAATGCTGCTCCTATTTATGACAGCAACTGATGGCCAAATGTATATGGAACAGGCTGAACAGGTTGGAGCCCAAAATCTTGTTGCCAATGCACTTATTTCCACATGAGTATCAGAGAGTCTGAAAAGCTCTGAAGCCAGTCTGATTAATGGGGGATAGAGCCTCCCAAGACTATTACCCCAATTTAATCAAACATGCACTTTAACAAACAAAAGTAAAATGTATAAGCATATGAGGTCACACGCACCAATACAAAAGTGCACGTGACCTCATATGCTTTTACATCAATTACATGAACAGATGGGTACAACTGTCACATTTAAAGCACTGGGGAAGTTCATTTGCCTTAACACAGCAGAGGTCACTCAAGTTTGATCAACTACGGGTATACACTACTTTGGGAATCTGTTGTAGATGGAAACCTTATGGAGTAATGAAGTGTATTATCAAAAGTGCCGCCTGCAATATGCAGGAAGAAAGAAGTAGCTCCCCCATAACTTATTTCCATGCTTCTAAGGTTTTGGGGAGGTGGGGTGTGCCATGCTGCAATGTTAAATGCCATGAAATGTAATTTTTATTCATTAATTTCTTAGGTTTTCTTATACAGGTAAAGCTGCTTCTGGAGGTTGTGCAAAGCTGATATGCCTTAGTAAACTGTGTGCCTGCAACACCTTATTCACAATCCTCCAGATTTAGCAGTGGTCAACTGCAGGGAACTTCTAGGAAGGAGTCTATGTAAATACTCACTTCCCAAAACACTCCATCAGAGCCTCTCATGGACTCCAGAAACTACACATAGCCACAAGCAGCTGCGGCAGCACTATACTAGTAAATCTGCCTATTGCTCTTCCCCAGTATTAAGTATACCTCTCAACCTTCAAACACACCAACACGAGAGACCTGTAAATGTGATGCACACCATGTTGGCCAACACTACGAATTGAAACAATGATCTCCAAAATCAAAAGCATGAGTCTTTAAGCTTGTGCGGTGTACAGGGCCAAGTTCTCAAGCTGTCAGCTGTCACAAACACTCATTTTCTAGTCTACAGGATGACATACAACACAGATACATCTACCAGGAGGGAGACAAAAGTTAAATGTGCACTAAATGAACAAAAGACGAAATGTGTGTTTTGGTGATTCACACATTTACAACCTACAAATTATTATAGTTTAAGTTCTACAGTCTTGTTTTAAAGTAGTCTTTTCACAGAGCAAATCACACACAACCCTATTTCCACAGAGATCAGCAGCTTCACTTTGAGAGCTACATCTTAAGCCCTTGCTATCTGAACTGCAGGAGTATTTGCCAGTCCCCTTCTTGATCAGCCTGGGCAGGTCTTAACATACACTATCCCAGAGGGTTAGAAAACTATTTACTAGTCTGCAACAGAGCACTGGTGATCAGGAATCCTGGGTTCTATCCCTGGCCCCAAACAAGAGTGGGGTTCTGCTAACTTATTTAAAAACAGGGGGAAGGGAATTTTCAGCAGCTTGTCCCCAGTCTTCTGGATTGGGGTTCATGATTCCTTGGTCAATAATAAGTTTAACAAGTGTCACAGGAATTTAAATAGCATTTAGAAGATGAGACCTGAACTCCTGGTCTCTTTCTTTTCCAGCTCAGGGAACCTTTCCCTAAGTTACAGGAGGTTCTGGTGAGTGGGGGAGGTCAGCTTTTTTTAAAAAAAGGATTCCTAGGAATTAATGATGAGATTCATATCGCAGTACAATTTTCATCATCAAATTAAAATTCAGTGGCTTCAGACGCCTGAACATATTTGATACTATGGCTACAAAGTTTATACCACTTTATGTACGCTACTGATATATAGCTGATATTCTAGGAGTCAGCATAAGGAGTAACAATGTCTCCAAAGAAAAGGCCCCAGAGTGTTTTCATTTTTACTACTACTTTATCAAGAAATCGAAAAGTGAGACACTCGCCAGCAAAAAATAAAATAAAATCACAAACACACCTATTTTTCAGCAGCTTATTACAAACTTTCCAGAACTTCAAACTATACACTCAAAAATCTGTAATTAGTCAAGGATAATCCATTTTTCATTTTACTAAAAAAAACCCTCAAAGACCTCAGATATTCACCATTCTTTCCACTGGCAAACAAACTCTCTAATGCAACCAAAATTGAAGTGTATGTTCCTTGGGGGCAGTTATCAAATTCTAAGCTCAGCACAAATGTCTTTTCAAGATGTACATTTTGTATAATATACAGAATAAATGTCTATTGTACATATACTTACAAGAGTGTTTTAAGAATAATTAGTTTGCCTGGTGCATGCAAGAATCCAGTGTGTCAGAAATTATTTTACCATATATAGTTTCCTCCTCTTAGCATTGTGGTTTAAATTGGTGCTCTCACTTCCCACTGAGTCATCAAGTGGTAAGAACAGGCAGTGTATAAATAGTCTTTCAAATAAAAATAAATACGCAGGCTACATCTGCTCACAAACCTATCTTGAGACTAGTTTTATACTGAATAATCTTGTATTTCATCAAGACTCAATGTTAAGGTACTTTAAAGTAATATAAATCTCTCAGACAAAAGAATTTTAAATAGAATTAGGACAACACTCCAGGCCTAAAGTAACTTACTATTTGATCCAAAAACAACAAAAAAACCAAAAGGCATAAAATCTAGAATGTTTGAGATGGATGTTAAGATCCTACTGCTGACCTTATTAAAGGTCCTCCTATATTACATGTGCTGTGAAAACAAATTTTTAAATTACTTTTCCTTAAAGACAGATTGCAATAAGATTCACAATAATCACACACTACAGTGAGCATTACAAGAACTGCAGGTTTCCAATCAATTTATAAAAGATTTTTAAAGAAGAAAATTAAAGCTTTTTGGCTACAGTTGCTCAGGTGGTTCATATACAACATTTTATGTTATATTTCCAGAGTTTAACTGAAGAATTTTTTAATGCTAATCATGGTGAATTCATTCACCTTATCATGAAAATATTTCATTAAAAATAATTCTAAAAGGCAGCTTTGTCTATCATAGTATAACATTTTCTATTACAATACTGACTTTATAATGAACATTTATGGCTCGAACTCAATTTATGGCTCAATTTATTCATTTCAAAAACTGGATTGTTCTTATGTTGAAAAATCATTTTTCTGACATAATTTAGGTTACAGACCTAAATAACATCAAGTAATTATGACCCTAACCAGCTAAAATTAAGCACGTTTCTAAGACTACTTACATGTTAAAATTAAGCATTTGCCCAAGGGACTGTCTGCATGCAAAAATTATACCAGTATAATCAGTGCAGAGCTGTTTTACACTGGTACATCTGTTCCCATACAGAAAGGGGAATAAGCAGCACTTGTATAACTATGTCCACCCTAGGGATTACACAGGTAGTTACTTCAGTTTACCAAAAATCAATCAATTACATCCCTAACCAAAATAGTTACACTGATACAAAAACTGTGTGTAGACCAGGCCTACGTGACTAAAGTTTGAACCAAAGACAAAAGCAGTACTTACTTGAGATGAACTATAGTAAAAGTAAGTCATGGTCATTGTCTCCATAATTAACATATTCACACAAATTTACAAATAAACATGCACTACAATAAAGAGACAGATCCCAAGAGCATCTAAAACTCTCGTGGAGATCAACCTCTTGGGATCAGGCCCTCAAGAACTTTAAGGGTTTATAAAGATAACCTGTAAAGCATTCTTTCACCATTTTTGTATGATGTATAGAGATGACTAAGGTTTTAGGCCCTGCCATTCCAAGAAAAAAACAAAAAACAATTGATTTCTTAACCTCTGAAATACTGAAATTGTCAAATGTGGCCTCTTTCCCTAATTTTCCAGGAGCATTTTCTTGGAGGTTTCAGAAGTTTATTGTGAGAGATCATATTTTAATTTACATTGCAGAGATGTTAAAACTTTAACAAAGATATCTTTTGCCTCAAATGCTCAGCAGCCTTTGGAGTTACATGTGTGTTAAGACTTTCTTTTTTGTAAGTCACTTCCTTCCAAATTGCTTGATCCAAAGGCTCTTGTCTCTTGCTGATGTCAGTTTCACTAGTATTTTTACAAGCGAAAGCCTATGTAGGCTACAATATTATTAGGACACTACCAAATTCAAGGTCCATTTTGGTCAATTTCATGATCATAGGATTTTGAAAACATATATTTCATGATTTCAGCTATGTGAAATGTCATGGTGTTGTCATTTTAGGGGTCCTGACCCACAAGGAGTTGGGGGGGATGTAACAAGATCATTGTAGGGAGGGCTGCAGTACTGCTACCCTTACTTCTGTGCTCCTGCTGGCAGCAGCATTGCCTCCAGAGCCAGGTAGCCAGAGAGCAGTGGCTGCTGGCCAGGAGCCCAGCTCTGAAGGCAGAGCTGTCACCAGCAGCAGTGCAAAAGGATAGTATGGCACGGTATTGCCACCATTACTTCTGCGCTGTTGCTGGCAGGACACTGCCTTCAGAGCTGGGTGCCCAGTTAACAGCCGCTGCTCTCCAACTACCCAGAGATGAAGGCAACTCAGAAGGCTGGCAATACTGCGCCACCCTCTCCCCCCCAAAAAAATATCTTTGTGACCCTCCTGCAACTCCCTTTTGGGTCAGGGCCCCCAATTTGAGAAATGTCTCCCCTGTGAAATCTGCATAGTATAGAGCAGGCCTGCACAACTTAGAAAGCAGTGAGGGCCATATTACTGCAAAAAAACCCAGCTGCGGGTCGAAAAGCCTCACCCTATCCGCTTCCTC
Source organism: Dermatemys mawii (assembly GCA_007922305.1). NCBI lineage: Eukaryota > Metazoa > Chordata > Testudines > Dermatemydidae > Dermatemys > Dermatemys mawii. The sequence continues at coordinate 10,660,739 of ML677359.1, read as the reverse complement.
CCACCCCACCAATTGGCTTGCCCCATCCCTGGTCACCCTCCGCGGGCCACACAGTGAGCCCCTGCGGGCTGCATGTGGCCCCCGGGCCGCATGTTGTGCAGGCCTGGTATAGAGTAAAAGCACACAAAAGACCAGATTTCACGGCCTGTGATGCATTTTTCACGGCTATGAATTTGTTAGGGTCCTAAATGTCATCAAGAAACATAGCAGTAAAGGTGCTAAACAGTATTTACATTAGGTGTTAAAGACGATTTCAAGTTATGTTAGCAAACATGAGTTACCATATCTGTTTTTAAAGAGCACATCATTTCCTAGGGTGTGTCTACACTAACACTGCTGCAGCTGCACTGCTCTAGTGCTTAGTGAAGACACTACCTACACCAAAGGGACAACTTCTCCTGTCAGTACAGGTACTCCACTTCCCTGAGAGGCAGTAGCTATGTCAACAGGAGAAGCCCTCCAGTCAACATTGCGCTATCTACGGTGGGAGTTGGGTCAATATAATTGCGTTGCTCAGGCATATGAGTTATCCATATGTTTGTAGTGTAGACCGGGGCCTCATCTTGACAGGTTCATAAAGTCTTCCCAGGTAGACAAAAACTGAATGTCTAATGAGAGGGGAAATGACAAAGCTCCCACAGCCTTTCAGGCCTTCTTTACCAAAAAAGGCAAAAGTAGTTTCTCCTCTGCTGCCCTGCAGCCAGGTACACAGGCATGCATTTCCCCCCCACGACACATTAATGCCCCATGAATTTTTGAAATTCCGCTTCCTGTTTGCTCTGTCTGGACAACTCACATCACATCTTCCCAGCTGACCATGCCGGCTTTCACGCTCCCACACGAAGTACACCAGAGTTGCTAGATTTGTTGGGTGTGTGGGGAGAGGAGGCTATCATGCAGCTGAAGGTCCAGTCCAGTCATAGTAACTCCATGCCCCATCTCATCTATGCCACAAGCAAAAGGGACATGCAGCAGTGCCATGACACACACATGTACAAGTGATGTAATTACTGCAGCAGCTGTATGCTAATGTAAATTAGGTCAACTTAATTTTGTAGCATAGACATTACCAGTGTCTCTAGTCATTCAATGACTTTCAGCGTCTAGCAAAGTTATGAATTTAAGCTCCCAGGCTCATCTTTTGAAAGCATCGTGCAGGTTTCCTTTGAGGATAAGGACTGATAGAGTGATCACTTTGTGAAAAGTGTTTAGCCATAATGACATGCTGGTTTTGTCTTTTATCATTTTCTTGTAAGAGTTCATTAGAGAGTGTAGTGATTGTCTGGTTCTACCCACACTTATAATTCAGTAAGCTAGAGTCACTTAATACACACCAACCTCTTCTTTCTGCCCTCATCACTGAACAGAACTTCTTGAAGACACTCCAAGAAGACAGGCCAGCCTGCATGCTAAAATAAACAATGCAGGAGCATTCATATAATTCTCAATATTAGAGGCTACTTTAGTTTAAAGCCAAAAAAAATTGTATTAGTTTCCAATATCTCACTATGCCTGTAAAAGCACAACTCGCAGTAAGAAAATCTTTCAACTCTAAATATTCTCATTATCCTCACTTTATACACAGTATATTTAATATTATACACACAGACACACCAAGAAATGCTAACAATAGTCAATTTTAGCCTCTGAGAGAAGTGAGCTACAAGGCTTAGTGGACAACCATCCACATTATCCCAAAGCAGCACAATGAGCACTGATGTGCCCCAAGGGTGGAGAGGCCCAGAGCACTGAGTTACTCTATTGTTCTTAGGCTGCATCTGCTGAAAACAAACAGGCAGGCAGCTTGCCCCCAGCAAAACTCTGCTTATGGTGGCAGAAGTAGAAGCTACATTACAGACAAGGGCAGAAGCCTTTTCACCGTGGCAGCAGGATGAGTGGTTAGACCTGCCCAACTCCCACTGCCCGGGGCGAGAGAGGGGACAGGCCGATCCCGGGAGGGGGAAGGGGATCCTGCCCGGGGCGAGAGAGGGGACAGGCCGATCCCGGGAGGGAGAAGGGATCCTGCCCGGGGCGAGAGAGGGGACAGGCCGATCCCGGGAGGAAGATCCCGTAGGGCGAGGCAGGCAGGAGCCGGGCGAGTGCGGGGGAGGTCCCAACAGCGGGGGAGCGGCGGGCCAGGAAGGAAAGAAATCCCGGGGGTGATGGGGGGCAGGGAGGGGGATCCTGCCCCGAGATCCCATTGAAAATGCCAGGAGAAGCGGGCGGGCAGCAGGCCGGGAGGCGAGGAAGATCCCGGCGGCTGGCGGTGCCGGGAACAGGGGCCCCCCACTCGGGGAGGCGGGAATGGAGATCCCGGCCGCTGAGGCGGGCAGCGGGCCTGTGCCAGGAAGGGGAGCGGATCGCCCTAGCGGGACCCCCTTCCCCGCTCAGCCCGCAGCGAGCCGCGCCGACTGACCGGCGCTGGCGGCGCCCGGGGAGGGCCCCGCTCCCTCTGAGCGGCCCCGCTGCCGGCCGCTGCCCCTGCAGCCCGCGGGGGGCCGGAGCCCCGTGCCCGGCCGCTCACCCCGGTGCCGTTGTCGCAGACCACCACCTTCCTGCCCAGCGCGTCCATGCTCCCCGCCCCGAGCGTCCCCCGCCGCCTGCGCTCAGCGATGACTGACACGCCGCCGCCTCCAATCAGCGGCCGGCTCGGCCCCGCTTCCGGCTGTTTCCGCTTCGGTCCGACCCCTCCGGCGCCTCGTCTTCTGTCGGGTCCGCCGGGGCCTGGCCAAGGTGGTTGTCATGGCGGCGGCTCCGCCTACAGCGCGAAGGGCCGGGGGGAGGGGGGGCGCAGGTCTGGCCCGCTTTAGGGGTATGACAGCTCGCGGGGTTTGTGCGCTGCTGTAGGTCAAAGGCCCGCCGTTGGGGGGGGGAAGGGAAGAGATAGCGCAGCGGTTAAAGCATTGGCCTGGGAATCCCAGCGTTGGGAGTTCGAGCCCCGGGTGGGTTAAAGACATGAGGGAAAATCCGGAGTACCACAGAAGATCACTATAGCATTGGTGCAGCTGGCAGGGAGCGAAGGGGGATTGTAGAAGCCAGCCCAGCCTGGGAACAGGAGTGTGTACAGGATTGTCTGGCCCCAGCACCTCCCCTGTTTCCCCCCCACAGCACCCACATTCCCATAGCTATCCCTGCTGACACAACCCCCATCTCTATGGATCCCCATTGGGGTGCATCCAACAAAGTGGGTACTAGTCCCTGAAACTTTAGCATTATATATTTTTACTATACAATACCCCTGCACCCCCATAAATACACAACCTCCACTGCTGTGAGCATCCCTATCCCCCACAGCCACCCCTCTAACCCCATAGATACTAGGGTTACCGTATGTCCGGATTTTCACGGACAGGTCTGGATTTTGTAGGTTAAAATGGCATCCGGGGGAATCTGCTGCAATCTGAACAGGTCCGGGATTTCAAGCAGCAGCCAGGGCAGAGCCCACCGGGGGCGGGGAGGAAGGAGATGGGGGGGATTCCTCAGCTCAGGCTAGCGGCAGCCGGCTGTGGAAACCCGGGAGAAAGAAGCCAGGAGTGTGGTAGGAGCTTTTAAGTGTGTGGGGGGGAAACGACCCAGGCGCGGAGCAGCGAGGAAGCCAGGAGCATGGTAGAAGCTTTTAAGCCTGAGGGCAGGGGGAACACAGGCATGGGTAGGTGGGGGTGGTAGCAGTGGGCGGGTGCGGGGGGCAGCGGAGAAGTCCTGATGCTGGGCTGCCTCGGCTGGGCTGCTGGCTTCTCTCAGCCTGGGTCAATAATTCAGCTGGTAACGTCACCAACAGCACTTCAGAGGCTGAGCTCTTTAAATGTTTAATTCCTTAAATCATGGGACATCCCAGTCTCTGAATCCTGCTAGTTTCAAACAGCAGGAGCCGCCTTCGATATGTAGAGCAAAAGGCCGTGTGCACGCGCAGGTCATTAGCAGGCTCTCTCCGTCCCCAGGTTGCTATTTCGCATCAAGGCTTTACAGGCAAAGAAGGCAGCAGTGCTGCACCAGGGAGGGATTCTGTCCTTTCCGAAGGCTCAGTTCACCCAAGTGGAGTGATGCAGCAAGGGAATTCCCTCCGCCCCAAATCTAACCCCTCTGTGCCCTGGTGGTAAACATCCAGGCTTCATTTGAGACAGATAATTGCAGCCCTGCACTGGGGGCCGTTCAGAACTGTGCTGTCCCAACCCTGCTTCCAGGAGGGATTGTGGGCATAATTCAGATGAGGGGCAGACCCAACCAGCCAGCACAAAGGTCAGATCGCCTGGGTCAGGGATGTAGCTAGTAACACTCCAGCCTCCCATCAGAGTTCGCTTTGATCACAGAAAGTCTAAGTGACCAGTCCAGGGTAACACAGGGAGTCTGTGTCAGCGCAGGGAATTGAACCTCATCTCACTAGTCGCAGACTAACACCCTAGCCACTGGACTAGATCATTCTTCCAGATAACTCCCATCCTATCCTACCCTGCCCACTAACACTTGAAACCTCTCAACCTTTAAGACGTTTCAGCTGTAAAACTCCACTTGAATTTTATTGGGAAACTTCTGAATTTGTGGGCCAGCGTTGCCAGGTGCCCAGCTTCTCCTCCGAGGTGGTGAATGCCCTCAAGGGCCATTGAATGTAATCAGATTGAGGGCATTCAGCACCTTCCTGATGAGATCCTTGTGGCAGGGTCAAGACTACAGTATGAGCTGGCTGCCCAGATTAGGTAACATTTTGATTACCAAGAGGCTACGATGTGATCAGAATTTCTTGCCGGGGCCGGGAGTGTTGAATGAATTGGGAGTTCTGGAGGGAGGGGCTATCCAGGGGTGGGGTGTGGGATAGGTTGGGGGTTCTGGGGGTGCCTGTCAGGGGGCAGGGAGTGGTTGGAAAGGTGTGGGAGGCCCAGGGGTCTGTCTAGGGACAGGTGTGTGGATAAGGGTCAGGGCAGTCAGGGAGACAGGTAGGGGGTAGGTAGGGTCCTAGGGGGGCAGTTAGGGTGGGGGGGTCTCAGGAGAGGGCAGTCGGGACAAGGAGCAGGGGAGGATTGGGGGTTCTGAGGGGGGCAGTCAGGGGGCGGGAAGTGGGAAGGACTGGGTGGAGGCAGGGCAGGGCAGGGCTAGTGCACAGCTTCCCCTGTTCTCTTTTTTGATTGTTGAAATATGGTAACCCTATAGATACTCCCACTGCCTCAGCCTGACACAACCCCCATCCCTATGAACATCCACTCCTTGGCCCACAGTTCCAAAATCCACCTAAATACACTGGCCCGGTGCTCCCCAAGCTTCTCCACAACTGTTTTCCACCCTCATGGGATTTCCTCCCATCCCACTGCCCTAGAGAGGGCCACAACCCATCCCTATGGAAATCCCCCACTGCCCCAGAGCTTCACAGTGTCTCACCCCTGTGGACCCTTCTTCCCTCCCCCTGCCTGAAACTTCCCCATCCCCATGGACATCCCCTGTTCCAGAACTCCACACACCCATGTCCAAATATTCCCTCTACTGCACCCCTCCCCAAATACCTAGGAGAAATTACTAGGCCCATTGAGTTACTTAGGTACCTGCAAACCTAAAAGATTGACTTCCTCTACTCATTTGAAAAATATGAAATGAAGTCATCAGGCATGTTCTAACAAGGAACTAGGCGAGGCAAGGCACCTTATGTATTATCAGAAATAGTTGATGTTATCAGTGTATTAAATCTAGTCTTTAGTTGAGCTCAATACAGGCAAAGGGAGGGATGTACATGTTTCCATCAGTTTCATTTTCTGATGCTCTACATATAATGAACTTACTAGACTACTCATTTTTGTTGTTTATAAATATAAAGTGACACAATGGTCAGTTTTAAATAACTACCTTTATATAATTAAAAGGACTTTAGTACTCTTGCCCTTTTGGTACAATTTTTACTATCTCATATTTACAATATCCTCTTAGAAATGTGTAACTAGAATGTTCTTCCCTAACAGTTTTGGGCTTTTCTGCTTGGCAAACATTTTGCATTTCTCAGTGGGTTCCAAATAAAGAATGAAATAAACATTTTTTTCCTATTCTACTATTCTACTATTTTTTACTATTTGGCTACTCTACTCGTCTGCCTGTGTTTGTTATGTTTAGGCCAAGATAGAAACTCTAGTAAAAAGTCATATAAAAAACCAGTCAAGATTTTTAATAAAAATAATACCCTTCCTATTCTTGGAACCTAATATTTGTATATGTCTTGGTTTTAGTTTTAGGTATTTTTTAGCCCTTGTTTTTGTTGTTGTACTGATTTAGAAAAAATAACCATTGCATAAAAATTGTGTAAAAATGTAATTTTCATTCTGAAAAAGAATTGGAACACTACTTGCTGTAACTCATAAAGTCATGGAGACGGCTACACAATGTGTGCTGGCTAGAAAGGGTGCTGTGGCTTTTGCAAGAGAGCAGAGACAATAAATATTTGCAAGATAATAAAAACCTGATGACTAAGGAGAGTGCTGAATCTTATCAGGTAATGTTCTGTACGTGTCCTGTATTGATATGAATGGATTTTCATGGACTTTCATATTAAGAGGTCTCTCTGAGCTATCTTGATGTGCATACACACAGAAACCATACTATTATGAATGGAAGTTACCCGCACACATAAAGGCCAGATTCTCTGCTGTCCCAGAGTTCTTTGCTGTCCCAAATGAGGAGGGGCGCACAGTGATAGATGTGGTCCCTCATCTCAAAAAAGATATACTGGCATTGGAAAAGGTTCAGAGTAGGGCAACTAATATGATTAGGGGTTTGGAACAGGTCTCATATGAGGAAAGATTAAAGAGGCTAGGACTTTTCAGCTTGGAAAAGAGGAGTCAAAATGGGGATATGATAGAGGTATATAAAATCATGACTGGTCTGCAGAAAGTGAATAAGGAAAAGTTATTTACTTGTTCCCATAATCTAAGAACTAGGGTCCACCAAATGAAATTAGTGGTCAGCAGGTTTAAAACAAATAAAAGGAAGTTTGTCACACAGCGCAAAGTGGAACTCCTTGCCTGAGGAGGCTGTGAAGTCTAGGACTATAACAGGGTTTAAAAGAGAACTGGATACATTCATAGAGGTGAAGTCCATTATTGGCTATTGGCAAGAATGGTTAAGGAATAGGGTCCCTAATCTCTGTTTGTCAGAGGGGGATGATGAATGGCAGGAGAGAAATCACTTGATCATTACGTGTTAGATTCACTCACTCTGGGGCACCTGGCGTTGGTCACTGTCGGTAGACAGGATACTGGGCTGGATGGACCTTTGGTCTGACCCAGTATGGCCATTCTTATGTTCATACACTTACTCTTTGCCTCCTGTGGAGTTGAGGCCAGTTTCTACCCACTTTAAGCAGAGTGAGGGGAGAGATCTGCACCTGAAGCGTTAATAGGAAATGTTTCCTTATTATCAAACTAGTCTGCATTGCTTTGATCTATTTTTTTTTACTGTGCTGTATTATTCTGCTGCCAAGGTTAACAAATTAATACAAAAGAACCTCATTAATCTAAACTTTACTAAACAATACATTTTGCAGTCCACACAAAACTAGCCCTAAAATTGACTAAACATTACATAGGATTTGGTGGACTGTAAACTAGTATATAAAACAAGTCAGAAATGTTCAGCAAGTGCGACTACTTACAATTTTTATAAGCCCTTTCACAGAAGGGCTGGCTTCTCCTGCCCTAGCAGATTCTGACCACCTCATTACAATAAAGCATCTCTGAGTTTCCCAAATGTTGAAAATCCAGATCCCCATGTTAACAACCACTTGTTTGTGGATGAATGTGTTTTCTTTGTCATGAAGTTACTTATGACTACAATGAGAAAAATAAGGGGAAGAGTTTTGATCAGAATTCTAAAGCTAACTCATTTTTCTTTCTCAGTTACACTAATTCTGTTTGGATGATGCTGGAAGGAGCTTAATTAAACAAAATCTTGCTGTGGAAATAGCAATGTTCTTTTATAGATCCAACCCTATGATTCTAGAGATAGAGATTTTGATATCTAATAAAATATATATTTGTATGCAGAGGAGGAGGACATCTTTAATATTTCTTTGTGGGGTGGTGTGATAGGGTGCTGGACACAAACTGCTGAGCGCAGCCCTCTGTCATGCCTGCTTCTACTGAGGGAGAGAAAATGGAGCTGGCTAGAGAAATTTGTGCCTGATTGGCAAAGGGGAAAAGCTGCCAGGTAGTTTGCCTGGGGATGCATAAAAGCCTCAGAGGAAGGAAGCCATAGGGAGTAGACAGAAAGAGAGAAGCCAGTGAGTGGAAGCTTGTGTCTTAGGGCTGCAGAGACTGGAAAATCCTTCAGGCTGAAACTCCCAAGCTGTATGTGATGAGAAGGTGGTGGGATTTCATGCTGTAAATAAATTGCACTAGTAATTGCAGAGTCAGAAGGTTTCTGAGTGTTTTTTGGAGCAGAGGGAAGAGCAAAGGAGGCCCTGCTATGCTCTGTTACAGGTGGATAAAACCTCATTTTCTAGCCCTTCGGCATGCTGGAGTTGACTCTCCACTGCCTTTCACACTATGTATTGCGGCGGTTCTCAAACCGGGGGTTGCAGATGCCCCGGAATGCCGGAGTGCGTCCACCGAAAAGTCACCGAAACCGGAAGTGTTCCATGGCGACTTTTCAGTGGACATACCTGAGGTCAGCAGCAAACACGGCAGAGTAAAAAGGGGTCTCAAACTGGAAAAGTTTGAGAACCTCTGATGTATTTATTTAGACCTGTGCAAAGTGGGTGCAAAATGCTACCAAATTAAATTTATCTGCTCACTTTTGCCAGTGGTAGCATTTTACACTCACTTTTTACAGGTGTAAACTACATGACTTGGCAGGAGTGGAGAATGAGGCATCCTAAGGTCTGATTCGAAGGAGGAATGAGCACCCATAAGTCCAGCTGAAGTCAGTGGGACATCTGGGTATACATAACCTCTGAAAATCAGTCCTAGATGTCTGAAGTTTGGCAACCAAAAATTGAGATGCCCAAAATACAATACCACTTTTGAAAATGTAGTCCTAAGTGACTACAGTCATAGGGTAAGTCTGCCACAGACCCAGGAAGAGAATCTAGATCATCTGACTCTCAGTCCTGTGGTTTAACCACAAGATCAACCTTCGTCTCCAGTTAACAACAGCAGATATCTTTCAAATATGAACGGAGGTTTCAAATTCATCCACACCATGTAAAAATAACATCTTAACATGATTCACTGATAATTGATCCTAGTAACAGACCTATATTCTCTCCTCAAATCAAAAAAGGGGTTTTGGTTTTTGAAATCAATTTACATTTTGCTACTGTGAAATCCACTAAAGGAGTAAACATTGCGTTTAACAGCTCCATTCCTTCTGCTATCCTACTTCACTTTTCAGCATGTAAGAGTGACTTTTAAATTCATTTTTTTTGTAAACGTTTTACCTCACTAAAAATATAACTATGTGAAATACTCTGATTCAGGAAAAAAACATTGTTATAAGAGCTCTGATTTTGAGAATATCACTTATTTTATTCTAAAAAAAATGTGTTGGAACATTTAGAAGATTTTCAGAGGATACACTGCCTTCAATAATAGTAATTTTAATGAATTATTTGATCTATATTAAAAATTTGGTAAGTACTGGATTTAAAGATGTCATTAAGAATCAAACTGGCTTACATACATACATAAATAGTTGTAATGTTAGAGGATAAAAGTTTTTATCAGTGGCAGCAAGGATATTGTGAAGTGATAATTGTGTGCTGACTAGCATCCCAAAACACTTCACAGAGAGAAGTGATAGAAGAACTAGCAGAAATTTTAGTGAAGACAATCAAGGAAAAATTCAGCACTTACAATTGCAAGTGCAGAGGGCCCTGAGAGTAGAATTGGAATGGCTCTACTGGTTTAGAACCTGCTGCATGCACCACATGGAGTCCAGCTCCATGCACAGAGAAGGGTTGGGAGTAGTGGAACTATTGGAAAGTTTTAAGGCTGAGATATGTTATGTGTTTGTGCACATGGGAGAAAAAAGACATTCTGTGCGTATTGGAGTCTGGAAAGTGGGATTCACAATAATCAGAACACCGGAAGGTGAAGGTATAGTCAGGAATTTCAGAACAGGTTGATTCAAGAAAGTAGAGCAGTAGGCAGTGTCACCAAAATGGTGATAGGCAGATTTGCAGATACATAGTAAATTTGCTGTGTGGAGGAGTTTGAGAAGGCTAGAATCCTGTCTCCTCCATCAATCTGGGAGCAGGTTGCAGAAGGGTTATAAGCCCCTACACATGAGTTTTTGATGGTGGATCCATCTATATATAGGATCTATCTCCTTTTTGAGGGGCTACATGGCAGACTGTCCTGCATGTCCCTAATTTCTTTGCACCATAGAACTCTTCTAGTTCTGTTGTCTTTGGGAGGCTTCATGAGACTTTTCCAAGCCTGGGCAGGTTGTGCCCCTTGTAACTAAAATGAGAGCAGTTATATAATGAAACATGCAATCTTATTAATTGTAGTTCATCTTTCATTGAAGATTACACTATCTTTTCCAGAAAATTGTAGTAAGATTTATTTATTTATTTATTTTGCTCAGACTGCCAAGGCTCAACAGAAATAATGTATTCATCATTCAAGAGAGAAGTAGTGTATGCTGCTCTTGGAGTTCCCCCTACTGACCTTTGGATGATACTATGACTCAGTAAAGCTGAAAGCATACTGTAGTTGAGACTTATAAGAGGGAAACGGTGGCCCAGAATAAAGGGATGTGTCACTTACTTGAAGTAATGAGAGCCTCTTGGCATATGTTCCTGTCTTGGAAAGAGAGTGCTAAACAATTCCTGGAACCTCACATTACAAGCTGAGATATAGATATGTGTTGTATGTTTCCTTGAAAATACAAGACCATAATAATTTTACACAGAGTCTTCTTTAAGGAGAATTACTGTCTATAGACACACATTAGACCTTTCATATTGACTGCATATTATATGCCACAAATTAAACACCAGTGTCTTGATGACACTTGAAGTGCTTAGATACCATGGTGAGTAAAAACATAGATTCCTGAACATGTTATGCATGCCATTGATATGGAATATAGTGGCCACTTATTTTAAGAGATTGTTGGTTTGAGTTTGAAGTAACATACACCAAAAATAAAATGAACTGGTGCAGTTGTAGTAGTTTTGAACAGAACTTTCACGTGTTAAACATAAACGTTACCTAGAAGGCAAACTGAGCATGGAAGTTATGCGTATATCTTGAAGGGAAAACATTCTTTCCACCCACCCATTTTCTGTCCACTAACAGTTAAACCTGGCATAACTAACATATATTTTATATAAAAATTATAAATGTCTAACAGTATGAAAATTCAGACACTTTGCACATTTGAATTTGATTTGAATTAATGTGTAGTGTTTTTGCCAGCTAGCAGACGTATCTCTCTAAACACACTTTTCTCTAATATTTAGAATATTCACATTTTAGGCGGTTAATGATTCACTTATTCATAAATATTTTAAACACACAATTCTGTTAAGCAGAAATTCCTGCAATTACTTTATGCCCATTAGGGTAACAACTGATTAAGAAAGAACTGCTAGAACAGAAATTCTCAGGCAAATCTGCTGAAGCTAGGAACCATTAGTTATTACCATATTGAATCAGTCTCATCATCCACCTACTCCAGTGGGAGTTTTGTTTAAGCGTTTGTCTACATGCAGTTTTTACACTGATTTACTTATATTAAAACCCAATGTAGTTAAATTGATGCAACCCCCTAGGATGAACATAGTTATACCAGCATAGCTTATTTCTGACCAATAGTGTAAAAACAAATACAAACACTGTGTAGGCCAGCCCTAAGTAAGGACTGTAGGATTTTGTCCAAAGGTTTTAACCAAGACCTAACTGTCTCTTGAATCTTGCGTAGCTCTAGTAAATAGTGTTCTAGTTTCTGAATTTGCCCCCAACCTAGATTCATTGGGCACCCAAAACTCTGCCTTCAGTGGAAGTTTTTCCTGAATAAGGGCTGCAGGATCACACCTAGCAAGAATTCCTTCAGAAACCATAGCTGTTTCTTGCCTCATTTATTGAATTCCTTCATTTGGTTTGTTAATCTTCAAGTATCTCTTACATTTTAACTACATGTGCTGCACATTCTTCTAAATGAAGTAATAAATTCTCATTCAGGAAGTAAATCAGCTAGACTCTTTGCAGCAAGATTTCAAAGTTAACAGTTGATCACAGTTTTATGGGATTATTTGTTCATCTGTAAAATTTGTTCTTATTCTAAATCAATAATTCCTTAATCTTAATTCTGGTAGTGCAGAATTTTGATTAATTGCTTTAGCAAATTAGAGTTAATATTAGTATCTGAGAAAGGAGCAAGAAAGGAGAGCTTAGTGCTCATCACATATGAAATACTAATTACATTAGGACTTGATCCTACTTCTTTTGAAGTCAATGACAAAATTTTCATTGACTTCATTGGAGCAAGATCAAACCCTTAGTGACAGAAACTTTCTTCCTACAAGTCATGTATACATTCTATCCTATATTTTGGCTTCCATGGTTTAATTTAAAGAGCCTGATCTTCTTTAATTAAAATGGTAATTCACTGTGGCAGTTTAATGTTCAAGCTTTATGAATCAATATACTGACTATTTGTGCTTCCATCTGCCGAGTAATCATGGAACACCAAATTAATTTCTCTGGGTCTCTTGGTGAAGTTCTAATAATTTAGCTACTCATTATTTATAGTGCAAATCCAGATGTGGCTAAAATGTATTTTTCTGCACAATACATTTTTGTTTACATATGTGAAGTCTTTTGAGAAGTTTCTATAAAATGATTATATCTAAAAGGACATTGACAGCTTACATTTTTTGTATTTGAGTAATTTTTTTACAAAATCCAGTTTATAGTCGATCATCCTTTACGTAATGTCCCCTTTTCTAAATCAAAACATTTTTATAAAGGGTTTTCTGCTTCCTTGCAAGGAGGAAACTAAGGCTCTTATCCTGCAAACACATACATGTATAACTTTACTCTGACTTGAGTAGGACTACTCATGCGAGTAAACTTACACACACAAACAGATGTGTACAGCATCTTGGTCTAACTGACTATGCAGGGGAAACAACTGAAAAGCACAGAGGGTGGTCAAATACACAAAGTGGAAGAAAATAGCAAAAGCCATTTCTCTAACTTTTCATTTATAGTAATATTAGGTGCTACTTATACCTAAAGTTGGTACAAAATCTCCAGAGAAATGTGTTTTAAAGTTTTCCTTTTAATTAATGTTTTATAAATTCTGCACTGTGCTTCAGGTATCTGAAATGTATCATTATCTTGTGATTAACTAATCTGCATAATAAAAATATCTCTGTTGTAACAAAATCCACGGTGTTTCTTAAGAAGTAAATCTGCTATTTCTGTTTATTCATTGGGTCTAATTTCTTGGGATATTCATGGAAATATAACTGTTGGTAGGAGAGCAAATATATTGTAAACTGTTTAATTTCACATCTTTCTTATTTCATATTTCATTCTTATTGTTGCCATCTGAATATTTGTGTCTGATTATTTTTGTGGGAATATGCTTCCTGTGTGCAGTTAATGCTGGAGATGAAGGGAGAAAGGAAACATTTTAGCTGGTGCTGACTAGAAATTGGTCAGGATATGTGAGCAGGAAATATGGACAGGAGGTGGCAGCTCTGAACAACATCTTACTGTTACTTTTAGTTGTTGTATTATGGCACTTAAACACCAGAGTGATAGGCATCTTAGATACTAGAGATGGACCCACCTTGCTGTAACTTTTTCCGCTGTTAGATAATATTGATTTGAGAAATCCATCAATACAGCATGCTGGGCATTCCTTGGTCTCCATGGCCTCTAGGCCTCCTACTCAGGTTGAGCAGACTAGCCCAGCCTGTTCGGAGCAGGCTTCCCCGGATGTCCAGATACCGTCCTGGGCCACTTGCAGGGCCTCTGGCATGGAGGGCATGTCCATGCTGGTACCAGGACCACCAATGTTGTTCCTGCGGTCCAGAGGCAAGCCACCACTAGAATCTCTGCTGTCACCCCCGACTCAGTACCAATCACAGTCAAGGGAATGTTCCCAACGCCGTTCACCGCTCAGCCACTGTCCCATGCATAGTCCATGTCGGTTGTTGTTGACCCCCACCAGGTTGTCTGGCTGTGTTCCATCTGACAGAGACTCCAAGGACCACTCCGCCTCAAGGAGTGAACGCTGATGGGACTGAGGCAGACAATCATCATCTCAGAGGGGCTATCGTACCAGTCGCAACACAAACATTGACGCTGTTCCCGTTCATCATCTCACTCCAGGACCCTGCCATGGCACTACTCCCCAAGCCCTGGGCAGCTATTCTTACACCGCTATTTTAGTGTGCTAACCCCGCTAATGCAAGTTGTCGACACAGGGCAGGGGGAGGTTTGCTGCTGCAGGCCTGCTCCAACCCCGCCTCTTCCCACCCCTTCTCCAAAGTCCCCATCCCAACTCCACCCACTCCCTGCCCCCATTCCAACCCCTTCCCCAAGTCCCCACCCTGGCCCTGCCTCTTCTCCTCCTCCTTCCTTGAGCACATGGGTCCTTGCTCCTTCCCCTCCCTCCTGGAATGCGCTAAGCACTGCCAAACAGCTGTTTGGCTGTAGGAAGAGGTGGGAGATAGGCAGAGAAGCGGGGATGTTGTGCGCTTGGGGGTGGGGGCAGGAGGTGGAGGCGGGGGGGTGAGGGGAGAAATGGCAGGCTGCAGGAAATAACTCAGGCCGCGTGTTTGAGACCCCTGGCTTAGAATGCGTTTTGCTTTTATTTCATTTGACCAAATCTGATTTGTTATGCTTTGACTTATAATCAGTTAAAATCTGTCTTTATAGTTAATAAATCTGTTTGTTTATTCTACCTGAAGCAGTGCACTTGGTTTGAAGTGTGCCTGAGGTGCACCTTGGGATAGCAAGTCTGATACATATCAATTTCTTTGTTAAATTGACAAACTCATAAGCTCGCAGCGTCCAGGGGCATAATTGGGCACTGCAAGACGAAGGTTTCTAGAATTGTGTCTGAGACGAGAGATACTGGCTACTGTCATTTGGTAGTGCAATCCAAGGAGCAGCCTACATGCCAGAGGCTGTGCGTGAACAGCCCAGGAGTGAGGGTTCTCACAGCAGAGCAGGTAAGGCTGGCTCCCAGAGTCAAGAATTGGTATGACCTAGCAGATCACCGGTCTGGATAACACCAAAAGGGAATGTCACAGTCACCTATTTGGAATCGACATGATCAAGCACTCTTGTATTTCTTGTAATTGTTGTTCTTCGAGATGTGTTGCTCATGTCCATTCCAAGACCCACCTGCCTTCCCCTCTGTTGGAGTATTTGGCAAGAAGGAACTGAAGAGGCAGCAGGTCGACAGGGACCTAAATACACTGCCATGAAGGCACCACTCCAGGGAGCTCCACAGCCCACCTGACAGATACTGCTAGGGGAAAAACCTTCCAATGACTACTTGGAATGGACATGAGCAACACATCTCGAAGAGCAACAGTTACAAGAAAGTAGGAAACCCTTTTATTCCACACACTGCCACTTTCATATGAGTCCTGAAAAAGGGGCGGTACCAGAAGCTATTTGTTCTTTACTGTAGTAAATAAGAGGAATAACCTTGATTGTGATATTGAGAGACCGGTCACTTGCTGTGACTCTTGTAGCACACATGCATGCTAGGCCAAAGGAGGAGAAAGCATTTGTAGAATGTGGTTGCAACAGTCATTTTGTGCAGGTTTAATGTGTTGAAAGAGACCACAGATGCCCTGCTGCTGTGAGAGAAGGGACTGCACAAGAGATTTTAATCACAGCTCCATATTTAAAAGATTGTCAAATCAGCATAGGAATAAAGTCTGCAGAAAAAGCAATTATTTATTATTCCAAAATATTAAGGGACAATGTGATCTTAATCACATTTTTTTCTCTAAAAGGTTTTTCTTACTGTTTTACACACATATTTTAGATGATTTCTCTTTTTCTCCCCTCCCGGTTAGTTTTCTCTTTGTATTTGACAATGCTCTGTGTATAGTGAGTTTATTTCCTTGTCTCATGCCCCATGATGTCCTTTCTTACTGTTATAGAAGGCCACTGTGCATGCCTTTCCCTAGCCACTCCAGCAGGGGGTTCGTAGAGCACATACCTTGACTTTCAGAACATAGAATGAAAATAAGGGCTGACAGATAGAAAGCCCAAATGTTTATTTGTAAAATGATACATTGGATATGAAAATGATTGAGACAATAACCATGGAACTCCATGATGCCATTTTACAGAGCTGCTTTCCTCACCAAAGAGATCTCAGAAATAGCTGAGGAGCATGTCTAACATGCTGTCTTTATGGAAATTATTAAAATACATTCAACACTTGCAAACACACAAGTCTGCAGAGAAGGAAGTAATTCTGCCACTCTTCATCTTGGGGTAGAGATTATTTAAGGGAGGGGCAGAGAAAACAAATGATCACCATATACCATATACTGGTACATATTTACATGTATACTATACTACACTTCACCTAAATGAAGAGATATTGTTCAAAACATTTGGGATTCCAAAGTGGAATTAAGTCCTTCCAGGATCTGTATATGAGTTGGCAGCACATGAGTGGTTCTTTAAAAACACTTATACTTTCTGTATTGTGACATCTGGTGAACTGATACTGCTCAGTCCCTCCTGTTCTCTGTCAGTGGCAAGCAATAGTCTCCTGAGGACTGTAATGCTGTGGTTTAATTCTGGTCTTTGGGCTTGGTGTGAAGGTGTCTGGGTAGAGTTTAGTGGTCAGTGAGATATAGGTCAGACTAGATTATTGATAGGCCCTTCCGGCTTTAAACTCTGTGACTTTATGACCTTGGCAGGGCAGTCATTGAAAAATGTGTTCTGATACCATCTGCCCCTAATAGTTATGACATTCTGCAATAGATCCATTCTCTTCCATTCTGATACCAGTGGTAGAATGACAGCTCTTTACATGTAGGTAATAGAGTTTGGTTTCCTCTTTTAGATTTTCATTCAGATAGCAGAGGAAGAGCAGTGGCTATTTACATGCAGTGACAGAGCATGTTTCTCCCTTTTACTATTGTTCCACTTACTCAAAAACATTGTCTTTATCTAAGGGGTGTATGTGGCTTTTGTTTTGCTTTCTTTACCCTGAAGTATTGTTTTCAGTCAGCTGGACATAATTCTAAATGAAGTTGATCTAAGCTATAGTGAAGATAGGTCCCTCTCTTATTGTCTGAACTACCTCTCCCTGGGTTGTTGGCGGGGAGGAGGGAGCATGGGTGTGGAGTTTGTACCCACTGTCCACAGCACAGCACAACTACAAAAAACTCCATTATGCTGACTTTATATGCAATTCAAGGATAGAAGTCACCCTCCCAAAAACAGTGCATGTGCATATTGTTCAGTTGAATACAAAGTATGTCATTCACAGATGTATATCATCTGCCCCTCCTCACCCCCAGCTATAGGAGATAAAGATAAGATCATGTGATTCTGTCCATGCTTTCACTAGTTCTTCTAATGAAACAGACAATCTTATTAGTCTTGAAAATGAGGTGAATATCTCCTGTGTTCTGTCTGTCTATCCATCTATTCAGGTGCCTACAACATGTTCATCACCATGCTGTCTGAATATTCTAGTGCACAAACAATAATCAGCAGTTGTCAATTTTAATATTATTTCTTGACCCATAAAACTAATTTTGGCAGAGACTGTATAAGATAATAAAAATGAAAACACTGTGGGCCACACTCTCAGTTGGTGTAAACAGGCTTAGCTCTTTCTGTAGTTGGGTAATAATATACTCTGTAAAAATAAGTAACATGAGATTGGGTATATTACTCCACACACGTGGCATAACATTTCCACATCTTGCTGATATAAACCAAAATCTCTTTACATACAGTAACTAACAACCATGCTGATTCATCTCAGATCAACATCCCCTAGACAACTTTTGGCACCCACTATATCCAACAAAACTACAATGTCAAAGTCCCCCGCCTCTCAGCAATGAAGACTGATCTGTACAATAGCTCTTTATTAGGCAGCTGGTTATCTCAGACTTGAGCAGGTCTGCATTTATTTAAACCAGGAGAAATCCTGTCTTGTAATGCATGTGGGGGTGCGCAGTGGGGTAACATGGGACTGGAGCCCCTGTCGACATTCTGGCTGACTGGGATTTTGTGGGCATGCTCCAGAGCTGTAGCTTCACCCCAGTTTGAAAAGAATGCCAAGGGCTCTTTTCTCCATCGGCTTGTGGTGGGGAGAAGGGATATGACCCCATCTTCACTCCCGCCCTGTGCAGGCAATTAACTCCTACAGAAGCTAATGAGGAGTAGGAACTGGCTAGCCTGCCTGTGGGCACCCACCACCTCACATACCACACTTACACTTGCTCAGGGAGTAGCCAAAAGTCTTGCTCTTTCCCCTTCTTTGCATTATTTTATTTGACCAACTTTTCCATAAAAGCCAGTAATGGACAGAGTTTGTTTTGAAACCAGACCTCCATAGTTCAGAGAGAATCCCTGTTGAACAAAAGTGCTTATGATAATTCTCACGGTCTAATATTTACGCAGCTCTAGTTAGAACAGACTCGTGCTGTGTACTGGGAGAAAACACCCCTCCCTTTCTAGTCCAATAAATGTGCCATGTTCATATTTTCATTAGACATTTGGGTCCCTAGCCTGCAAGTCCATCTGCCCCACTGGCACATGTGCATAAAGAGCTGTTGGCAGGATTGAGTTGTCTAAACTGCAGTGTCTAGGCATCAGTTTTTCTTACTCCTTATATTGATAAAAGTGAAATGGGTCCATTATAATTCCTACTTTTGATACATGACAATTTCTGCTTTGTTTCACACTGGAAATTCCTCATACACTAACATTCCTCCAAGCTGTTACGCTGTCAGTACAAGTGCTATTATAATGTGAAGGAAAGTCAAGCAGGCTGTCACTGTGTCGTTAAAAGTGTCCATCACCACTTCCAGTGTACATGAAATGCATTTGTTTAGATATTGGTGCAATGGCTGTTCCCTTATCAATGGGAGAGTTCAGTTTCACTCTTTTACTAATTAAAAAGTTAACATTATTTTAGCGATCTAGTAAACTGGGTAAAAACAAAGACGTTCAGAGTGAAACACCTGGCTCTGCAATGAATTCTGGGTGGGCACAACCCCATTGAAACCATTGAGGATAGGTCTGGGCCCATGGGCTGTCTACATGGAACTCCTGGCAAGCTCAGACCCTAAAGCTGCATTCTATCTGCATGTTCACAATTATGCCCAGTTGTAAGAGGGAGTCTAAAGTACTGGGTGACTTTTCATGTGTGCCAAGTTACAATAAAGGCCAAAGTGCAACCATTCTTATTCTCCAGTGGTATGTCTTCTAAGTTATTAGCTCTGTAACATTGGGGGAGGGAGTAATTAAAATCTCTCTCTCTCTTTTAATTTTAATAGAAATGTCTGTTAGACAAACTGCCTAAATGTAATGTTTCTTTACCCAGGATTTGTCTCCTATGGATGCATTCCAGACTGTCCTTCAGGATATACTCCAGCTAGTAGGGAAAGAAAATATGTTTGAGCTTGGCATCATCGCAATAAATATGAAGATACAGACAAGTATATTCTCACATTTCCTGGAACTCTTCCCTTTAGTGAACTACCCACAACAATGCCATGACTTACTGCTTGGCACATCCTCTGGAATATGGGCAATATAGCAAACAAAATCGGTCAGTTCTCAGGAGGTATATATTCCAGAAAATCTAGGATAAAGGGGAAGGGGGAAATGAAGCTCTTCCAGCTACCATGTCCTCCAAAAAGAGGGTCTACAAGCTTTAGTGATTGATGGTTGGCCAACTACAGGTAGCAAGTGAGTTTCTTCAAAGGCAAAGCATGTAACAGACAATGCAGGAGACAAGCTTCTTATTCCCCAGTCCCCTGTTACTGACTCCAGAACACCCTTGAGTCTGCAGTTCTTCAGATCTTCCAACATTTTCAAGCGCAAAATCATACAGGTGAAGATCACACACCTTTTTGTGAATGAAGTGATGGAACCAGTACCTTCAGAAGAGAATATTGTTTTATTGTAAAGAAGCAACCAGTGGAGGGCAGTCTTGATCTGAAATTGGTCAACAGATGCAGGAGAGTGCAAATTCTGGATTAAGGGCCAAATTCAAAACTGGTGTAAATAGATGCAACTTTACTGAGCTAGATGAAATTATATCAGTTTAAACCAGGGTTAAATTTGGCCCAGACATTAGCATCTATGTGAAGTCAGTCCTGTAGAAACCCACAGAAAGACCTAGTCCTTATTCCCAAGGTGTGTACTACCTAGATAATCATTTCAAGTTACATCTGTTCTACAAAGTACTCGTAGGGGAATTCTGTGCACCCACTCAAAAAAAAAATCCATGCACAATATTTTTAAGTTCTGCATATTTTGTCAAAACAACACAATATAGTCATTCCAGTTTCAATTATTTTGGTAATTTATTTCAAAATTCCTTACAACAAGTATGTCTGTAACAATACAGACAACAAAAAAGATTTGGGAAATGTTTTTTTTTACAAATAGATTACTTACTAGACATATTCATACAGAACTTTGAGTAATAATTAATTTAAACTACAATACAGAAACGTATTTCCTGTGCCCCTCAGAAGCTGTTCAAAGGCTTGGGTGAGTCAAGGGTAATGGAGGAGCCAAAGGAAAGAGAAGTAGTTGCTGGGAAGGAGCCTGGAAGTGAACCTGGAGGGTTGTTGGATGTGGGTGGGAGAAGTATGGAACATTTTGGTGGGGGTGAAATAGAGAGGGATCGTTAGGAGGTTGGGGAGCCTTCCTTGTGCAGACCCTGGCTGACCCCTAGCCTCTCCCAATCAGTCAGGTACATCTACCCCATCCCTGTGTGTCCCTATTCTCCCTACCCCACATCCATGTGTCCTTGCACCCCCACTCAGCCACCCTTTCCCATCCCCTTGTGTTCCTGCACCCCCCACGCCAGTCCCCATGCACCCTTTTCCCTATCCCCATGTGACTGCACCCCCACTCAGCCACTCCCTGTCCCCATGTGTTCCTGCACCCACCTTGCCCATCTCCATACACCTCTCCTGCATGCCCATGTGTCCCTGCTCCCCCTGTTCCCATGTGTCCCTGCACCCCTACTCAGCCACCCCTCCTCTCACCCCGGTGTCCCTGCAACCTCATCCCCATGTACCCCTGTCTCCATGTGTCCCTGCCCCTCCTATCTCCCCAAGTCTCTGCACTCCCACTCAGCTGCCCCCATCCCCATGTAGCCCTGCACTCCCACTGAGCCATCCCTCTTCTCCCATCCTCATGTGGCTCTGCACCCCCCACTCACCGCAAGTCATGTTCATCCCCTCCACTAGTCCTTCTGGACCCACCTATGTAACCCTCCCCCCAGCAGCCCTATGTGCCCCGCTCTGTCTGTTCTCTCCCATATCTGAAGCTTCCTCACCTGACCCACAGGCAGAGAGCCGTGAGGAATTCAGCCTCTGCTCTCTCCCTATCAGCTGCTGACTGCTATGGGAGGTGAGCGGTGAGCTGTCTGTCTGTTCTGATGCCACAGCAGCCCCCGGTAGGCAAAAGTTGTAACTGCAGAGCCTCTTCAGCAGAATGTATTTTCTGCAGAGATACAGGACACATGAATTCTGCATGTGTGCAGTGGTACATAATTTCCCTAGGAATAATAAAGGCATGTGGATGGCCAAATAAGTCTTGTCATGCTGTCCTTTTGAATATATCATTATGTTCCCTGTCAAGTGAAATCTCCTGTAACCAGTATCAAGCTTAAGTGTTTTTTATCCCATTGCCACTTAATGACTCACTTGTTTTAGATTTATATTAGTATACGTTTTACATTTTAATTTAAAAAGTACTTAAAATGTGGCATAAGACCATTCTTACATTGTGGAATATAGTATTACAAATTAGCTGGATTATATTTTAAACTAATCTCATGTTTTCATATATGACCTTTTTATGTGATATAAAAATAATCTCATTAGTTAATGAACATAGGCAATGCGTAAATTATGTAGTGATGGTGTCCTATTAAACTGAACTGTGTATTAGTTGATCTTTAAATAGACTTTTGAAAGCTAAAAGAATAAATACATTTAGTAAATTATCTTGCTAATTTTTCCTCACAATAGCCGGTGAAAACTGCATAGCTAGTCTTTAATTAGTGCTGAATTTAGGTATCTATTTTTATTCCTTTTGTTTTGTGTCCTAGGGAGAAGCCAGAGCTACTTCATCAGTACCATTTTGATACTGCATGTGGTCTCAGGGAAAGTATTCCATAGAAGAATTAGTGCAACAACCCTACTTGAGATGAAAAAATACATTAAAAGATCATTCTTTTGTGTCATACAGGCCAGATGGTGAAACCCTTACTCAGTCTGGTGAGCAGTACAATTAGTCCCACTGAGACCCAAAGGGCACTGCTTGGCACTCCTGGAAATTCATCTACTTATTTAGGTAGGCCTAAATAAGGATTTTGGAGTCAACTTTATGTAACAACCCCCCACTCCACACACACACATACTTTTTTAAATCTTGACTGGAATATTCTAGTCCTGAATCATGCTTTTATAGCCACAATTCAGGAATGTGTGTCCTGCATCTCATTAGCTGTTGGACTTCTGCTTATTCTTCAGTTTTCTCACAGTCATCACACAGTGTCAATCTGGGGCCCAATTCTCCATCTTTCCTAATATCAATGAGTAAGGGTGGCAGAATTTGGCCCTTAGTTATTAAAATTGCTATCTTTTAGATGTAAAATGAAATATTTCTATTGGCTTTAAGAATTGCATGTTTCATTTTTGTTGTGTATATATAAGAATGTGACCATCTACCAAAGTTCGGCATTTAACTTATAGTTAAATCCTTTTTTTAATTAAAGAAAAATTCACACATTCACTAAAGATGTGAATTACACAGAAATAAACTCAGGGTTGGGTTGTTTGTTTAATTTCACACCTCTGTACAATAGTGATAATTTGTATTCACCCTTGGAAATCTTGCAGCTATAACTTCAAAGTGCTCATTTTCTATAAGGGTTAATTTAATCCCTGAGACAGAAACAGGCCTGGGGAGCTCAGGGAGAGAGTGAGCAAGAAATACAGGGTTGAGAGAGAGATGTTAGGGGCAGAGATCTGGGGAGGACCAAAGAGTAACAATATAATATAGGGAGAAGTATAGAGGAGACTGAAAGATCAGAATGGGGGAAGTAAAGAGTATAGGAACTTGCTGTATCTTTGAACTAAGAGCAGTGTTTCTCATCCTAGAGGCATATGCCTTGCCAGGGGCTCAGACTAATCCGGTGAAGGGCACAGGAAAGCAATAAGCGAGGTGGTAAAAGTTTCATGACCTCAAATGTGTCCTTCCTCAATAGAGATGCACTTCAGTAACTGAGTAAAGCAATAAGTGACACCTTGAAAGCCACCCTTCTTCCACCCCGCTCCTATAGACCTGAACGTACACCTGTTACAGAAGAAGGTAATATATACAGAATTGCAGGCACAGGTGTATCCTCAAGATGCAAGATTATCTCATTTACTCACTTGACACTTAACTCTGCTGTATGAGGATATGTGAGCTTCATGAAGCAATCAGTGGATGCCCCACTCCGAGTAGGCTCTCGCTTCATGGGGTTGGCTGAGAGGGGGAGCCACGAAACAAAGTAGATGGGGGAAAAAAGGCAGCCATTTTGCCAGGCTAGAGCAGAAAGGGATGCCTATCTGCCATTCCATCATATGGTGGAGCTTCACCAGAGCAAGGATTAGATCCAATGAGCTAGGCATATCACTCCTGGGAAAGAGGACAGGTGTTAGCACAGAAAAGAAACCAAGGGGACATGAGACTGGCAAAGGGGAGGACAACAAAGAGTGTGAATATAAAAGGGAGAAAATGAGAGGAAAGGGGACCGCTTTTAAAAGTAAAAAAGCAAGAGGTAAGAAAATAATGTCAAAAAGGGAAAAAAAGGCATGGAGATGGAAAAAGAAAAATAAAGGGATGAAGAAATAGAAGGGACAATGCAAGAAAACAATAACAGAGGCGTTAGTTTGGTAAATTTCATTTGTGCTCCTGCTGGCAGGAGTCCTGTGTTTTGTTTATTTATAAATGTATTTTGGTGTCCTTTGGTAAATACTGTACATTTGTAAAAAACATTAGAAAATACCAGCCTCTGATCTTAAGGACTAACCATGCAAAACCCCATTCCAGAGCAACAACATAAAAATACCCAATCCCCAGTATTATGTGAAAACAAACTAATTTCAGTGGGTTGACCAAACTAAGGAAAACCCTGTGCCCTGTAGAGAGAAGGATTCCTCTTGGATAACTATGCTAGAGCATTTAGGGCTTTGTAGATGATAACCAACCTAATAACATTGGACTCTGATGCAAATAGATAGGTGGAGAGTAATGTGCTGGGACCAAATTCTGCCCTGACTCATACCGTGTGCAACCCTGTGGCCTTTAGTGAGGTTGCAGAAAATGTGAGTCAGGGAAGAATTTGCCCTTGGTGTTATGCGCCGATATGGTACCTAGACCCTCCACTTAAGAGGTATTTTTCAAAGGTAGCTCCAAGTGCACTGAGTTACAATAATCCACATTACAGTTTACAAAGATCTGAGTCACTCTGCCAGGGTCTGCATCATAAAGAATGAGGCACAACCTCTGTTAGAAAAAGGCACTGTGTCCAGAACCCTGTGTACTCCATGACTCTGCAACCATATAATCTAACCTATGCTGTAAAACCATGCTTCATAATTTAAGCTTTCATTTTAAAAAACAAACAAGCTAGATCCTCAGCTGATGTGAATTGGCATAAGGGCACTGAAACACGGGCACTAGGACAACTTATGCCAGCCAAGGATCCAGCTCAATATCCTCTTCGTCCTCATGGCTGTGAAAATAACATTGAAGATGTGACGCAACTGTAACCAGTGCAGTGATGTCTGCCTGAATCTGCAGATGATCGGCTGAAAGAAAAGCTCATAGAAGTGTGAACTCATCTGTAGGGGGTGGCAACTCTGAAAACCTAAAGATAGCTTAAAAATCAGCACGATTAACTGAATTGAGTATCAAACCAAATAACGCATGAAGTACTGTCCTGGTTGTATTGTTTGCTTTCCTACTTATTTCAAGAAAATCCTCCATTTTCAAATGTAAACTGAAGCTGCCACAGAATTTCCAATCTGCTGTTCTACAAAGCCATAGAATCCAGGGACCTTGCTGCAGAATTAGGGTCCAAGTTGCTGCCTACAGAATACACAAAGCCTTGTCTGTGTCCTAGAGCTGCTACCTGAGAACTTAAGAACTGAGATGGCCCCAATCTCTTGGCAAAAATGAGACATACAGTCCCAAAGAAAAATGCACTGAGCACCCTGGCTCGTTCCCCAGTATGATTCACACCACCTAGCATCATAGACGCCAACTCCGTGGGTGCTCCCGGGTTGGAGCACCCCCGGGGAAAAATTAGTGGGTGCTGCACACCCACTGGCAGCCAAGCTCCCCGCCCCACCTCACCTCCTCCACCTTCTCCCCTGAGTGCACCACATCCCCGCTCCTCTGCCGGCCTCCTGGAGCCTGCTGCTGTCAAACAGCTGTAGCAAGCTTCAGGAGGGAGAGGGAAGGAGTGGGAATGTGGTGTGCTTAGGGAAGGAGGTGGGGAAGAAGCAGGCTGGGATTCGGGGATTTGGGGAAGGAGTAGGAATAGGGGCAGGGGTGGAATCGGGGCGGGGCTGGGGGCAGAGGGAGGTCGAGCACCCACTGGCACCAGTAGAAATCGGCGCCTATGCCAATCATCATTAGTTCTGCCTAAGATCAGGATTGACTCAAAGCCAGTTTGGAGTCCATCCACTTCCCCTAACCATACACTCCAGCATGCACTGGGAAAGCACAGAATCTGCTGTATCGGGACTGGGCAAAAAGGAAATGTAGATCTGAGTGTCATCCATACATTGGTGAAACTGCAGGTCAGAGTGTTTCACTCTCTCTCAGTGGCCACAAGTGCCTATTGAACAGGAGGGGTGACATGATAGAACCCTACAGGTTTAGGGTCTTGGAAAGGAATATATATTTGTTATAAATGTATGACCTGCTGTTTTTAGTCTCTGGAGAGCTGTGATCACCCTCCCATATAGAATTACCTACAATCCCTGGTCCACAATGATACATAAAGTTAATACAGTAAGATCTCCCGAAGGTATTGCAAGAAATTGCAATGACTGTCTCAAAGCCCTTGAAAGATGAAAAGCCCTACATTTGTATTAAGTAACGTGGGAGAATTGTGAGCACTTCAACAGTGGCACCATATTAGTGATGTGCCAAAATCAACGTTTTTTTTTTTCTGGTCTCTATCAGATTTATTGCAGTATTTCAACTAGTTTTTATTTATTAATCCAGAAGTAAATTTGTGACCTTCCCCATGGGTGGATTATGTGCAGAAAAAAAATAACTATTTTCAGCTACTCTGTTGTTATCTAAAGTGCAGGGAGGAGAGAACATGTTGACATTTTGGGGTATAATCACATCTTCCCAATGTGGCATTAATGTGGGCTGTTTATAATTATGCACTGCCTTTGTCATATGCACGCTGGTTTGGTTTCCGTTTTGTGTTTGGTCTTCCTTTTGAGTCAAAAACCGCTACTCAGCGTAGAAAAACATACAGATAATACTTTAGAATGTGTTAACAGAGAAGAACATTAGAGAGCATCAGTGCAGGCAAGCCTTCTGGTCAATACATCCATGACAGCAAGTCCTTTAGTATTGCTAAGAAAATATCTATGCTGATTTAAGAAAAGAGAAGGGTAACTCCAATGCAGATTACTGTTTTTGCCAGGCTAAATTCTGCTCCGATTTACTCCCTGAGTGCAGTGGGATTGCATGGAGTGTAAGCTTTGGAGCCTGTCCCAGTCATGTCAATGGGAACTTTACAACAGTGGTAAACTCTGACCCAAAGTAAGAGCAGAATTCAATCTTCAAAAGCGTACAAATAATATTTCGTAATTAGCATAACTGAATCCAAAATAATGCATGGCTCCTTCTTTTGTGACAGAGTCATATGAAAAAGAGATAGATAAGGCCTCTCAATCCATCCATTGTTGCTTAGTGTCAGACACAAGCTATGAACCCACAGTTCCAGGGATCATAGCAGGTTATATCGCACATCAATCACCTCCCAGTTCTGGTTTAGGACCCAGGCAGGTGTCATGAACTGGTTCACTTAAACACAGATAGGGGACACACTAGCAATAAACTAACTGTTGAGTTGATTAGTTTCTCCAGCCAGGAGAGAGATATTACTACTCATATTAATTAATAATTATTATTATTATGGTATTTTATTAATTTTTATTATTTTTGTTTGGTCAGACAGTTCAAATACAAACTTCTCAAACTCTAAAGACATAATTTGTCTGAGTTGAAACACACTCGCTCTTTTCCAATAGCCTATCTCCTACTTCATATATAAATGTATTTGTGTCTTGTGTTTAGTAAACTTCTATATAATCATTCTCTGCTACTGCTGGTTTGTCTGTATGCTTACTCTAAACTATCAGAGGCAGAATGTATTATATGTTTGTACCAAACCTAGCACAATAGGGCCCAAGATGATTGTGATCTGTAGCCCATATAGCTAGCTTACATTCAAAAATAGCTCTTCCTACCACTAATGGATCTTTAAGCACTACTGCAATATAAACATTAAAGGATAATAATTATAACAACAACAATCAGGATAGGAGATGGAGCCTTTCATTTCACTGGAGCAATGAAAAAAATGGGAGCACAACCTTGTATTCTAAATGTTAAAAATTCCACCTCCAAAATCACTCAGTCCAGCAAAGATGAATTTAGCTTTGCTAATTTGAAATTTATCATTTAATTTAGCAATGAAAAACACTACATCTTTTTCTGATTGACAGCACAAATCACTAAACAAGAATTGCTTTGTGGGACACTCCTGCACATCTTATTACCTATTATACAGTGTATGTCTCAAGGGCCATATATGTACATAATATATCAACATTTGTTCCAAGAGGTTATGGGGCTATTACAGGAGTGGGTGAGATTCTGTGGCCTGCAATGTGCATAAGGTCAGGCTACAGGATCATGATGATCCTTTCTCACCTTAAAGTCTATGAGTCTACGATAATTCAAGAATCTACAGGGTTTTATAACAACCATTAAACAAGAGGACTCTACTTCCCTTTTATTATCTTATAATAAAAGGGAAGTAGAGTCCTCTTGTTTCTCTCTCTCTCTCTCTCTCTCCCTGATCAGTAAAACAGGAGGAAAAATCTTGTAAAAAATGTAAACAAATCCAAACCCTTTTAAATTAATGTTCAATATTTTAAATTATGAATAGTACTTTTTACACTTCCTTTTCATTGATTTTCTAAAAAAACCCACGCCCAAATGGCATATAAAAACAAAAGTAAATGGAGATGTGTCAGATGTGTGACCTTCACTAACTTACAGAAACAAAAAGCAACAAGACAGGGTGTAAATGCAGTTCTCACTTGAGACTCAATCCAGTTTTCATTGCTGTCAACAGAAAAACTTCCTTTGACATCAACAGCAGGCCTCCAGTAGTCCCACAGAAGTCAGTGTATCTACTTACATAAATAATAGTTTGCAGGGTTGTGAAATTGACTCTATCACTTGTTAACAGCTATGTTATAACTGTTGTGGTCACACTGTTAGTTTGTGGTCTGAAGATGGAAATATTACTGCTTATGTTTTTCCACATGGCAAGTTTCAGTGATCTTGCAATCAACCTGTGGATTATTCTCCCCCTTCTTAGGGCAAGATGCAAGATAAACTTTGGTCAGCGCATTATACTGTGCCCTTTGTAATAACATAAGATAATAAGTGTTCGGTGGAGATTTAAATTCCTGAGCTGATTAAAAGGAGCTGTTAAGACTTGCAAAGTTTAAAAATGTCCTAGTAACAATGCTTATGGCGCTTTTTTACTGATGTGTTCCAGTGGATAATTTTATACAAATGTCTCATTTTTTAAAAAAAGGATAAGTATTTACAGGGTCAGACCTGTAACTTGATATTGGGATCTATTTTAAGGATGAGAGTAGGGGACTGAGGTTCAGGAATCCTGAGTTCTTCCAATTGTACCACTGACTTATTCTGCAACCTGAACCATATTGCTTTACCTCTCCATTTTCCCAAATGTAAAATGAGTGTAATGAAATGTCCCCTCCCACAAAAGAGGGAGGCTTGTGAGGCTTAACTAACATACTTTTAAAGTGTTTTGAGGTCCTTGGATAAAAGGTGCTATGATAGTGCAAATTATTACTATTATAAGAAAAAGGTCTCGATTTCTACAGCTATGCTGTGCTATCAAACATACTTTAGAGACTGTAACGTAGCCAACCACCCACATTATCCCTATTTTGTAATGAAATATTTTTCCATTTTGCATTCCAGTACATTTCAATCAGGGGAGTTAAATGGGATGTCTTATTCCCCTTCCCCCCAAATGCTATTAACAATTTGTATATGTTTGCAGGCATGTCTTTGCATTTAGAGATTAAATGTAACAACTGTCAGTGCACCATAACCTGAGCATGGGCACACATAATACATTCATGGCTAATTTTAGAAAAAATGACTAATGATTTTGGGTGCTTCAACTTTTTTGCTGCTCAGCTGAGTCATCTTAAAGGTGGATGCTCAGCATTGTTTGAAAACAGGATCCCCTTAAAGCAGTGGTCCCCAAACTGTGGGGTGTGTCCCCCTCAGGGGGTGCAGAGGAAACTGGGAGGGGAGGAGGTGTGTGGTGGGGTCTGGGCCAGCCCCCCATGGAAGTGGGGATGGAGCACCATCCAGCCCCACTCTGCCCTCAGCCACAGCTCTTCCTTCATTCCTTTCTCTGCCCCCAGGCTAGCTCCACCTGTAGCCCCAGTTCCTCCCTCATCCCCAGTTCCACCTTCAGCCCAAGCTCCTCTAATGATCCAAGTGTGCATTAATGGAGGGGGGTGCAGACAGATTCCATTACTGGTAAGAGGGGGTGCAACAGAAAAAGTTTGGGCACCACTGCTTTAAAGTGTCTCAAGCAACCAAAAAACAGAACTGCCAGGAGAACACTGGTGTTAGAACCAGCACCACGCTGTATTCACACTTGCCATGTAGTGTTGGGTGCAGTTTTGCCCCTTGTCCACATTCATACTACGCCATCACACTGTTCACTGCTTCCTGGATACCAACTTCCCATTTCCCAGCACAGCTTCCTGAAGCAATGATTTATGGGAGACTTTGATAGGCCCTTCTAAGAGCCCAGAGGAAGTGTCAGAGTGGTAGCCAAACTCTCTTCAGTCTCTGAAGTCCTTAAATTCCCAGGAACTGGTGATATTTTCAAGTCCTGTTCTCAAAATGGAGGCCAGGTTGAGCACTCAGGCCTTGCTTCTTGTTCAGAAAGAAAGGGTTCTCCTGGAACTTTTGGAAAGCAGTCGTGAGGCAGCTGACGCGGCTTCAGTGTTGCATGTTCTAGTCCGAATACCTGTGGAGCGTCAAAAACCGAGGCAGACATTCACAGAGTTATTTTTGAAACGGTTTCATAACTCACATCGCTTTGGGAATATGTAGATCTGTTTGGAACTTGAGCAGGATGTTCACTGTGGGTAGAGCACTGGGCTTGAATCAGACTGAAAAAACCAATTGTTCTCAAGATTTAGGAAAAACACCAGTGGCTGCATAGCATCAGAAAGAATTAAATGAAGAGACTTTCCTGTACATCTCTGTTGAACTAGCCTCAACATTGCAGAATAAAACTATAAGGAGAGCTCTGTTCTCCACAGAAAGGATTATGGAGATTGATTCTTGGGAGCTAGCTAATCCAAAGAGTTCATGGATAGTTGAGCACCAGTTTGGAGTTGGGAAGACCATGGTGAGTGCTGTTGTCATGGAGATCTTAATGCTGCTACATTGATAGGTTGCCAGTGTGATAGCAATCGCTGAAGGATTTAAAGAATTGTCAGTCTGAGTGTTGCTTATCTCAGCTAGACACATGGACCCCCATTCATAGGCCAATATGTTAAAAATGGCTCAGTTCCACTTGATCTGGATTTCGTTACTAACCTAGGTGGCGACCAGTTCTTCCACAGGGCTTCTGACCATCTCGCAGCATGTCATCGATAGCATCTTCTGAAACAATCTAGTGATCGGAATAGAACCAAGGAGAACCATGTTGATACTGGCAAAATAAGTATCATGGCATGTTCAATGCTATGTGTACAGGTAAGTGGTTCTGGCATCTCAACATCTCTGAGAGCCCCAAACAGACAGGTGACCTAACCAGTGACCAGTGCATTATGGGACAGTAGTGGTTAGACTATTTCCACAGTAGGGACTATTGATCCAGTGGTTCCCATCCCAGATGACCACGTGCTGGTGGAGTTTGGCACAGAGGAGGACTGTGTGGTAGTTGGTCTTGCTCAAAACCATAGCAGTCCAAATGGGTGTGTAATTGCCTGGACACTTCAAGGTGCATTGCTGCATGGAGGTGTGTTCCAGGCTGCCGCTCACCCACTTTGTTCCCAACTGCTGACCCTATTCCTACTCTTCCCTTGCTGCCCCAATCCCACACTCTTTATCCCGCTCCTCTCTCCTCCTGCTGCCCCCTCACTCAGCCACTCTGTCCCACAGCGCCTCCTCCGCTACTGCAGCCCCACTAATGTCCCGGCCTCTTACCCACTGCAACCCCTCTGCTGCCAGGCCCTCCTGCCCCTGCTTTCCCCACCCTTCCTCTGCTGCCCTGCCCCGCCCCCTCTACCCACTGCTGCCTCACTATCCTGCCCCTGCTCCATGCATCCCTCCCTCTGCAGCCCTGTTCTCCCACCCCTGCTCCCAGTACCCACTGCTGCCCCTCCCCCCCGCAACCACGCCCTCTTCTTTCCGTCCGGTTAGTGAGTCGCCCGAGCTGCCACGTCTCACGGCTGACGTTACCCGGCCGGCTCGCTCTCAGCCAATCCACTGTCTGGACAGCAAAGCAGAGTCAACCGGGGAGAGAAAAGAAAGGCTCGCGACTGCGCATGCGCCGCACGAGGCGCGGGTGTTGCCGGGAAAGCGAGTTCCTACGCCTCTGAGGCTCCGGCAGGATGTAGGGGGAGTTCCTATGGATGGGAACTCGCTTTCCCAGCGTCCCCCACCGCTGCCCTCCCACCATGTAAACCCTCCTTGGGGAGAGGTTTCCCTGTTTCCTGGTTCGGGGCTGGCAGCCATTTTGGGTTGAGGCGCTCAGAGCGGAGGCTGCCGCCTGAAGAGGGGACGGGGGAGAAGCTGCTGCCTCCGCTGCCCCGTCGGACGCCTGCATCTGCGGAGCTCCCGCTGCGGGGGTCTGGCCGCCGCCGCTGCTCCTCAGAGCGAGCTCGTTCTCCACAGGCCGCGGGGTCCCCACTGACATGTCCAGCATGAATCCCGAATAGTGAGTCCGGTTGCGGGGTGGCACGAGGGGGGGCGCTCGCCCGGTATGAGGGGAGGAGGCCGCCGCTGTGAGGCGGATCGGCCGAGTGGGGCAGGCGGACAGTGGGCCCTATTGTGTCAGGCTCCCGGCGAGGGGCGGTGCGAACCGGCGCAGGGATGGGGTGGGCAGGGTTGTCTGAGGGCGACGGGGATGGCTGGGGGAGGCGGGTGTGGGATGATGGGGCCAGGGTGTGAGTAAGAAGTGAGGGGAGGCACATGCGGCCTAGGGGCAGGTGTCTCTGCCTGTGAGAGCTGCGGTGGGAAGCGCTGTGTAGGAGCCAGGTGGTGGCATCCTCCAGCCAGGATCAGTAGCCCCGAGCACCTTATTGGCCTGCGGGCTTGGCTACAGCTTTGTTTGTAATGCACAGGACCCGTCTGCCCGCGAGGGGCGGGCAGTGTCTCCTGCGACTTATCAGAGGGTGTAGGTCACTGGGGTTTACGCCAGAGGAATGAGAAGAGGACATGAGGTCATGGGCTGGGCTCTGGATCGTTGCAGCCTGTCAGACCCCAGGAGCGATTTGTGCACAGCCCTGGTAAACTCAGATCCGTGTTGATTGGTCATTAACAGGCTGCAAAGCATAGCCAATCCTTAGATTTTGCTCTGTACAAAATGTCACTGAAAAACACACAATTAAGATGAATGAAAATGGAAACCAATACGGCCTTTTATGCTCTCTGAAGAGTTTGGGTTACAAATGGCAATCCTCACAGATGGGGAGTGAGGAGGTTTCATGACTTGCCATAAAAAGTTAATGGTATCTTATGCACTAACCTGAGAAGCTGTAGACCAGAGATTTATAGTAAACTGTGTTTTTAACTTTTATCTAGGTAACAATTCCAGGAGGAAGAACTTAATTTGATCTTTTAAGTAAATCTCACTGCTATTGTATGCTTAAGACTCTACTCTTAAGATTCTAAAATATTTGTTTCCCTCAGAGGGAAAAGAGACTGAGGATTTAAAAACCTGGAAAAATCAGTTCTTGTGAAAGTGGATGTTTCTGACCACTTGCTGTTGGCAACTTACATTCAGAAGTCCACCCTTCATTTTAGCTGCAAGTCATGTGTGTGTCACATGGCTCTTGCAAAACACATTCTTGCTTATGTAGATTTTGCAATACTGTGGCTTGATAGTGAAATATACCTATAGGTCAGGGGTTCTCAACTTTTTCTTTGCTGAGGTTCCCCAATATTCTTTAAAAATTTCACTGCCCACTTGTGCCACAGTAACTGGTTTTCTGCATATAAAAGCCAGGATTGACACCAGGCCCTCACAAAGCTACACTGCTCAGGCTTTGGCTTCAGCCCTGGGTAGTGGGACTTAGGCCTCTGGGCTTCAGCCCCATGTGATGGGGCTTCAACTTTCTACTCTGAGCCTCAGTGAGTCTAATGCTGGCCCTGCTTGGTAGCCCTCTTGAAACCTGTTCATGGTCTCCCAGGGGGCTTGGACCCCTGGTTGAGAACCACTGCTACAGGTGATGCCTTGAACTGGAGATAGAAGCATTTATGGATGAAAAATATTGTATACTAGTTGTTAATAGTACCACTACAACTTAAGTGACAGTTTATTTGATCAACTTGAGTGTGTATGTGTTTAACAGTCACTACTTTGGGAGTAGAGCTGACTGAGGTCCCTAGTTACTGTTGCCCGGAGGCTGCTGATGAAGTGTAGTGTGACTTTGCCAAAAGTCAGACAATATATCTGTTTTTGATTTCTCAATTTGCCAGTGTACAAGAGAACAGAATCAGTGCTTATAATTCAAGGGCCTTGGCTAAAAGAAAATGTGAAAACAAGCTCAGTTACTTGTTGCTAATACTGTAGATACTGAAGCAAATTTTAAAAATCCTTTATTTTCTTCTGGCATTTTTTTGCATTTCAGCTTGGCATAGTGAAGCTAGCTTTACCTTGCTGTCTATCACAAAACTGCAATGTTTTGCCTATTGGAAAGCAATGCTGATTCAATTGTGGACTTAGTTTATTGGCTATGTCTAGATATTTCTTAGTAAAATTAAATATCAGTAAATCCAGAAACAAATCTTATTATTCTAAAGGTTTGCTTTTACATAGTGAGCAATTACTGCTCTTTGACAGTGGCTTTTGAATTCCTTGCTTGACATATGATCACAACCTTGCGTTTTTTGTGCTGGCTAATTAAAAGCAGCCTTGAAATGAGAAGCACTTCAGAAATTTCTTGATAAAAGGTAAAAAACCTTTGAAGGGTAGTTCATTATTGAATTGGGGGTTAAATTTTTTTCAAGATTAGATTGGTTCTGGGTCAGGTTTCATCTTGGACTTCAAGACAAACCAGGATGTTTGGCTTACTTCTGTGAAGCTGGCTGGCTAGCTTTGCTGCTTGATAGGATTATGTAACAAAAGTTTGTTAGTGTGGTCTGAGAAGTGTTTTTGCTGAAACAAGGCAGTGGCTAAATATAATCAATGGATGTAAAGACTTGCAGATTATCAAAGCATTTTCACAATCATTTGACTTTTTGAAATAGTAATCTGGACAACTGCCTACAAGATTTAATAAAAAAAGGCTAGAACAAATGTTATAATGCAGCAATGTCCAATGAAATTCGATGCTAGCCACACTTGTGGTTTTGAATTTTTCTTATTAGCCACATGCATTAACCACAATTCAGTAGCCTATTAGCCACATGTGGCTAGTCGTGAATGTATTGGACACCACTGCTATAGTGAAAGCTTGTTAGTGATTCCAACAATTGGAGAAGTTCAGAAACACTTGACTAAAACAATGTAATGCTGAACAGTTGGGGGGAGTGGGTTGGGGGGTGGAGAGGAAAGAGACAAAATGGTATGTGTTTAGTGTGTGGTAAAAACAAAAAAAGTTCCTGATGTCTGGAAGAATGGGAAGTACTTGCACAGACTGGCTTTCTTAAAACAATTTACGCACACATTTCATTTTAATATAACCAGTTTTCCAGTGACTGAGGGACTCGCCAACTTGTAAAATTTAGTAATTCTCAGTAAGTAAACAAAACAAGGAGGAAAACACATGCAGTAGCATTACAACTTTAGTCCTAATTTTAATTAAGATATTTCCTAGAATGAATGCTCTTTATTACTGAGAGACCAGTGGGCAGAAACTCTACATAATGCAAAATCTGACTGTTTGAGCAGTGTGTTTCTTGCAGGGAATTGATGTATGTAGCTATACTAATTTCATTCTGGTTTTGTTCTGCTTGTGGGAGCAGTTGTTGACAGACCTGTATGTATCAATGTGGATGTAAACCTACCTTTTTGGAAGAATAGCATGACTAATGAAGAAACCCAAAATGTTGCATACTTCAGTTTGAGAAACCAGCATTTAATATTAAAAAGCTAGCCTCAATATAAGAAAAAAACTTGTATGAATGCACAGTTTAGATTGGACGATGCTGGTTTTTTTGTACTATTCAAAGCTTGTCTTCTAAAATGAAGAGGGATGCAAGAGTTCATTAATATCAATCCTTAATTTTATTATTTCATAGAAATTAGTTAACCATAATAGCACTCTTCACCATGTCACAAGGCTGGAGGCTGCTGTATACTATCCTTTGGAGAATAAAGGATTTCCATTGACTTCCAAAGTAACCAAACCATGCCACTCTTAAATTATAAAGTAACCAGTCTCTGAATGAGGAAGATTAAAGCAAATCCCTTACAGAAATACAACTTGCATCATGAGGGTTAAATTCCTTTCTGGACTTCTACTGAAGTGTATATTCTGGAGACTTTACTAATCCATGGCTTAGAAATTCCTTACTCCATTACTTTTCTCCTGTTTAACTTCTGATACTTTTTAAAAACTTGCTGTCTTTACTTTCTTTTATACTCTTATTAAAATAGTCCATCTTAAAATTTTAGTCCTTAAGCAAGTTCTTTCTATTGCTGAATTTCAGATCTGCATAAGCAGGTATTCTTGCAAGCAATAAAAATGCTGTGTTCTCCAGTGTAGGGCAAGTTCATGTTTACAGTGTAAATATTGTGGGTTTTTCTACTTACTGTTTGAAGTTAGTTATTTCACTCCATCATAAGTTGACTTAGTCCTGTTCTTTATCTTCCTTTAAATGAGATTTTCATCTTCTCACCTTATTGTACTTCTAAATAGTGCAACTCTTCTCTTGCTGCATGGCAGAAATAATGTTACCTCATCTTTCAGAGTTACTTTCTTATTAAGCTCTGATTTTACTTATCAAATAATGAGACTGTAAAAGAAAACCAACCAAGCTCTCCTCCCAGTCAAAGTTTGGTAGCAGAATAAAGAATTTTTTAAGAGACTTCTGGGATTGCAGTAGGTTTTCTAACCAGGAACACATCTATTCTTTTTATAATACTAGGTACAAAATCCTAAAGAACACTTTAAAAACACATGTTCTGTCTGCATAATGGTTAAAAGCATGCTACTAACTGTAATATTACTAGTGTGCCCTTAACGTGTGGCCAGGAATACTCCCATTTTGTTGCAAAACTGATTTAGACAAACCATGTCCTATACAGCAGTAACTCCAAGCCCTCCTTCCCAACTGTCTTGATCTGTCAACTTCCTTTGTCTGTCATTTTAAGCATGGAAGGACCAAAGAACCCTACTTACAAACATTTTTGATGTGCATGTGTTGGATGAAAACAGATGCTAGCTGATCAGAAGTCCATGGTCCATTCTTTGTTGTACTGCATTTGTGGCTATTGAAGCACATAAAACTCCTGAATGAGCTTCTGAAGGGTATCTGAGTGGAGTGCTGTGTTCCTCCATGTAGGATGACCAGACAGCAAGTGTGAAAAAACAGGACAGGAGTGGGGAGTAATAGGAGCCTATATAAGAGAGACCGACCCAAAAATTGGTCCTGTCCCTATATAATCAGGACACCTGGTCACCCTACCTACATGTGCCCACTTTGGTTTCCCAAGCTCCCTGCCAGCCAACCCCCAAAAATTTTTTATGGCAGGCCAAACCCTCTGACTTCTACAAGACTATGGCAAGCTAGAAATCTGGTGGCAGGCTTCTAATGAATCAAATATGAAAATGCATAACAGCATAGTATTATATTTCAGATGCAGTTATGTACCCGAACTTTGTGGGGTTTTTTGGTAATATAAATGTATAATGGCATCAAAAGTACTATTAAACTGGATAGGAACACTTTTTTTTTTTTTTTTTTTTAAGGCAGCCTTGTTATATTTGCTACTGAGGTTTTTGGATACTGGGAGGGTAAGCATCTCCTTCCCCTCACCTTTTTGGCAGTGGGAGGTTGGCCATAAACTTACCTTTAAAATAAGGAGGAATCAAAAGCCTTTGTTCCCTTCAGCCTAGTAATCTTTTATGGCAGTGGTTCTCAAAAGGAGTACATATACTGTTGAGGGTATGTAGAAATCTTCCAGGGGGTACAACAACTCAGGAAAATAATTGCTTAGTTTTGCAACAGGCTACATAGAAAGCACAAGCAAAGTAAGTCCAAACTAAAATTTCATACAGACAATGACTTGTTTATACTGATATGTACTTACATTTCAGTGTATAATATATCTATATTCCAAATGACTTATAATTACATGATAAAAATAAGAGAACACAATTTTTCAATAATAGTGTGACACTTCTTTAGTTTATTCCTGATTTTGTAAGCATGTAGTTTAAGTCTGGTGCAACTTGGGGGTATGCAAAACAAATCAAACTCCTCAAAGGGGTACAGTAATCTGGAAAGGTTAAGAATCACTGCTTCATGGCTTGGAACTGCCCTGCTACACCTCCCCCCTACAATTTGCTATGTTCTACAATGGCCAGTTACACTAGCTTGTTTATTTAAGGTCCAGCATTGAAATAGTTAACAGTGAACTTGGATTCAGCATTAACTCCCCATTATAATGACTGGGAGAAGTTTACACTTCCCAGCTGCTTCAGAATGTTTGCTGACATCATTTCATCCACTTACATTCTGTACACTTCAGGAAGGTTCTTTTCAACCATAAGGCCTAGACTTAACTTAAGAAAAAGCTTAAATTACAGAACACAATTATGCAGCAATTGTATAAGGGGCAGTCATATGGCTATCTGTAGCTGCATGAATGCATTATACATAGGTTAAGCTACAGAGTCCCACATAATCCATCTAAATAAAGAGATTCACCTGTAGTGATGTTAAAGATACTCCAGCCAGATGCTTTAGCCAAAAATCAAACAAGATCTGGCAACCAAACATTTCACTCTAGCTTGCTAGGATTTTGTTGCTGATCTTTCTGAATCCTGGAGAAAGTAGATTGAAAATTACAGCCACAGGAGAACAACTGTAGTTTATATTTTTCCACCCAGGTGCTCTAACTGTTAATAGAAACTCTCCCCTGTTAGCCCCTTATGTCATAACAATCATGTTGTAGTAGTGAGTAGGCCCTTACTTTTAAGCCAAGTTTCTTCATACAGAGAAGCATTCTTCAATTATTCTGTTCATGGCTTTTGTCCATCATAGCTATGGCTACTGAAGTCACCTGAGGATATCTGTGCACTTCCTTGCATACAAGAGAAGCTCTTCAGGTGCCCTGACATGCTCCTTTAGCACACAGGGGCAGATCTTGCATTTACATCATACACCAAATTCCTTCCATGTGAGTCTCATCATGATACATCAACCAATGCCATCTTTCTTTTGATAAAGTTTAATATAAGTGTCTAAACCCGGAAAACTATCCATAAGGAAACTCTTGGTGCTAGAAATAGTCACTCTTTCACAGTGACACTTTAAAGTAGTGAGACACGTACCCTCTTTTTTTAATAGAAGTAATGCCTTGAGGCCTCAGTCTGCTTCCCTTAAGACGACTTCTCTACTAAGCAAAAACCAACACCAGCCCTGACTCAGTTATTATAAACTAAAGAGGGAAAACACATTACAAAATAGAAGCTAGCCTCTCAAGTGAGAGGTCAGTTTCCAGGCACTACAAAACATGGAAATTCACAGTGGAAGTTGCCTAAAGAACCTTAGATCTTTCCCATTCCTGATGATTACAGCCCTTTTTTATTTTGTATTTGGGAAAAACACAACTTTTAAAACATGATAAACTCACCCTGCAACTGCGGTCCTGTCC
This sequence comes from Dermatemys mawii, assembly GCA_007922305.1. NCBI lineage: Eukaryota > Metazoa > Chordata > Testudines > Dermatemydidae > Dermatemys > Dermatemys mawii. The sequence continues at coordinate 10,621,124 of ML677359.1, read as the reverse complement.
CACAGGGCTAGGCCTGACTCTACCCTGAAAGCTGAGACCTCACATGCAGGGTCACAGTATCACTCTGGTTTGGTTGGGCCCACCCCATCATGGTGGAGGTGTGGTTCCAGGCCAAATTTGAAAGTAGCATTGTGAATTGTGAAAAGCTATTACAAATATATAGGACTCTGCAAGATCTTTTTTTAAAAAAAAGTTTTGTTTCAAGCCCAACTTCAAGGAACTTCTGAAACCTTTGATTTCCAAAGGCTTTTTACGCTGCAATTTTAAGTGTCAAAAATGTTCAGTTTACATTTTGCTGGATGTAGACCTTAATGGAGTTAGAAAAGACTATATGTTGGGTGGGGGGAAGTCTGCTTAATCCCTCATGTAAGCAGTGTCAGGAATGAGATATATTCTGACATCTGGTGGCGAACTATGGGAATTGCAGTGAGTCTTGGAAAATAATTCTGGGGCTGATTAATTTGCATAGACACACCCACTGTGCCTAGCCTGAGCCCACAGCAGCCCACATGGCCACTTCGGCTGATGAGGGAGCCCCAGTTTCTATGTTATTGGGGCAGGAATGATAGTGATGTTACTGTGATTATGTGAATGAAGGACTATGGACATGTACTTGGCCATTGTTATGATGGAGGGACTCACCATCATCTAGGTAGCACTCACTGGGCAAGGGCCATGCGTTTCAGAACATTGAGATTGAGAAAGGTGGTGGATGTGCACCTATACCTTTTGGTGAGGGTTGTGTTTGAGGGCCTCCCAGGCCTATTGCACCCTGCCTCTCTCCACTGTGGAATGTCGGAATCCATTAGGAGCCTGGTTTCAGGCTACTGAGCTGAAAATTGCTTTGGGCTCACTAGTGCTCCTGCACTAAGGCTCCCCTACTGTATGCTGAAATCACCCAAGAGCTAAAGAAATCACTGAGCACTGTCTTAAGTAGGGGGGCCTGAAAAAAGTGCAGAGTAGCTGGTGCAGCAGAGCAGTCTGCGTGTTGGCTAGCAGGACGGCTAGCGGAGTTGTTGGTGCTGCGGAGTGGCTGGTGCAGCAGAGCTGTCTGTATGAGCCGTTGGTGCTATGGCTGATTATGAATGCCGGCATATAAAATAGAGGCACTTTTAAAGGCACTTCTGATACTGTGTGCAGTCTATCCTGGCCATCTTAATGTATGGTGACTAACATGAGGAAAGATCCTAGTGATGACCAGACAGCCAGCAGATTGAGGTATACCCTAGAGCTTAGTTTTACCTATGCCCGCTAACACATTAATTTTACATCTGCCTTGTCTTCTGGCTTTTAACTTCTTAGCTAACTGGTGCTAAGAACACACTCCACCCCCCCCCCCCCCAGTGAAGACAAGACCGTAGTGTATCTTTCAGAATCTTCACTATAAGCTATTCAGTGCTATAAAATGAGGAATAAGTGTCCTTTCTAAATCTTTGAGTGTTTCACAACCATACTATCAAAGCACTAGCTTGTGTATTACTAGAAGTATCTTGCTGGCTTTGTAGAGGAGAGAACTACTGCATGGCTCACTTTACTGTTCAGTCTAAATTAGAAATGAGCAGAACTACTGCAAAGTTTCTCAATTGAGCTGTTGAATCTGTCTCAAGTTTCACTTATAGTTGCTGTCTCTTCTCGGCTTACAGCAATGCTCTTTGACCTTAGGGGCATGAAGGCCTGACCCTTAAGGCTAGAGGACAAATAGTGGGCCACTTGTGTACTTTGTTCTCCACTCCTCACTAAAACTGCCTGCCTTTCTGCTGCTCCAAATCTATTGCTAGTCACAGCACTTCTCTCAGAACAGCTGCCTTCAGGTGGCTAGCTGCCTTCCTAATCTTTTTGCATGTTCCTCTTGTTTTGATGGAGCACAAGGCAGAATTGTTGGGAAGGCTGAAGGGAGAGGCAGAGGCTCAGAACATCAGGATTGATAAAAGTAAATATTGAAACAAACTCAGACCAGTATGGTTTTCTCCTTAAAATATCAGTCAGTAGTTCTCAAACTTTTGTACTGGTGACACCTTTCACATACCAAGCAAGCCTTGAGTTGCGACATCCCCTCCCCCCCCCCCCCCATAAATTAAGAACACTTTTTTAAAATACTGGATGCAAAGCAGGATTTGGGGTAGAAGCTGACAGCTTGTGACCTCCCCATGTAATAAACTTGCAACCCCCCTGAGGAATCTGAACCCCTGATCTAAGTCCTTCTCTAAGAAGAGAATTTAAAGCTGCTGTAACCATTTTATAGTCACATTTCCAGTAATCCAGTCTTCAGAGAAATCAGATTTAGAAGTTGTAACAAGTTTCAGTCTGTAAAACCTTAATTATGTAGTCTTCTTGGCTTAGTTATCTCCATTTCCAAATTGCTAGGGATTTTTTTATTAAAAAAATTTGGGGCGACACTTTTGTAAGCAGGTAAACTTATCTCTAGGTCTTATGAACACATGACTTGATGGATGACGTACAAAATGCTGAGAACCCTTGAACTCTAAACTGCTTCTCTTTCCTGATCTAGAAACGTATTCATCTTAAATGTTCATATTTGGAATTTTTATTAAAAACACATCCAAGATTCCCCCAAATCTATGTGTGCTTAAGTGTTATTGTATATAGAAGCTAAACCTAAAACAGGAAGACTATACATCCTTGTACTTTAGAATGACTAGCCTTTTTATATTTATATTTTTTAAAAAGGGAAGAAAGCTGGGTGAAGGCTTCACCCAGCTATCATATGCTTGCTGATCACTCGCTAATGCTGAAATTGTTCCTGAGCAACACACAGGGACAAAGTGGTAGGGATCTTAGGAAAGAGCTGTAGGCAAAATCCAAATACTATCTCATAGAACTGGAAAGGTCATCGAGTCCAGTCCCCTGCCTACACTAGCAGGACCAAGTACTGTCCCCTGACAGATTTTTTGCCCCCGATCCCTAAATGCCCCCCTCAAGGATTGAACTCATGACTGTTGCATTAGCAGGCTAATGCTCAAACTACTGAGCTGTCCCTTCCCCCAGATGTTGTGGAGATGAAGAGAATGTTTAAACTTCCTCCAGCTAGTTGGCATCCAGCTGATGGGCAGTGCTAAGGAAATTCATGTAGGTAGTACTAGTCAAGCTAATGAAAAGTTAAGACTATCCTTGATTTGTCCACTTGAGAAGATTCCAGATGTCATTTCTATATTGCAAGGGTAGGCAAACTTTTTGGCCCAAGGGCCACATCGGGGTTGCAGAATTGTATGGAGGGCTGGGGCTAGCCTCCCCAGGTGGGAGCTCAGGCTGGGCAGGATGGCCTGTGGGCCGGATGTGGCCCGTGGGCTGTAGTTTGCCCACCCCTGCTATATTGTGAAACTCCTGTGGCTAAGTAAATGCGTGGTCAGCTTTAAGTCTATCTTCCTGTCTCTGGCAGCTTAATTTTCAACTTAGCATAGCCTCTTGTACGTAGCTAGAATAATATCTGTCTCCTCAAGTTGATGGCTCTAAAGATTAAGAATGCTGTTTAACCTTGTTAGTTATGGGGAGCATAACTCAATACTCACTTTTTTGGTCTAGAACAGGCTTACTCTATGCTGCAGGAACATTCTAGAGTAGTTTCAGTCTTCAGTCATTTGTAGGTAATATTTAATAGGCAGTTTCATTTAAAAGGCTTTTTGATTTACTTGTAAATACTGAAGGGATCTATCTTTTGTGATTCTTCTTTCGTTGCTCAGCCCTGAGATTAGGGTCCTATTGTGTCTGAGGCTTTACAGACACGTAAGCTTTTGGGGAAGAGAGATGATTACTATCTAATCAGACAAAACAGTCAGTGGGAGATAAAGTGGCTGATCCTGGAGTAGAACCCAGGTCTTCTGAGTATCTATCCTTGTCCACTAAACTATGCTGGAATGGTGGAGGTGGTAAGAGAATACCTTCATTGTGTTTCAGGAGTGGGGTCTGTATTCATGGTGTGTGGCTTTTGGTCTCCCTTTGATCAGGCTGGAATACTACCTTCAGAGCATAATGACATCTTAAATGTCATTAAGAACTTTCTTACTGCTTATCCATTCCTCAGATGAAATGGAGGTGGAGTGGCAATACAACCCATAAAAATGAGGGATTCGGGGATACTGCAAGGAAAGAAATGCAGAGGGTAGGTAGCTGGGGAAAGTGGGCAGAAATAGTGGTGCGTCTGCTTAAATCTTTAAATGAATGCTTGGATTCTACTGAAGTTGATGGTGTTCCCCCCCCCCCCCCCCAGTGGTCAGGAATATCTTCGGGCACATGGATTGTTCAAATGGTGGTGTGAAGAGTATGACTAAGCTAAATGTCCATTCAACTTAAAATATTGCTGTGTAAATACTGTCTGGTTCTTTGCAAGTTATTAATGGCTGTTTAGGCCAGTGGTTCTCAGCCAAGGTGCCTCTGATGGTACACAGATGTCATCTTCCTATGGGGTACATCAACTCAAAGATTTGCCTACATTTATAGTAGGCTACATAAAAAACACTAGTGAAGTCAGTACAAACTATAATTTCATACATGTAATGACGACCTGTTAATACTGCTCTATATACTACTCTGAAAAGTAAATACAATATTGTATATTTAATTATAAATGATAAGGTAAATGAGAAAGTAAGCAACTTTTCAGTAATAGTGTATTGTGACACTTGTACGTTTAACTTTGTAAAGCAAGTAGTTGAAGTGAGTCATAACTTCTTGATTTTTCTCTTGTGGACCTCCATCTCCTGAAAGAGGTACAATAGTCTGGAAAGGTTGAGAGCACTGGTTTAGGCTGCTATAATGCATCATGGCAATATGAAGCAAACTGTATGTGTGTATCGCTTAAGTCTGGTATCCTGAAACCATTTTCTCATCAGTAAGTGTTCCAGATATTAACTTCGTTATGTTTGTGGTAGTGCTTAACTTCAGTACAAATTTCCTTACACCAGCATTGGCTCTGCATAGTTGAGAAATTTTAATGTTTTAAACAGTTGACAAAGATGTTTGTTAATGAGTATAATTGTCATACTCAATTCTATTTCCCTACTCTGTTACATAGTCTCATGAAAAGTAGTTAAATGACTGACAAACAGTCTCAAATGGCACCTCCATGTGTCTGGAAAGAGTACCGTATTTTAAAGTATCTCCCTGCCAGAATATAGGAATGACCAATGTACAGCTCCAGATGTACCAGAGATGGGCAGGTTCTTTCCATGTCTTACTGTACCACCAAATATTTAATCACAAAATAGATATTTTGAAAATCACTGACCAAGGTGGCCCAAAGTATAGTTTTTATGTGTCAGGGGTGGCTTAATGCCACTACCCTAAACCTTCATGATTGTAGGTTTTAAATAGGGAGTTGTCAGTGTAGACTGATATTTAGGAGAGAATAAAATGCACCTCTTCAGTACATTGTGTGTCTTCTACAGAAGCCTTGGTCTCTTTTACTATTACACTACCCTACTTGTCTTGAGTTATGACTGATCTTTATTTGGATCAATAGACTTAAAATTCTATTTCATTAATACTAGCAGCCTAATTTCTCTTTAAATTGAAGCTTATTTATACAAATAGAATGGTATCTTAGGTTCTTTGGCAAAGAGAGGAATCTCAGAACTCAAGGCTTTAACTTTCTTAGTTGACTACCAGTCAGCTTTCATGTACAACCAATCTTCAGTATAGTAATATTGGCACCATCAGTACTGAAGTATTGAATCAATAACTTCTTAAAGTTTAAAAGTTGTAGTAAACTTAGCTTCTCAGGTTTGAATCCTTAATTTTGCTGGTTTCAAAAGTACAAATGTCTTAGAGCAGTATGTATTCCACATTCCATATTTGTCGTTCTTGTGGCTGGGATCTTTAGCTAATGGTAAGTTTTAACCTAATAAACTTTGGCTAACAAGGGTCAGAGTGAAGAGTTCATAGTTGTTTACTCTGTGGAGCTGCCTAGAACTAATGTCATGTTGGACACCTTTTGGATTGTGAAAATCCCTGTTCTGGTTTGCTAAAAGCAAACTTTCTCTTTCTAAACTAGAAGGCAACATCAGTGGAATGGAATAGATAATGATTTTGTCATCTTTAGCTCTTATTCAGTCAAGACTATCAAATACTCCTTGGCTTCATACAACCCTTACATTTCAGTGATGGCTATAGCAAATCAGTGAGTTGCATACTACACTTAGCCTTCCTTCTGAGGCTTAAAGACAAATTTCATGAAGTTTACAATATCCATTAAGATTTGTCTGACACTTTTAGCAACAATGGTGTAATTGAGCCAAGGTACAGGTACTGAGTAGGTACATTCCACCAAAAGGAGGTGGAGTCAAACTAACTTTAATTTAGAAAAGACTGTCAATTCCCAGCTTTTCAGTCTTCTGCTGTGACCAGGCATTTTGGTGTACATGCTTGCTTGAGTTGGCTCGCCAATCTTAGCGGCAACTGTTAATAGCAAAAAGTCAGTAATGATTTTTATTAGTTGACTTAGCTTTAGTATGGTTGGTATTAGGATAATAAATCCTTCTGAGAATTTGTTTAGAAACATAGGTTATACTGACTAGTTATGACAGTATTTATTTGACTTGAGTGCACAAAGGAAAATAAGGTCTAGTTAAGACAAATCCTGTTTGTTAAATGACAAAACATTACATGAGTGTTTCAGGTGTAAAGAACATACTTCAAACACTGAATCTTCCATTCTAACATGTCAGGTTTTACTTCTATTTAAAGTGTACTATACAAAACTACAAAGACTGAATAGTAAACTTGGGAGGGAGGGAAAAAGTACTTGTATTTCCTGACAGTAACGGTAGCAATTTGCTATCTCTGAAATTGTATTGCACCAAAGCATATTGTCTGAATAACTAGTTCTTCAAATATCAGATTTAAATTTCAGTGGTATATAAATACTAACACATTTTTCTCTTTGCAGTGACTATTTATTCAAGCTACTTCTGATTGGAGACTCTGGTGTTGGGAAGTCTTGCCTTCTACTTAGGTTTGCAGTAAGTTCAGTTATGCTTTCAAAGCTATTTTGTCAATGATATACAATTGCTTGAATACAACTTTTTAAGTGACATGTTTCCATTTGAGCGGACTGATTTGTTGGAGAGGCCTTTGTTCATGAGCCCCATTGTGTTATGTACTGTATAACCAGACCCCACCCAAATTAACAATTTAGTACTAGAATGTAGGCATTTTATGAAGCAATATACAGGGCTTGATTTGTTCACCATAGGTATCTGATATTCCTACAGGAGAGATTATAAACCAATGAAATCTTAAATCACTAAATTTTTATTTTTCTCTGGTTCTAGGATGACACATACACAGAAAGTTACATCAGCACAATTGGTGTGGACTTTAAAATCCGGACTATAGAGTTAGATGGGAAAACAATCAAACTTCAAATAGTAAGTATGTCTTAAGTCTCAGATAATATTCAATAGTAACCATGTAAATTCTGACTCACATAACTTTATAGATCTGGCACAGTGCACGTTTTTCTGTATCTTAGTAAAATATTGGGCAGATTTGCCTGTCAAATGTTTCAATAAGAGTGGTTGGTGGTTTTGTGTTTAAACCAAGTTGAATAGCTATTGGCACATTGTGAGCAAGCATTTGCTTAGGTACTACTTTTGACTCTGTCTTAAGATTTTGCACACAAGTATCTTGCTTAGCTCTTGATAGGATTGTCTACCTTATTACAATGCTTGTAGACAATTTTATAGGATGCTCAGAGGCATGTCTTTGTGTAAATTGAAAGGTTAAACAACATCTCAGTTGCAAATTACTTAGATTATGAATGAAACTGAAGCATAAGGAAAACACTTGGGCTAAATCTAATATCAAGATGGTTAAAGAATAGTGGAGAAAACCTGCATTTGTTAAATGACAGGTGCAGATACAGATCTCTTAAGACACAAATAGCCTGAAAATCTACCATATGTTGTAAGGAACTGCCTAATAGTTACTATCTTTGCTTTTTGTGCAAATGGCAGTAACTTCAAATTATTGAATGTAAATTGCCCAATACATACACACTTTTTTGCTGGTATTCTTAAATGCAGCAACTTCAATGTGATTAGTGTTTGGGTGACTGATCCTTGGTCTTTAGTGTACAACTAAGTCTCCTAGATCAAGATATGAATTGGAAGGTTCAACCTGAACACTTGAAGGTAAACACACTTAATCTGCATTGCTAAAATTCTCAATACTAAATTTTCTGCTAGCAAGAATGTTCAGATTAACCTTATACCTTGTTTGCTGAAAGACTTGGAGCTGTAGTAGTAACACTTAGCCATTACATGCTTTCTTTAGATCTCAAAACACTTTAAAACTGGGAAACTGACATAGGTTAGCCACATCTGTATAGTGGAGTTAATGTTTAATTTACCACAGTCATGTAATAAATAGGTAAACCTCAGTACCTTCTGTTGCCATTGGATGTCTACCAAAATAGAATTATCACAAGTTTGTATATAGCACAGCAGACTAAACACACTTTTGTGTAAAAAGCATTCTTTACTTGCCACAAAGAGCAAAAATGGCCTCTTCAAAGTGTGTGTTAGGGCTTTGAATAAACAGCTTGCCTAGTAAGAGTAAAAATTGCAGAGTAGATTGAAGGAACTGCTATCCACCCCTCCTTGGAGGGGAAGGTAAGGAGAAGAATGGCTCAGATATTACTGATTCTTCAGGAGAAGAGGGCAAGGAAAACAAAGTGGCCTGCAAGCTCTAGCTCTGTAGGGAGACAGCAGTAATATCTTCCTTTGCACCTATGACATGGGCAGTTTATTTTCAGTACTAATAAAATATTTTGATTCAAAGTAAAAGTAATGGGGAAAAAGCTTAAATCTAGAAGCAATCCTAGTGAGTAGGAGCCGTCTGGAAACTCAGTCTAGACACTTAGTCAGAAGGTGTCCAGAACACTTCAGGCATAGTTGAAAATAGAATTACTATTGTAGGTGGCATTCTCATAATTTAACTTTTTCCCATACTAAATCTACAAAGTTATTTGTAGATGGCTTGCTAAAGTTAGTGACTAAAATACACTTAGACAAATGGATATGCTTCTATGAAAATAGCTTGTGAGAACCAAAAGCTACAATTGTTAAGGTCTGTACTAGTAAAACTTGATGAAAAGGGACTGATCTTATCCCTGCACTGAGGGGCATGAGGGCTTACATTTTTCTTGGGGGCTGGTGCATCCTTCTGTGCAGTTTAGATTAGGTCTTGCCTTATTGGGGGGCAGGATTGTTTTGGTCCTGTTCCATTTCTCCTAGCCTTTTTTTTCTTCTCCTCTTTCTCCCTCCCCACTCCCAGGAGTAGTTGTGGAGCTGAGGCTGCTCTAGGTGGGTTGTGCCCCCTAGATCAAGGCTATTACCGGGGAGGTTATGGGGGGCTACTCTTCACCAGCCTAGGTGCTACTTAAGCATTGTAGCAGAACAATAAATCTAGCCCAAGGGCTGTCAGTAATAGTTGATATAGTTGAATCATACACTTTGATAACTGTTTCTGAAATGATGCTGAACAGCTTATTTTTGGGTACACCTGCAGTTCAGCTGCACTTCTGCTGAAACAGACAAGATCCATTTCCAACTAATGTAGACAAGGATTTAGTGAAGTAGCTTAACATGGCTTTACCTGTCTTCAGTAGCATGCTCTTGATCGATTATGACAGAAATTGGCTTTAAACCAGTTTCCACTGCTTTCCAGCCTTGCCTATGCCTCAGAGGCAATCCATTTTAACACTTAAGTATCTTGCATCTGGGAAACAAAAGGCCTGACCAGCCATTTTTGAGTGGGCTGGGATTGGTGTAGTTCTAGCTGGATGTATGATGTACTGCTGAGATCTGTGGCCTAAAAGTTGGATGCCAGTTGAAGGTAACTGCCTTAATATTCTTCACAGCACTGTGTTGGCTTTGGGTGGTGAGTTTCTTTGCTTATCCTACTTTCATTCAGTTTCTTAGGAGAGAAGGTGCCTGGTTACTATCACCAAATTGTTAGAAAACTTTCATCTTCCATTCACTTGCAGCAGTACTGTTATGGTCTTGCAGGGATCATTTTAGAGTCTTGTTTTGGTGCGATAATCTTTCTCATATGGGGATGGCTACTTCATGGCACTGAAGTTCTAAAACGTGTGACAAGACTAGTGCTTAGTGAACAGTTATTGTGTAAGCAGTCTTGTAAAGCAGTGGTAGGGTGTAAGCAGTCTTGTAAAGCAGTGGTAGGATGACTTGACTTGTCTTCTGTTCATTGTTAAGGGATGTTTCTACTCCAACTGACACTGCGTAATTGAGCCGCTTCAGATGTATGGCCATTAGATTGATTGATTTTTTTACAATCCATTTAAAAGACTAACTTTAGTGTCTCTGGTGCAGTTAAACCTTTTGTTTGGATCTCTAACAATTTTCATTCTTTGCAGTGGGACACAGCGGGCCAAGAGAGATTTCGAACGATCACTTCCAGTTACTATAGAGGAGCCCATGGCATCATAGTTGTGTATGATGTTACAGACCAGGTAAGGTCTAAATTAGACACTCAGGTAGTGCTTTACACCTTGAAAATCAACTTAGGCAAATATACATCCAGAGTCAGTTCTTTCAGATATAGATTTGGCTTTTGAATTATGCTCAGACACCTTATAGGCTATGCACTGGTATTTCTGAATGCTAAAACATCTGGTCACGCTTGCTGAATATCTTTACCTGATCAGTTTTCTCTAGACTGAAATTTGTGTAATATTGATTAAAGTTAGACACCACTTCAAACTTCTTAGTTCTGCCAGATTGTTTGTTTTATGGCTGATTTTCCTCTGGGCTTCAAGCTGGGAGAGTGGTGTCAGGTAGGGATGGAAAACTTTCAACAAAACTCAACAGGCAGATGAGACATGGATACATCAAAATGTACTGGTATTGGCAGCAGGAACAAACACCGGCATGAAAGGGTTAATTTAAAGTAACTGAAGGCAAACTCCTTCTTTCCAAGGGCAAATGTTCCTGCTTTATTCCATATGTACTTAAGCTTTGTGTGACCTAGTCTGAATTGCTGTAGTAGGATTTACTATCAGATACTCCCAGGGTAAGAGCTGTCGTACTGTTTTCTGTTCCTTCTGAAAGGAAAGCTAGTTCTCTCTTCAGAGACATGGGATTTATTTCCATCTCCTAAATGAATAGGAAACATCTTAATGTGAGCAAATTTACTTCAATCACACACAGATGCATTATCTTGGCAGCCTATTATAATAGGCTTGCCTGTAGGCAGCTTGTCTTGTAGGTTAATACGGGTATCTAACCATGAAAACAAACTTCTGTAATATTATGCTTGTTGGCCTCCTATTCACTTAACTCTTTTGAATTCAAGTTACTGTTCACTGAAGCATTTTGCAGAATGAGTAGTTCCAGTGGCATGGCTTGTAGGGTTTTTTGCTGGGAGGGCATCTGAAGATGGATTAAGGTCTCTAGAGCCCAGATAACGGAACAGTATAGGATTGGTTGACCACTCAGCAGTACAAAGTGCAAAACTGCATTCTCTGAAGCTTGCTGTAAAGGAACAACTCAAAACTCACTTGTCAATTGGACTTTCGTAGTCCAATGTCTGCCTTTGTTTTACGAAGGTGAAAAAGCATCCGTTCCTTTAGCTTACACTTGTTTCAGATGGTACTTTGCATATGGCCAGTGTCGTTTACTTGTGTACTGCTTTGAATGCTCAGACACGTTTCCTGGCTACTTGACGTCCAGACTCTTCTGCAGAGCCAGTGGAGGACCTGGGGTGGAACCGCTCATTGGGCCCCAATACGTGGCCTGGAGGAACAGTGTGTGGATGCCTATACTAGAGACTTCCATAATGCTAGGAATAGAAGACTGAAGTTCAGAAGCCCCTGGTCTTTTTAGGCCAGAGGGACCAGCAAACCCAACTGCAGGATTGGGAGAACAGAAGATACTTGGGAGAGAATTTTTTTGCACCAAAAAAAAAATTTGAAAAAATTTGCTGATCAGTAACATGTGGAAGCTCCAGCATCGCAGTGGAGAATATGGGCCACTGACTGCACAGAGGTGGGAGATCACCTTGCATTCCTGCACTGCTGCTGCTGCCCCCCACCCTCCCAGAACACCGATTCATCAATGAGGCTGCACCCAACCCTGACAGGGCCTACCTCAGAAACACCTTCCCCTTCTCCTCCCCCACCCTCATGCTAGGCCCACCAGGCGTGGGCAGGCAGACTCAGCCTGTCAAGATCCTTGTGTGTGGGTCCTGGGTCCAGCTGGCTGGTGCTTGGTGGGGTGGTCCAGGTGCATTGGGGCTGGGGGTTCAAGAGCAGCAGGTGGTCTGGGTGAGGTTTGGCAGGGGAGGGCCTCAGCAGGGATCTGGATGCAAGAGGGTTAGGGCCTTAACAGGGAAGGCAGGTGCAGGGGGCTCAGTGTGGTGTCTGGGTATGGAGAGTCCAGCTGCATGGGGGGGGGTTGGGTTGATGGAGAAACAAGTCCCTGTAGTGACCACCTTCCCGCCCCCCCTCCCCCCCCCCCCCCCCCCCGCCACCACAATGGCTGAGGTGCAATGGCAGCTGGAAGCAGGGGGCAGCTGTGGAACTGGGGGAGGGTCTGACCCAGCAGCTCCATGCAGAGGATGTGTGCTCCTCACCCAGCTGAGCCTGGCACAGGATAGGTGCCACTGGGAGGGGCTGAGGACAGCCAGGTGCAGGGGACTCCAGGTACAGTGAGGGGAGGTAAGGGAGGAGGGGGTATAGATGTTTGGGGTTGGTCAGACAGAGTGGGTCTGACCCAGCACTGGCTGGGGCGTCCCCAATCCCGTTGCCCCCTCACCCTCAGCAGTGTTTCCTCTCTGGGCGATTGAAATGAGATGCCCGTGCTGCTGGGGAGGGACATGTGGCTGCTCTTGCAGCTTCCCTTTGCTTTCACATCAGTCATTTTTCTGCAGCAGACGTGAGTTCTGTGCATATGGAGTGGCACAGTTCCTCCAGGAGTAACAGCCACAATCGGTCCACCCAGTGGTGGTCCTAGATCTGGCCACTGTCAGAAGACTGTATACGATGTTTCAGAGGGACTGGACAGAATAGGGCAACTTTGAGTTGTCCAGTTCCAGCTTCTGGCAGTTGGAGGCTCAGGGATGGTCAAAGCATGGGATTACATCCCTGACCATCTTGGCTAATAGCCATTGATGGACCTGTCCATGAGAATATCAAATTCTTTTTTGAATCCAGTTTTACTTTTGGCCTTCATAACATCCCATAGCAATGAATTCCAAAGTTTGACACTGTGAAATTGTTTGTTAGATGCTAGGGGTCATCAGACGACCCCTAATTGTGTTGTGTAGGGATAAACACCTTTCTCCATACCACTTACGATTTTATAAATATCACATTTTCCCCCTTACTACTGTTTCTAAGCTGAGGAGTCCATCATTTAATCTCTGTTCATATGGAAGCTGTTTCATGCCCCCTAATGACTGTTGCCTTTCTCTGCAGCTTTTCCAAGTCTAGTAGTATTGACACAAGGTAACCAGAATGGCGCACACTAATCAAAGTGTGGGTGTGCTGTGGATTTATATGGCAGCATTATGATATTTTCTATCCATTTCCTAATTGTTCCTCATATTCTGTTGGCTCTTGACATTGAGTTGATGTTTTCAGGAATTATCTTTGACTGCACTGAGTGGTAACAGCTAAATTAGACCCCTTCATTTCATATGTGTAGTCAGGATTTTTTCCAGGGTGCATTACTTTGCACTTATTAACACTGAATTTCATCTATTTTGTCTCACTGTTTAGTGAGATCTTTGTATCTCTGTGCAGCCTGCTTTGAACTTTACTATCTCAAGTAACTTTGTATTGTCTGTAAATTTCACACCCTGACTATTCACCCCTTTTCCAGCTCACTTATGAATATGTTGAGCAGCCTAGGTGTCGGGACCAATCTCTGTGGGGAGGGCACCCTGCTATTACTTCTGTCCCTTGTGAAAACTGGCCACTTACTCTTACCCTCTTTTAACATATTACTGATCCAGGAGAAGACCTTCCCTTTTTAAGCAAACTTAAAGCAAACTGGATAAGACTTGTGTTTGCTGAGGGACCTTGTCATAGGCTTTCTGAGAGCCTAAGTACCCTATTATGGATTCCTACCATTTGGAGAGAGATACTTCCATGCTAGCATTTTTGCTTGACATTAAGAAGATAAATACATGCAAAGCATCTGAAATACAAACTGTCTCTGGATATGCAGATGATGCATTTTATACCAGTGCACTTGCAAAGGCTGTCTCAATTTCTGAACAACAATGAATGGTACTGTAATGGCACTAGTTTCTTGGAGAGGAATACTAAAAGTAATCTCTTACCTTCTAGGAGTCCTTCAATAATGTAAAACAGTGGCTGCAAGAAATAGACCGTTATGCCAGTGAAAATGTTAACAAGTTGTTGGTAGGGAACAAATGTGACCTGACTACAAAGAAAGTAGTAGACTATACAACAGCAAAGGTATGTCAACTGGCTTATTAATGATCCAGTCGTATAAATGTGTTACCAAAACTGAACCCACTTGAATGCATCCTACTTGAGGAAACAATTCGCTTCTATTAGTCTTCAAATGTGCTGGTGCTAGAAAATGCAAATCTTTGTGTGTCCCCTCAGTATTATGAAGTGCATGTGATCAAATTTAGGGGTTATGAGGATGGAGGAATGGTAATGGTTTGAACAGTGGTAGTCTTCCTGAACATTCATAAATCCATTTTTAATTTTAAAGTAACTCAGGTGGATCCTGAGCTTTCTAGTAGCAAGTATTAAGACTTACTCTTTGCTATTTCTCAATTCACAGGAATTTGCAGATTCCCTTGGAATTCCATTTTTGGAAACCAGTGCAAAGAACGCAACAAATGTAGAACAGTCTTTCATGACCATGGCTGCAGAGATTAAAAAACGAATGGGTCCTGGAGCTACAGCTGGTGGTGCAGAAAAGTCCAATGTTAAAATTCAGAGCACTCCAGTCAAGCAGTCTGGTGGAGGCTGCTGCTAAAACTTGCCTCCCCCTTTTGTCTCACAACAATGAATTTTGCAATCTGAACCCAGTGAAAAAAATTGCCTGAATTGTACTGTATGTAGCTGCACTACAACAGATTCTTACCGTCTCCACAAAGGTCAGAGATTGTAAATGGTCAATACTGACTTTTTTTATTCCCTTGACTCAAGACAGCTGACTTCATTTTCAGAACTGTTTTAAACCTTTGTGTGCTGGTTTATAAATGTGTGTAATCCCTGTTGCTTTTCCTGATACCAAACTGTTTCCTGTGGTTGGTTAGAATATATTTTTTGTTTTGATGTTTATATTGGCATGTTTTGATGTTGGGTTTAGTCTTCTGAAGATGAAGTTCAGCCATTTTGTATCAAACAGCACAGCTGTCTGTCACTTTCCATGCATAAAACTTAGTAAGATGTTATATGTAAGATCTGATTTGCTAGTTCCTTCTTGTAGAGTTATAAATGGAAAGATTACACTATCTGATTAATAGTTTCTTCATACTCTGCATTTAATTTGTGGCTGCAGAATATTGTAATTTGTTGCACAATAGGTAACTAACAACCGAAGAAATGTTTAATAAATATTGTACTTACTGGAAGTAATATGAAACTGTACGGTGATAAATATTGTCTTAATTCTTATGGCTAAGGTGGGAAATCAGGCTTGCATTGTGTCCAAAATGTATCATGTGCAGTAATGGCACTTTAGATCCTCTAGCAGACCAAACATCCTTCCCGAAAAATGTAACTAGGAAGTATGGCCTAAAGGACTAAGTTGTCATAGTTCTTCAGGCATATATACTGTACTTGGAACACAATTTAAGAGTAATATTCATGGAAGCATAATGCATTCTGAATGTACAGTATTTTTCCCCATCTTAGTCTATGAACTTTAATTTATTTCTGAAGGACTTCCTTTAGAAATTCTTGTCTACTTTGCTCTGTAGTAGAGGTGGAAAACATTTTTCCTGACTTAAAACTAACAACTCAAGGTGATGTAACTCTGCCAGTATGTCATGTCTTTCTATATACTGTTACTTCCATATTCTTTTAATCAAATACTGTTTTGACTTTATTTAATAAACTTAGTGCAACAACTTAGTTATTATTCAATTCTGCACAAGGCATCAGGAGGATGAAAATGTGAAGTGATACTAAAACAGCTGAAAGGTCATAAGTCACCAAGATTTATCTTAAAATAAAGGAACTAACTAAAAAGACTTCAAAATTAAATAGTAGCAAAGTGGCTGAGCCAACTAAAACCAAATGCATGTGTGTTCTGATCTTTGTACAGAAGAACTAATTAAATCATTAGTGCCTGACACAGGAAGCTAGCTTAGAACACTTCCTATAAAGGTAAAAATAGTTCAGCTTTATCTAGAACTGCAATTTTCATCTTACTTTGTAAATATCTTGTGTTTTAAAATGACCATGAAGACATTCCCTCCTGGGTAAAAATACACTTACATGTGATTGCAAAATATAACTTGGGTATGTTGTGAGATGCAAACTATAAAACAAATTGGTGCAAATCTGCTTTTGAATATGGGAAACAAATTCTAGTGCAACAGCTCTTTTAAAAAAAACTTATTACAAACTTTTTTATTTGTGTCCATTTAACAGGCAATCATAATACATGGTACCAAGATAAGTGTTAATAGTATTGTCATATGACTGAATTGAGTGGAACTTCTTTCCAAAGTGGTATACTTTGTATTAAGATATGTGCTTGTTGGATCAATTCAGACTAATGTAAGGTGATCTGCTGCTTTTTTATAAGCAGAAGTGGTGGTATTTGGGGTATTGATCACTGCTATTGAAATAAGGAAATGAGCAGTATATTCTGAAAGTGTACTCACTGAAGGAGGAGAAAACACTTTCAAATGAGACTGCCACACAGGTGAATTCACTTATTTCTAAATGTCAAGCTGCCTGCTAAATGCAATCCAAAACCCTACTGTTCATACATAGTAATAAAAGTCTTGCAAAACCAATGTGGGCTACACCTTTAAGTCTTATTTGGTGTTTTGCTAAATTATGCTGCAGCAAACTTTTGTCTTCATGTGGTGGTGTATCTGTGCATGCTAAAGCTTAAGGAAAGGGCTGACTATGGAGCATCTGGGGCAAGGAGAATAGTGAGGAGTGAAGAACAGTAGAATCTATCAGTTCAAAGTGTAGGAGTCATCCATTGCTTAACAGAGAGGTAGGAAGCAAACTCCCTCAAAACCAAAGCCACAACTATCAGTACATCAAAGGCCTGCCCTCCTGATTTGTTTTCTAAAATGTGGTTAAACTGATTCTAACACCATGTAAACTTTTATAATCTCGTACTGCTTCCCCCTCCTTTGAAATGCTGGAAGGGATGGAATTCTAATCCCACTCAACTAAATTAGTTTCTTAACTAGACAAATAGCTTTATGGGTGACAAGAAATTTGAAAGTCTTGATTTAATATGGGATACAGTTTTAGTGGGAACAGCTGCCTAATGATAAACAGATAGGCCTAGCTGTTTGTTGAATTGGAATATTTTTGTAGGCTTTTGACAGAAGGTATAATCTGTTAATCTCTGTCTTCTGACTACCTGACTCTTAAACTGACAGTTTGAAGTATATAGCCTCATTGCAATGATCCAGAAGGAACAGGGAACCTCTGGTCAATTCTTGTGCCCTGGAGGAATGAGGGATGCTGGCTAAAGCCCTCTTCACAAAACCACTACAAATGTGAGGTGTCAGTGCAATGGAGGGAGATAGAATGTTCCAAATGACTGACCTCCCCGCACGTTGTGGGTGGAAATTAGGCCCAAACATTGCAACAACTAACTGTTCCACTCCATTTCTGGAAAATGATTTGAGATGGGCACATAAGAGCTGCAGTTGCAAAGATAAAGTTCCTTTTAGTTCCCCCACCTTTTAAGTATGTCATAGGCAGCCCTTCTCTTCTGCTTCTGAAGGGCAGATAGGTGAAACAGCTTCTTCCTTAAAACCTGGAGTTGAACTGTCCCATAGCATGGGACTCTGTTCAAGCTTGTAGCTATGGTCTCAGTAAATCTTGGAATGAAAGACTGGCCTTGTCATCAACTGTTTTTCCAAGGGCTGGCTGGCTGGCTTTTTTTTTTTTTTTAAGGCAATGGATAATTTTTTTAAGCAGGAAGTAACTGTCTTTCCAAATCCTACACTGGAGGTTCATTCTGAGACTTGGCCTCTTCAGTTGTTGGTAGAGATTTGCCTCCTTGTGCTTTTCTCTTTTGCAGAGAAATTTCCCTCTTCCTACTAATGTTCTGCCTCTTGGTGCTATACCTTCTGCACCTTAATTGTAGAAATACAGGGCTGCAAGTGACTTAAAACTGCTGAACATTTAAACTGGTAAGTATACTATTTCTTCTCCATTCTGAGCTTTGGAGCTACTTAGAAACAAGCTATAGCTCCATCCTGCTCTACTAGTGTGTTTACCCCTCCATCTCACCTTCTTACTCCTTCCTCAGCATCTATTGAGGAAAAAGCAACTCTAGTGATAAAACTGCTGTTCTAGTTGTGTGGTTGCCCTCCCCTTTGCTTGTCTCAGAGACAAGCAATAATGCTCTCCCTTCAGCACCCAGCAGCTTAAACAATAGCTGTGTTCATCAACACAGTCCTCTTGTCCACTGCACTGCCTTAATTTCATCTTCCTAGATGTTTGCTTGAAGAGGAACATGTTCGTGGCTTAACTGAAGATTAAACTGCACAGAACTTGACTTTTCTTCTTCCTTCAAAGCCAGGGCAGTTACCAGCTAACTTTACTAAAAAATTCCTTTCCCTGAGGGTGTTCCAAGCAAGAACTCAGCCCCTCTTCTTGGTTTGGAAGAGCTTACTGTGAGATGGAGCATAAATTAATATACTAACTCACCTTTTAATAGTCACTAAATGCTGTATTTACCTGGCCCACAGTAAGCACAGATTGTAAACACATCCTCTGCCTTAACATTTTCACTAACTTATAGTGCTATAGTTTAGGAAACAAGAAGTGCTTAGATGTCTCCAAGTACACAGTATTTTTCCCCTACCACTAATGTATGAGTCACATAAAAATGAACTTCCATTCTGCACCATTCCTTCACAAGAATAAGGAGGGGGAACTGATGCAGATTAGTTCTAAAGATGGTTAGATAACAGCTGTCAATTTGTTATTCAACTGCCTC
Source organism: Dermatemys mawii (assembly GCA_007922305.1). NCBI lineage: Eukaryota > Metazoa > Chordata > Testudines > Dermatemydidae > Dermatemys > Dermatemys mawii. The sequence continues at coordinate 10,601,952 of ML677359.1, read as the reverse complement.
TATTTGTCAGGGGTTAGTTGGTTGTAACCTCCTTAGAATTGCTCACTAAAATTGTTTTGGAATGACAATAGTTGAAATACATTCTGGACACCTTGCTATACCTGTTAACAAAAGGGAAAACATCCTTGTTACTGCTTTATGCCTAAATCTGAGGAGTGTGTTTTTATTTTTTGTTTGTTTTTTAAAAAAATGTTCCTGGGCACTAAATGCAGGTTGGCTATAGATCATTGATAGATGGAATAATGTCAAAACATCTGTACTGGGAAAACATGGGCAGTTAGTGTGCTTGAAAATCTTACCTAAGCACATGAACAGTTAGACTCCTGTCAAGGGCTAAGCACTTCTCCAGTTGTCTGGCTTCCAACAGTGTTCTCCTATAAGCCAGTAAGACTTGATCCTGCCAAGACTAATAAGAAAAGCCCCTGGGGAGGGGGGGGAGAGGAGGAGTACCTTTCAGGACTGCTAGTTTTATACCCTTTTTCATAATGTTTTGTTCTTGGCTGGTAACCTTTGACATCTCAAACTAGAGCTCATCACTGTACATGATCATGCTAAAGTGATCTTTGTGCTCTTCACAATGGTCAAGGATGCTTTGTGATGAAGCTCATCAGGTACCTTTGCTAATCTTGCAGATCTTAAAGGCACTGAAGATTTGTTAAATACAAGATTTCAGCACATGTCATTTTTGGGCTTCAGTGCTATAAGAGCCTTCTCTTTCTGAGCTGGAATTACAGACCTTCAGCTTGTGGGACTCACTTTACCTTGCCCTTTATCACTCACAGCACAAAGTTTTCCAGCTGAGATTATGAAACCTTCACAAAATGATTGCATTCTTGTGGGGTGTTTTTGAGCCTACCCCCACCTCCTGCACCAGCTGTTTATTGGGGCTGCTAGGGGTCAGGAGAATGCAGCTGGGGCTTATCATAGGCTTTACCCCACCTTCCCTTGCAGGTGGTACTGGCAGCCATGGTCAGCAGTCAGCATGGAGGCAGCTACAGGAAGACAGTTATAGTCAGAACAGGCCCTGAGGCTGCTTTAACTTAGGCTGGGGCACCCTAGCCTAAACTCCAGGCAAAACAAAAGCAGCTTACATCCACCACTATCCCCCCTCCTTACTGCTTAGGCTACACTTAGGGAGCACAGCCCAATCTCCCTTTGATGATATTTAGGGATCTGTACATTACATTTCATTACTTTAAAGAGATGAAAGAAAACCAGTCTCTTAAAGGGAAACTGAAAATCTGTAGTCACATCAAAGTAGTCACCACCTGCCATTCTCATTACTACTTCATGTCACTGCCAAAAGTAGCCTAAGGATTACTGTCTTGATGTCTGCACCTGCTTCTTGTCAATGCCAGGTTAGCTCAGTAAAGCTGATAAACAGGGGACTATTCCCTGATACTGTACACCTAAGCAGTCCCAGAGAAACACTGTTTTTCAATATACATTTGTAGGTAACTTGGTTCTCAGCAGCCAGTTACAGTGGAAGGAGAGGAAAAGCATTTCCATGATTGACATTTTTCTAGTATACCTCTATCAGTGTCCTGGGTGCTCCCCCTTACTCACTAAGGTGCAATGAATTAAGTTTTTTAATTCAATTAACTACCATCAGTCAGTGCTGTTTTCAGAGAAAAAAGCATCATAAATTGCTAAAGAGAAATAAAGGGAAATCAGTGCAGTGGTTGGTTAATTAACAGCTGTGCCACTAGCCCTCTCCCTCAGTGTTTTACAAACATCAGGTTGCATTAAGAAGATTAGCAGATCTGGAAGAACTACTCAAACGTTTAGCATATTTAACTGTCATTTAGCAGAAGGCTTTTGACCTTTTTGCATCAGACACAACGCACCTAAACTACATGTGAATATGTGCACATAATCTGCTTTGGTGGCTGAGGAGAGAAATAGGAACTAGAGTGTTTTAGTATGATCCTGAGAAACAGAAGAGCTGAAGAGGGTCCTACCACCAGAAAATCCTAGTGCCAAATTTTAGAGTAAGTAAAAAAATAAATGCAACAAAATAAACCACCCAGCTTTACTTGAAATGAAGTTGTGTATCAGAGCAATACATCACAAATTGTTTGGGTGCTGTGTTTAGACTACTCATTTTAAAAGATAGTGGTTCTGAACAATTACACACTGTTAAATGGAACAAACAACTTCCAAAAGGAAAAGCAACTGAAAAGATCAGTGAGCACTTGTTTGAAGAGCACATATATACCTGCTACAAGAACTTAAACTGCAGGATGAGTTTAAATAAACACAGTAACCAACAGCTCTTACATCATAAACCGATGAAAAGCATCCTGGTATCGCCAAGTCACACTGTACTTAGTGATCAATCTCACTGACATTTCTATAAAAGTTGAAAATGTTATTGCTTCAGGCGCCTTGCTGCATCATCCTTCATGCCTCCAAAGATCGACTGACAAATTCCATCTCTGCTAGAGGTATTACCTGAAATATAAAGAGCGCGCTAGTGACCACTAGCTGGCTGCAGTCCAGGTAAAGAAAAGCCACGTTTGCATTGATTAATAATCTCTGGGTACATCTTTGAAGAGTAAAATGGTATACTTTTATCGCTTGTTGCTTGCTAAGTCACAGGTGTGGTTCTTGTCCCCTAACAGCTTTTAAGGAAGCAAGTTCCTGTTTTGCAACTAAAGTTGAAAAAGAAACAGCAAAAGTAGGTTAGGTTAGATATCTTCTTATAGATTAAGAGCAGAGTTGTCATTAGCTAAAGAAAATGCATCTCTTAGCATGACTGTCACCATACTGTGCTGCAAAGAAAACAGCTTGAAGCATGGCACTGAAGGCAAATGATTCAGAGCCATGTGTGTGAAATTCAGGCATCAACTGAATACTCCAGTAGTATTACGTGCATCAGAGCTGCACTGAGGGTATGTCTAAAATGCATTGTAAACTCAGATCCGGGACCTGGGCTTGAGCATGCACGCTACATTGTAAACTGGGTTTACAATTGCTGGATCCAGATCTTACAGTTGCGCTAATGACTCCATACTGTCCACACCAACCTTTGACTCAGGGCTGCAGCTTGGGCTGTGCCAAATACTGTGAAATGAAAGGCCTTGGACCCAAATCTCAGTGGAACTCAGGCCCTGACATATCCTCCCTTAGTAGGGTCCTAGGACCTGGCTCCCAAATTCTTGCTGACCCAAGTCAGACTGATTTGTGTGTGGATGGAAAGGGGCTTGGGCTCAAACCTGAATTGGAGACCAGGCTTAGTGTGCAGTGTAGACATACCCCAAGGAGTCCCAACTGAAACGAGTTCCACAGCACTAGGCACTGTACAAACACATGGCATGAAACAGTCTCTGTCCTGAAGAGTAGGCAAGATAGAAAACTCTCTTTTACAGCTGGGGCACTGTGGCACAGGGCAAGTGTGACTTACCCAAGATCCTACAAGAAGTGCCTTAACCACAAGATCATCCTGACTCTATCCTCTACAGTTTAAGGTTGCAATGTTGATGTACTGAAGAGGCTGGGACTGTTATAGACAGGTACCACCTACACCACAAAAAGAACCTACCCCGGCTGGAGCCTCTTAATTGGAGCCAAATTTATTCTGAGTCATTTGGAGCATTGTTCTGCCACTAAGGGCAGCCTTAACACCCATTCATCTCCTCTCAGTCCCACTTCTCTGCCTTTTGCAAGACGAGCCCCAGGTTCCCCTGCTCAGGAATCTGAGATGCTGCTCCTTATTCATTTATATATTTTATTGGGAAAATAATCGTCCTCCTTCTGCCCGCCTCCCCCCACAAAAGGGAGAGAGAATAGCAGAGAAGAAAAAGAGAACAGTATTGACATTACTGGGCTAGGTATGTTTTGGCAATCAATAATTTGCATTATAATCATATACACCTAGTATATTTCAGCAATGCCACTTTGTCACAGAATGGTCCACTAGGTCTATGAAATGTGTTTCCTTCAGCTCACTGTATCGATTCAATCCTCCTGCTCAAAAAATAATTATAATTTTAGGTCAGTGGCATACACACCAAGTGAAATGTTTCGACAGACATAAAACCACCAAGAAGATTGCTAATGTAGTCAAGGTAAAGGAAAAAGAGCAAGCATGGCAGGAGGACAGAAAAATAAAGGAGTGAAAAGGGGGCAGCGAGGGGAAAGGAGAACAACCTCTCAGTTTCTGCCTACTAAAGAGTAATCAAAAATTTCTAGACAAGTCAGACCAAATCTTTTCATATTGATCTGAGCCCCTCTTCTCCAAAACATGACTCACTCTTTAGCCAAGTCCATGTGTCATGCTTCTATTCCCTGGAGGCAACCTGTTCTTCCACCTACATCCATGTCTACCCTACAAACATCTGCTGGTACAGATGTGTTAGTCAGGTGTGAAGAAGGGCAATCTCTGACCGATAACTGTGCAGGCAAAAGATCCTAAGGGGAGATGCAGATTTATTGGCAAAGTGCTCCTAGTGTAGTCATGGCCTAAGCAATATCAGCTCTCTGGCTACAAGAACTATCTAAAGAAGGTTTTCCATGAGCTGGAGAGTTTCCAGAATGTCAGGGTCTATCACAACACAGAGTCCTGTTATCCACACTGGTGCATACAGCGCTGCCCCTACAGCTGGCTGAGCAGGCTTCTGGCATCCACCAGAGCTCTCCTTCCAAGATGCCTTTGCTCAGCTCTTCTTCTGCTACCTTGCACACCCAGACGACAGGCTCCTCTCTGCCCAGGTAGGAGGCTTGTTCCACGTGGGAGGCACCAGGGCCAAGGCAGTCCAGATACCCGGGGAAGAGTGAGTACTGGAGAGGAGAAGGGGGCAACAGAGTGTCCTTACTCATTTGATTCTCATGTAACCCGGCTCTGGTACCGGTCATCAACAATGAGTGTGAGGAGTAACCAGGCCGCCTCCTTCTTCCCCTCCAGACTTCACAGCGCAAGGGCCCTGCGGCAGGCTACAGGGATTTCTTTAGGTGGATTAGAGACTCCTCTCCCTGCCCCCAGCTATCTCCATCCATCAGAGGCCCACCCTCAGCGCGCTATAGGCCAGGTACCCAAAACTGAAATGGCCTTTCTCCATCTTGATCCCCCATTTCGCCCAGATTTAGATCAGGGAGATGGAGCAGTCTATTGCCACCTGAGATGGGGGAGTGAGTGCTTCTGATTGGACTTCAGTTTCCTCTTGCTGGGTGAGTAAAATGGTTGTGTAGTCCCAACTGTAGCAAAACACATGGAACAGGTTAAGGGGAAGCCTGCTTAGGATCAGAAAACCAAGTTTGAGGGGAAACTTTCCTCCACACCACATTTCTGCCACTGCCAGCCCTTTGCTTCCAGCACAGCGCTACCGTTGACATCACAAAGTAAACACTGGCTCAAGGGAAAACCCACAGCTGAAGTTTCAGTCATGCTTTAACATTGTAAATTCTAGATTAGATAAGACACACGTTTGTTCCCTACGCTGCAGAATGATTAAACTGGACTAGCAACAAATGTATGTGTCCTTCTAGCCCTAGAAAGGACAACTGTGTTAGTTAATACCTCTTAAAACCTGACTAAAAATTCAATTGTAGATGTAGCCTGGGAGAAGAGTTGTGTTTACTGTTGTCACTTTTTACCTCAAGTCCTAACACCGACAAACACTGAAATGCTGAATTTCAAGCAGTTACTGAAAGTCACCAGGGAAGGATTTAATTTAAATATATATTTTAGGACTTCTGGTGTGAGCACTGCAGGCAACAACTCCACCAGCACTCAAAGTGTTTATTATGCAACATGCAGCAAGCCTCACTTCTATTGCTTCAAGGCTCTTTTTTAAAAAAGTGCCCTTGTTAAGTTTTAAGGAATGGTACAATAATTACCTCCTCGCACTTTCCTACCACCTGAGGGGACAAAATAGGGTTAAACTCTCTCGTAGCCATAGAATTTAGTTTTTGGAAATATCCCATGAACTAAAGCAGAACCAAGCATGGTGTGATGTGGTGGGAGACAACACCCTGTTTTGGGGAATGCTTGGTGCCTACCAGCTCCACGCATTGCAGGGTTACCCTCTTACAGGCTGATTCAGGAAAGCATTTAAGTGCCACTGAAGTCAAGAGGAATGCCCTCCTGAATTAAGGCCAAAGAAACTTTTCTCCTAGCATGGCCCTTTAAATTGGGCAGAGCCACGCAAATGCAGCCCTAACGTGGTCTTTTTACAATGGGCTGCTGCAACTCCCTTTCTCCCAGCTGGTAAATATTCTCCACTCCTGTTATGCTTCTCCCTTCTTATTCCTGAGATGACAGCACATCCTTACACAAGAAGGGGGTGAGGAACAGTAGAAGGCCACAAAAATAGCAGGAATTCTGCTCAGGCCCACTAGCCTTGTTAACAACCAGGATCAATAACAAGGGGACAATCCCACCAGGCTGTATGGATGTGGTTAAACAAATGTACTGAATGGCTCTTAGAGCGGAGTCCTTAACACAGTTCTGGCCAGAGTCACAAGGCGATACCCTATACGCTGCTGTGAATGTTTATCCCATTGTGTTAATATAAAGCGGTGATGGAGAAGAAAACACATAGGATGTAGGCAAAGGAAGAGTCCCCTAGACAAGTTGCGTATTGATGCCAAGCTAGGGAGCCTATTATCTATTGTTCAGATCCCTCTATGCTAATACTTCATTTTTAAAAGTGATGTCATTTGCCCTGGCTTTGGGTTACGTTCTCCTAGGTAGAAGCGCTGGGCAGCTCCCTCTGCTTCACAGCTTTGATAGCCTGTGTTATTGTAACAGTGAAGTGGCTTAATCCTCTCATTCACGCTGGACCAAATCCTGCAGCCAGACTCAGGCACAGCTCAGCACAAGTCTTGGCTGCAAGACTGGACCAGCTTGATCAATAGTTCTCTGAAATCTTGGGCACTCTTGTCACACGACATCACAGCAACACACAGAGGTGCAGCTTGTAAAGTCAAGATCAGGGCCTGCTGTGCTAGGCAACACACAAACACCTAGCGGAGCCAGTCCTTGTTCCAAAGAGCTAACTAAGGTGCAGTGATTTGCCAAGGTCACACGGCAGTCGTCAGAGCTGAGAATGGAACCAAGCTTTCCTGTGTCCTGGGCCAGCAGCCTATAATCTGACCCATTCTCCTGACTCATGAAACCAATGCACCTTCTAGATGGAAAAACATGATACTTCCCAGTACAAGGAGCCACTGACCAGCATCTTTCACAGGTTGCTAAGACCTCAACTTCCCTGCACTCTTGACAGTGTTAATTCTAGAAATACAACCATCTCCTGGACTCTATATTGGAAGAGGCAAAGAATATCATAACTACTGGGAAGGTGACTGGGAGAAGATACCACATTCTCTAGCTGTTCCAGAGCATATCTGAATGCTAAAGCCTTTTCAGAGACTCCGAGAGAACGTCTATACGACCCACCAGATCGGCAGGTAGTGATCGATCTATCAGGGATCGGTTGCCTCTGAACTACTTCTATGTCTGCTCCTAGAATGTTGTTTGAGAAAACAGTATTCTGGTTCAGGGTGGACCACTAATGTGTAGAATGGCATGATAATATTTTCTATCCCATACGTTACACATACTTCCTCTGTTTGCTTTTTTGTCCGTCATTATACATCGAGCAGAGATTTCATTGAGATGATGCCCAGGTCTTTTTCCTTTTACATTAGCTTAGCATCCAGCATACAGATAGCTGACATTACTCTTTCCAGCATGCATCACCTTAATTTTGTCAGCAGTGAACTTCATCTGCGGCATTCTGCTGCCCACTCACCTACTTGTTAAATCTTGATCTTGTGTCAGTGGCAAGTTTTGCCACCTTTCACAATCCATTCAGCAAAAGAGTGCAAGACCCTTTGTGATTTCACACTTCGGAATCCCCTTTCGGGCTGGGGCTAAGGTTTTGAAATTTCCAAAATAACGTGGTCTTTAATTACACAGATAAATCTGATTTCCAGAATGGGCACATTCAAATGTTTATCCTGAGTATCACCATGTCACAAGAACTGGTGCAAGATGGGATATTCTTTCACATTTTAGTCCTTTGCTTACCCACTTAGCTTCTTTTTCCTGGGCAACCGTTTGTTGTGTGTCGCTGTTCTTTATTCGGCTGTCACCACCAATGGTATCCGTAGCTGCCAAAACCGATTCATACAAACGTTCTGCATGGCTTTCAAGTGCTTCTGATTGCTTTGAAATCAATCCAAGCGTGTCCTTTAAAACTAACAAGTAAGGGTATAGGAATATTTTTATTACCATATTCACGTAGTGAAGCCACCACAGAAAGCAGACGGGAGCGTTCCAAGTACATTTTATCAGATTTATTTGTAATGCAAATCTAAGCATGTGTTTCTAGAAATGCTGCCTCTAGTGCAGTGGTTGACCGCCTTTTCAACACCACAATGATATGTTTTAATAGAAAAAAGTTTGGGGGCCCCCAGGTTAAGGACCCCCCCCCCAGTCTAGAGATAAACATGCAGTCACATCATTTTAAAAACTTAAATCTCTTTGAACAAAGTCCCAGTGAGATTTCATTCCCCCAGGCAGTGGAGAATTTTTCAAAGATCTGTTCAGATTCATGTTCGTGGGCACGGCCATTAGCTCTCTACTCAATTCACTCCCCAAAACACATTAAAGTTTTAAAAGTGCAAAGTTTTAGAAAAACAAACCAATAGGAAACAGAATTCAAAAATCAAAGCTCATGAAGACTCACCCACCCTGACTTCTATTTCACAGGAAAGCGGATGATGCAGCTGCTCAGATCCTCCAATAAGGAGGATCTAAGTAGCTCCTTTGCCCCCCACAAGCCTTTGTCTGGAGCCAAGATAGCTCCAGCACAAGCTGACTTTAAAAATCAACTAGTCTCTCTCCCTGAAAATCTAATCAACATGCTACCAAAAAACCAGGATCTGATCTGGCCCCTGACAACTCCAGAAGCTTAACGAAGGTGACCTCAGGTGCATCTCCTCATCGGGGAAATCCACCTGACACAGGGGTTTTCTCCTGCCACCAAAGGCACTAGGTTGCTCTCGAGGGCAGTCCCTAGGGGTGCATTGCAGCTACTCTGGTGTCTATTCAAACAAGTCCTTACTTAGCACAGTCTGGGGTACTGCAGCTCTAAGGTGCACCAGGGCCACACCTAGAATTCAAAGGGTGCAATGAAGGCTTAAAGCCATTTCTGTCTCCCCCTGCACGTGTTAAATGGTCCCTTCCCACTCCAATCACAGGGAGTTTGCCACGTCAGCGTTCTCAAATCCTTAATACAAAAACCGAAGCATTGAAATGGAAACTGGCAGAACCAAAACCACGATGCCTCCTGCTGCTGCTACCATGCACTGGAGAAGGGCAAAGGGCGCTCCATGCCTGGAGCAACTCGGCTGCACTACCTGCCAATGCTCTTGGAGGAGAGGAAGGCGCAGAAGCAATCTAGAGACAGGAAAAGAGAGTGGCCAACCCTGTGACCTTATTATAGAAGAAATCAAGCTCTGCTACTGCTGGTTACCAGCAAACTTCAGGACAGGAAGGGGCGTTACTTAATTTTGACACGGTTGCTGAATCTCTCCCCCACACAAAGCATTGCTCAGGACATGAATCTCAGAGTCTGGCTAGAGTTGGATGTTGACCTCTTGCAGGTTTTGTTGTCTTACGCAAAGAGACGTTCTCCACATCCCATCCAAATAAAGTCCCCTTACCTGGTGAATTCGACGCCATACATTTCAGAAGGGTTTCACCCCTTTGTAACACACTCTCGGTCAATGTCTGGTGATCAGCTACATCTTTCTTGAATTGCTGGGGGAAAAAAAACAAAAAACAAAACAAAAACAAAAAAAACCCCAAGGTTTGTTTTTACAAGTGTACTGGGAACCCTATACCAGGACAGAAATGTACCATCAGCTTCTTGCATCATGCTGCCTGGAGGGAGGCTTATGATCGAAAGGACCTCAACATTCCTGATTTCCTGGCCTATGGAAAGCAGCCATTTTGGAGATATGATATGCTTGGTATTTTGGGCAGAGATGGGCCCAAAGGTGTCCCCTGGGTATGAATTTTCCCTTCATTTTTGCGGGTGCTTGGATCCTGTGGTTTGACTCTGGATCAGACAGAAAAGCCTAAGACAGAAGGCTCTGACTTGGACCATTCATCCCAGGAAATCTACTCACACAATTTTCACTGCAAAGGGTACATGCAGCCTTATAGATCAGCCATGCACATCACTCATTACATTTTCCAAGCACTTCAGGCCACGTGTAATCGACACTGTCACTCTTGGGGAGGATAATACTTACCCATCTGCCTCCCATTTTACAGAAGGAAGACCAGACAGAGCTCAGGTGATGTGCCCAAGGCCATGCAGTGACTCCTTGGCATAGCAGAACTAGATTCAAGTTCTGCCACCACTGAGAGCTACGCGCTAAACCTAGGAGCACACCGTCTCTCCGAGTCCTGGGCACCTCCCCTGGGGAGGAGAAAATGAACAAGCCCCTCAACAGGTAACACCTTCTATTCTAAAAAGGATTACAACTAGTAACAGTCCATTCATTCTACCGCACTGATTTCTCATCACATGCCAACACCAGGGGAACAGTGTGTGTAGCACGTGCTCACGGCCCTAAAAAGACACAAAGAAAAGTTATACTCTCTTCTAACTTGAAGAACGCCTTGGTCACCTGTGTCCCACACAGACAAGGAGACACCTGGAGACAGAGAGCCATTAGTGGGCCAGGCCAAGTGGAAGATGATGCCCAGCTGGGAGAGGAGCTGAGCGGAGAGCACAAAGGGAGGAAGCCCCTGCAGGAAGAGCATGCTGCAGTCTCTCTCTGGTTGCTGGAGAGTGGAGGGAAAGCCTTGAGAAGCAGAGGTACGATAAGCCCAGAGCGGGGCTGCAGGGAGGCCAAGGGAGGCAGAATTCCAGAAAAGCAGTGAGCAGTCTGATGACTTTAGGTGAGCTGTGGGGCTGGCCCCATGCCTGGGGTGGATACTCTAGGGCTCTGAGTACAGCACAGCCCTGAGAGGAGAACAGGATGGTAGTGCAGATACTGTCCCCAAATGGCCAGGGCCCACCCCTTTGTGCAGTAAGATACAGCATGTAACTTACAAACACATCAAGGAGAAGTCATAGAGGGTGTTAAAATACAACAATGGAAAATAACGTTCCTTTCCCAAACCACACAGAGAAAGTCTAAATAAAAAGAGCTGAAGCTATGTGAAGCTCTCACAGTGGCCAAGACATTCCCCAGCCCTTGTTTCAAAACACACTCTACTGAAATATGCTGAATGGGATTTTCAGAAATGTTCCCAGCACTGGCCTAACTCTTCTCCCACTGAAATCAATAGTAGCAGCTATCATCACTCTCAGGCACTCACATGGCTTCCATTACTGTAGTACCCAAGTATCTCACAATCTTTAATACATTTATTCTCGGAACAGCCCTGTGAGGTGCTATTATCCTTATCTGAGAGAGGAGGAACTGAGGTACAAAAAAGGCTGAGTGACTTGCCCAAGGCCACCTAGGAAGTCTGTGACAGAGCACAAATTGAACATAGGTCTCCCAGACTAACACCCAGCAATTGACCCAAGGCCAACACAGTCTTTTCGGGGGGGGGGGGGGGGAAGCACCCCCCTTTACAATTTTATGCAATATTTCCCCACTAAAATACATGTCTGGGGAGAAAAGAAAAAGATCAGCAAATATAGTCACCAGGTAACGATGTAGGGAGGTCTTCACACTTTCAACGTCTGGTTCAGGTGGAATCCAGTTGTCTGTAACTTCTGCTACTTTATACAGCCAATGAATTAGCTCTTCTAGCTGACAGCAAAATATCTACTTAGATGAATCACAATAAAAGGCATTACTATCTATTTTTCTGTAACAAAGATATAATGACATTAAAACGTGGCCAAAGGATGCTTCATAGAATGTTTATTCCGTGCTGGCTTAGAATCCCTGCCCTTGAAGATCCTTGTTTGAGCCTTGATCTCTTCCTTCTCTTCTCTCCCCTCTCCCTTCCACCTCACAAAAAAACCAAAAAAGCTATTAATTTATTTGGGTTTAAACACTCTTGTAATGAAACAATGTCTAAAAGCTCACTGAGCAAAATTAATATTGCGAGTGCTTGCAAGAGCATAGGATGCATCTTAGGGCACAGATGAGGAGGGAAGGCAGAGACAGATGAAAAATTACCAGCATACCCCAAAATGTACCCAACGTGGCTAACAAGTAACTAGTGGTGTTGACTTTCAAATGGCTGCTACAAAAGAAAGGCCTTTTAGTCAATGGAGTTCTGCACAGGCATGAGGTTTTGTTTGCTCATCTCTCTCTGCAGGAGTGCCCCTCCCACCCCGCCCTTTGTAGGGCATCAGAGTTACTGAGTGGTTTCGCCATGAATCTTCCTAAAGATTTATTTTGAAATTCAGTGGGGTGGGGAGGGTGGCGCTGCGGGGCATATTTTCAAATCTACAATAAGGCCTTATTGCTGCAGGGTGCTGTATGAGCTAAGTAAGGATCTGGCCCTAGTTCACCCCACTTTTGTCTACACTAGAAAGTTGTAGCACTTTAACCAAACCAGTAATGTTAAAGCCCAACTACCCCCTCCCACCCCCACATCAAAAGGATGCAGTTATGTTGGTACAGAGGTGCTTTATTCTGGTCGCTTATTCAGAATACTGACCACCATATGACCAAATAAATGCAGTGTGACACTGGGGACAAAGCAGCTACTTAGGAAGGTCTAGACGCAGCCGAAAATAAAGGGAGCAAAAGTCCAACGGGGGGTGGGGGGGGAAAATCAACCCCTGCCCCCCTCTTTCTGAAATGCAGAAAAATACAACCAGCTCAACAGCGAGTCACAAAAGTGTGTGTGTTGGCAGGGAGGGAAATCACCAAAAACGTTTTTCCTTTCCCCTTCCCATCACCAAATTTCAAAGCTGGATACAATTTTGACCAGTCCTAGGAGTTGCACTGAAAATTCTGATTTACAGCATACTAAGAAAAGGAGACTTACTAAACTTCCCTGACAAAAATCTACCCGGTTTCATTGTGAACTTAAACAAGAGCCAACTCACTGACAGGCTCACTAACTTTCTAGCAATCTGGATTTGAGCTTCAAACCACGATGTAGTTTGGGGCAGAAAAGCTGACAATTTCATACTGTCACTCTATCCTAGACTGTTTCCCCTAAGATTTCCCACCAGGGCAGCTTCACTGCAATGGCAGCCGAGGCAAGAGTGCTTGTGTAGACAAGTCACCAGAACCACCAGTGTTTTCACCACCAATATCATTTAACTCTGCTCAAAAAAGGCCTAGGATAAATGGTGTTAAGAATGCCAGTGCCTTGTCTATACTAGTGCTCCCACTGGTGGAGCTGCACCAGTGGGAAATTTTGTAGGCAAAAGTCCAGTGCAGACAGCTTTTCAGTATGTTTGAACTGGACACAAAATCAGTGCTTCACGAAGCTGCAGGAAAAAACTCCTGTTGCATGCTGGGATCTGCACGTTAGCCAGGGTGGCACAGACAGCAGGAGATGTGTGGCATTTGGGAACCTCAAACTAGCAGAGACGCCATCCGGCAATCGGAACCAGTCTGCTCCAGTGAAATCTAAAGTATAAATTAGTAGCAGCTGCAGGAAATTTAAACATCATGCAAAAGGAATTGAGAGGAAAACAAAAATACACAGACATCTTCCATTAATTCCTGGTTTCAACCCACCTTAATACATTGAGCAAGTGACTCTTTCTGTTGGTCCTTCCCTTTTGTTAGATGCTGCCCTTCACTCTTCAGTGCACAAAGGTATCCACCATCTAGCATATCCCTGATGGAGGGTATTCCCAATCTGTTCACAGATTCCCTGTGGTCCTGGCTATTCAGGTTAATGTTTTCTGTAGAGGGCTTTTGAGAGTTGCATGCATGACACAGAACACAATCCTCATTGCCCTGAATTCCATATTTGCTCTTTATGCTGCCTTGATCTTCAACAGAGTCAGATGAAAGCTGCCCTCTGCTGCCATTGTAGCATGGAAGGTCTTGTTGCACTTGGTCATGCCTAAGTCTCCCTTTAGTCAGTGAAAGATCAGACAAATATCGAGCCAAACCTTCTAACTCCTTGATTCTGGGAGGCAGGGAAAGAAATTCTTCATCATTCTCCCATGCTTTTTTCAGTGGCACAATTTGCGTAGTGGGTACAAAAACACTGGCACCCTTTTTCTCTACCTGACACTTTGAAAAGTCTTCATCTCCTCTATTACTGCAGCCTCTCCCATCTGTGTGAGTCGCATCACATGAACTTAGTCCAGCACACTTAGAAGTAAACAAACTCTTCGCAAACCCTCTAACGGGATCGGCTTTGGTGGCCGTAGCAACACATTCTGCAAAGGGCACTTTCGTGATAGGCGAAGGTCCGTAGTAAGGAACTGCTCCTAAATAACCTGGCTTCTTAGACAAGGGAGTTGAAAATCTCTTTGCTGAGATCCCACACTCCTTACTCTGGCTTACATTGCTCCCTGAAGCATGTTGATTTTGACCAGGTCCACTGATACATTTCAAAGTGCTCTCAGGTGAAACAGAAAAGCTGTCAAGATCTATACCAGAGTCATGGAAGAAGGGATCAGGCATCACAGACTTGGGGTTCTTTGTCAGCTTGTATTTTGGTTTCAAAGGGTAAGTGTAATCAAGCAAGTCCTCATACTCTTTATTAGGGTTCCAGTGTGGAGACTGCCGGTCCGGAGACGGGGGTAAAGAATCAGGTATTGCACATGCCCAGTAATCGGCCTGAAAGGACGACCTCTTTTTCTCTTGTTCCACAGCTACGCAGTCATCCAAGAGAGGATTTAACGGCCTGTGTGTGTTGAATATGGGATCTTCTACTGGAGTTGAGCGACTGTGCTGATACCGAGAGGGGAAGACTTCAGATGAAAGAAAAACCCTTCGAGCTGGTACGCTTCTTGACCTTATCTCCTGCTGTTCAAAGTCATCGTCTTCTGAAGCGGGGCTGGAAAGGCTCGACCCGGAAAACGTTGGGATTACTGTCTCAAAACTGGGGAGCGTTCTGTTAGGCATAGACTTCAAAGTGGCCGAAGAAAGGGAAAGTGAGGCCTGGCTCCCACACTCAGCATTTAGGGCAGGAAGGGACTCCGAACTGGAAACGTAAACACTGGCGTCCATTGCTGAACTCTGCAGTGGTGGATGACGTTCAGGAGCATTCGGAAGGTGCTCCTTACAGCCCAGACATTCCACTATTTTCATCTGCTTGAAACAATAGAGGGGACGGGAGGAAAAAAAAAAACATACAAAATGAAGCAATCGTAGTTCACACAGTAAGGCCTGTGTAGTTCGTGTATGGCTTTGACAATGTTATAAAGGCATTTTACCAGTGGAGAGAATCCCACCAAACAGAAACGAGAAAAATTTCTAACTCGCAGGGAATTCTTTGAACAACACAAGTAGCAGAAGTGCAGACAAGAGCCCCATTGTGTTGTCAGCAGGGCAGGAATACGGAGATACAGGGCCTAATCCAGGCCTGGTGTAAGCAAGTGCCTCTATCCCATAAACCAGCGGTGTCCAATAGAAATTCGATGCTAGCCACACTTGTGGTTTTGAATTTTTCTTATTAGCCACATTATAAAGAAGCCACATGCATTAGCCACTGTTCAATAGCCTATGAGCCACATGTGGCTAGTGGCGAACGTATTGGACACCGCTGCCATAAACTAACCATCACAACAAAAACAAAGGCCCGCACAGAAATGTAGCCAATCCTCACCCGCTTTAACAAGGAGGAGAAAGGATGGGCTTTGCAGCACGCCTACAGTGTTAACAAGTCTGGGTTTCCGTGGACAAAAGGAGTCCACAACTGAAGGCCCCTCAGAACGACCACCAGCTGCTCCCTCTCGTTTCTATTGAGGGCGCTCAAGCATCTCTGCCGATCTGAATGGCAGCAGCGTATTGCAGGAAGAAGTAATCTCGCAGGTAACCAGGTCTCACATGGTTTGTGGCTTTCACAGGTTAAAACCAACACTTTGAATTCCACCCAGAAGCTTGTTGAAAGCCAGCACCGATCACCATGCACGGGTCTGATGTACTCCCAATGCGCAGCACACGAGGCTGCATCTGCTTGTGATAGAGTATGTGCCCCATACTGCAGGGCTGATTCATGAGAAGAGGGGAAACCATCACAGGGCTGGAGGAGCTACCGACAGGGTGTTAGAACCTCCTACCCCTTGCCCAGCCTCAAGCGGGCAAGTCAGTAGTGAGTCCATTCTAACACTGATCTAATACAGCGTTTAGATGCACATCATTGGCTAGATCAAGCGAAAGAGACTACTTGCAATGATCTGGAGGAAGGCTTGAGATCAATGCTCTGCGTGGCTTTCCAGGCACAGAAGGATTTACCAAAAAATGAATTAATCGGAAATGCTTTGGTAAAAATCTTTCCAATGGTCAGGCTAAGGGCCGAAGGAGGGGGATGTCTGCATTGAAATTCATACCCAACCTATCTACCTCAAAGGCCAACATTTACAAACTGGGGGGCCCAAAGTCAGGCTCCTCAGTAAGCAATAGAGGGGCTTGGCACAAGTGAAAAATCAAGCCTAGCACAACAGATCTCTAACCTCCTCTGGGGGTCTTTTGCTGAAAACGTAATAAATAAAATAATAAGTGAAATCTTCTCACCTGCTGCCCTCCAGGGTGGAAAACTGTTCCGCTAAAGCGATGGGGTAAATAGAACCATTCATGGCAGCAATCAGTTAATGGCTGTCTCTCCACATATGTTGCTTTTGCTCTGGAAAACCTGGAAGGTGTTAAAGAGACTTTAAAATGGCTGGGCTTTCTCTGGGAAACACCAGTTACGGTGTGGCCTATTCTATCCACTGCCATATCCTCACTTCCTTTCGGGGATGACTTCACTTCCTCTGATTCTAAAAGCTGACGCACACTGCTAACTAGCTCAGGACAGCTGGTCTCTAGTTCTGTGTAGTTCCACCTACCATAGGACTTGGCCTTCACATTCAGTGAGGCTTCAGAACCTGATTTTCCCACATCCAAGGCCATTCATGCAGAACTCCTTCCCTTCACAGACCATGTGCTCGTAGTCTTGAACTCTCTGAAAGAAATAACAAAGTGACCCTCTTTCCCCATTTCCACACAACTAAACAACATGGATTTGCTTTACCCTGTGTCTAAGTAAGGAAAAACACTTTAGTCTGTCCTGAGCAAAAGATCGTAAGATCACATCATCTTTGTGCATCTTCAATCACACAAAATAAATAAAGGCAAGTTTGCTTTCATTCTTTGCCAGCTCTTTTCTGACTTCGCATTACAAGTTATTATGCTAAAACCATAATTTTGCTCTTTGGAAAGTCACTTTTACGCTAGTGGTACATTTGGAACAAATGCAGGTTTTGTATCCTGCTCTGACAGCAATATGGTTGCTAATTAAGGACCATGATCACGAGAGCACTTTTGCACATGAATAAAATTAGTGGGTCCAAATGAACAGCCATTCATTTCAATAGCAGCTGTGTATCTAGAGTGGTTAGAGAATCAAGCCCTAAACAATTTCTGGGACAGGTAATTTCTTTACAGGGATACATGGGGGTTTCTCTACAGGTACACTTATCTGAGACTGAGAGTATGTTCTGGTGATCGATTTATCGTGTCTCATCAAGAAAACACTCTTAGAAAAACACTGTTCAGTGACAACAAGGAACTTTTCTATGCACTTTGAACCATAGTAAGTACAGGTGCACCCCAACTGTGCAAACACTAATCCAGTGTAAAATGTCAGCTCTGTCATTCAGTTTCTTTTAATATGTCAAAGAACACATCTCCTCACGGAAGCATTTTAGCTCAAGATCCTGTGTACTTTAAAATCCAATAACAAGATCACGTTCTCTATGTTGTCCACAAGTATGTTACTAAATAGATCCCCAGGCATCCATGGCAGCAATTCTCTATAATCTCCCAGGTAGAAAGTCATAACAAAGGCTTGCAGATGACACAGCTAATTTAAGATAACAAGCATGTGGAAGGCTTTAAACAGCTACTAATTAGTTTAGCTGGATCTGAGCTGATCCAGGAAGATCACCACTGTGGGGAACAAACACTCATAGAATTTTTCAACCAACAGAAGGATTTTTTTTTTTTAAAGAACACATGGAAATTCTTTTAATATACATGAGACCAGACACGCAACAGTGTTGTACTCAGGTTACTGCACTTGGCTTTTGAGAGAAGCCCATTATAATTAGATTAGGTCAAATAATATTCCCATCCAAATTAAACAGCCTCTTAGAACTGGTATGGTAATTTACACCTTTTTTGCTTTCTAGGTATATAAATGCATCTTACTTCTGTGTGTTCCATTCTATGCATCCGATGAAGTGGGCTACAGCCCACGAAAGTTTATGCTGAAATAAACTGGTTAGTCTAAGCTGCCACAAGTATTCCTCGTTTTATTAACCTTTTTAATTAACAACTTCCTAGCACAGTGGTTCTCAAACTGTCAAATACTGTCAATTAACCTATTAACCATTGCAACTATGAAAACCCATTTAACTGTACAAATATTTAGACACCAACATTGAATAAGCAAAAATAATACAAAAGCCACCCCAAAAATCTATGGGTCAGAGTCAAGGTTGTTGTGTTGCAAGGAAATCTGCCTTCCTCCCCTCCCAATACTTGATAAGAATGTATTTGTTTTGCTTGTAACCAACGTAAGATTTACAATCTATTCACTTTCTTGCTTTTAATTATGGAGGTTTTATAAATGATGTGCTAGGTAGCTGAACTGTAGTCACAAAGGATAGGTCTATGTCAAAAAAAAAACACAACATCCCGAACAAAATCCCAAACTCACGACAGCAGGTCTCGGAGCTCAAGTCAGCTTAATGGGGCTTGTGCTGTGGGGCTAAAAATAGCAGAATAGATGTTCCCACTCAGGCGCTGAGATCCACCCCCGTCACCAGCCAGGTTTCACAGCCTGAGAGAGAATGTCTACACTGTTATTTTTAGCCCCCTAGTGTGAGCTGAGTTAGTTGACCCATGCTCTGAGACCCGCTGCCACGGGTGCCGTTGGATCTGACATTTGTTTTGCAGTGTAGACATACTCAGTGGCCTTACCCGACTTCTTTAAATAGTGTTTTGGGGTTTGAATTATCTATAATATTGAACATTTACACAACTGAACGCTAGCAAGCTAAAGACCAGTAGTTTAAACCTTAGCTGTAGGTGAATCAACACAATCTTCAAAGAGACGCACTTATCTGTCTGGAATGCCTGAGAAATGACTTTGTTGCTAGCTCTAGCTGGAGTCCTTCAGTTCCAACTGAAACCATCTATTGTGTAAAACCAGCTCATGATCACAAACCTTAAAAAAAAAAAAAAATATTCCAGGCAAATCTAAGGGTACCACATATTAAATTCCAATAGTGATTCCAGAGCTTACAAGTCAGCACTTTGTCTGTTACATCACACAGCCCCCTGCTCATATATATTGTTAACTCCTTCATCAATAAAATCCTTCAAGATTTAACTATGGATCCCAAAATATAACAAAGATACTATACAGGCATCTACTATAGACAATTCCATTCTCTCCTTGTTGTTTTCACATTTCCAGTACTATAACCCCGCTCCCTTGATTGTCACTTATGCAAAGGTGTGTACAGAAGGTCAGATTCAGACCTGGTGTAAACAATGCAACTCCACTAGTTGAACCTGCTAATATCTGTCTAGCTTCCTTAATCATTTTTATCGTGCTTTCTTGAATTCCTTCTGATTTGTCAACATCTTTTGGATACTAAGGTGGCCTCACACGGAATGTGCATTATTCTAGGTGTGCGTTATCTCTCTGGTCCATAACATGATCCCTCTGCATCGGCAGCCCAAAGGAAAATAGGGCTGTTAATAGTATGAGAAGTAAAGGGAAGGTATCCATTGAGCTGTAATCCATGCAAGGAACAGCTTGATTCTTCAATGTTTGAAATTTAAGCCAGCTCCTTCCTTATGCCTTAACACATCTGAAACACCCACACACAAACTTGTGCACAAACAAGTTACTATATTACTGTCTATTCTACAAGCATGGAGACTTCTGGAAGCTGTAGTTTAGGATACAGAATAACTGTCTGTGACTATTTTTGGATGGTTCTTGCACATTTCTTTAACCACAGGCTTTGTGCTCTTCAGTGTAAAACACTATCACTATTAACTTCACTATAAGCTTTTTCTTTGGGGAGTGGGGGCTGTCACTGTGCAAATCCTAAGAGATAAAGATCCCCTCCGAAACTCCCACTGAACTCAATTGGCCTGATCTGGGTCTCATCAGGATGAAGAAAAATCAATGATTTTTAAATATTTTTAAATTTAAATCAGAATTTTTAAATTTACTTCTTTTAAAAAGATAAACCTGTTTATAATTAACTTTAGAATTATGATGACCCCCTATAAAGGCACAAACTGATTGTAATCTTTTTTTAAAAAAATCAATAAATAAAAATATGGTGCATCAGTGAGCCCTCACCAAATTAGCAATGGAGACTGCTTTTTAATTATATACTATATTGTGGGGAAAACTTCTGCGATCGACTCGTACTTATAAACATGTCACAGTCAAGTATTGCGCTGGGTAAATATCTATATTATTTTCAGTCTTGACAATGGAGTGAATGCTAGTCTTTGCACTTCTAATGTAAGTACTTTTCAGTTTTTACTGTTCAGAGAAGATTTGGTCTTAATGTACATAGTCTGAGTTTAGCTAGCAGGCGAAGAGAGAAATGAAGAGAATATTCTTTGGACCACTTCATTCAAAGCTGAGAAAACAATTGGAAGCTGAAAAAAACAGGAAAGCTTATTTTCCTGATGAGATCAGTTTCTGAAAAACTTGAAAATCTGGCCAGTGACCTTCTAACGGTATTTAGGTACCTCAAGATGTCGGTAAGTGCCTAGCGAGACTTTCAGAAGCCTAAATACCACTAAAAACCTGGTCCATGGTGTCAGTTAAACTACATTTAATACCTCCTTTGTTTAATAAATCAGTTAGTTTTAAATTAAAATGTGTTTACTAAACTTTTCTTTTGTATCCAACACATTTTAAGGTCAGTTTAGTTAATGGGTAAACAATTTTCAAATGGTGTTTTGACACATTTTTAATTGAATTCTAATTTCCATCCAAATGCTGCTTGACAGAAATCACAAGTAAAAATAATCTAGTAAGTAGAAAATGGTCAGTGGTGCATTTCTTAGCATAAAAAACAGAAAAAATGAAGAATCTGATTAAATGTATGTTTAGCTGTATAAGATGTCAGCACATGTTGTTTTTAGAGCTGAGTGGGCTCTAATATTTATTTAATTTTCTTTCTTCTATAAAGGAATTAGATACAGGACTCCTGTCAACTAATTGCTAAATTAACAGCCAGAAAACTCTAGTTTTTTGGCTGTTAATTTAAGTGCCTAAGTAGCCCCAGGAATCACGGTTAAAGCCCCCACCCACCCCTCCCAAAAAAAATCTAAAAGGGCATCCCTCACATTGCTCCCTGAGGTAGAGCTGAAGTACAGGTAGCAACTGGGGCATATATTTAGGAAAAAGCTAGCAGAAACAATGAGAATCTGCCCACCACTCAGGCCCAGGCCCAATGGAAGTTGTGGGCAGGGCTGGATTACCCAATATGCAGACTACATATATGCTGAAATTAAAATAGCTTCTTTCTAGATTTTCTGTTTGCAGAATTCTGGATAAGTTCATCAAAGCTGACTTGACGAAGCAGGTCCGCTTCCATACACAATAGGGAAAGTGAATCAAGTCTTAGGGCACCAGCAAAGTAGGGGGCACCAAAAAAATTATCAAATTTTTTTTAAAAAAAAATTTATTTCAAAAAAGCATCAAACTAGTCATCATGGGGAAAATCAGAATTTTGTTAGATTTCCTTACACTCCACTACACATTCTTCCCCCATTTTTCTGTTCTCTTTTTATTACTTATCCCCACCTAAACCAGAGGGGCACCCTACTAATGTGGATCGAAATAATGCAAGGAAATCAGATTCTGTCATATATTGCAATACATTTATGATTTATTATTGATATATTCTTCTGAGTTACACGTACTTGATTCTTTTCTAAACGATACGGACTTATCTGAAGAACAATATTCACAAGGTTCCCAAAAGCTAGTTGACTCATACCTGTTGACTTGATCATCAATCTCTGTGGAGAAGTACGGCAGTTTCACTGTTATATGCGCGCAAAGTTTAATGAAACAGGAAAAATGAAATTCAGTCCCATTGATCTTCATGACACAATATTGAAAGATGGAATACAATGTGTATTTCCAAATGTAGAGATCGCACTACGTTTTTTTTTTCCTAACATTGATGATTACTAACTGCTCCACACAACGCTCTTTTTCTCAGCTGAAAAGAATAAAAAACCCTTAGAGAATAACAATGTGTCAGGACAGACTTGATTCACTTTCCCTGTTGTGTATGGAAGCGGACCTGCTTCATCAAGTCAGCTTCGATGAACTTACCCAGGATTTTGCAAACAGAAAATCTAGAAAGAAGCTATTTTAATTTCAGCATATACATAAGTTTTGTGTCATTTTGAAAAATAAAATTTTATTTTACAGTATAGTATTGTTTTGATTTTGAATTGCACATGGGGGGGCACCATAATCCTTCCAGTGCTTAGGGCCTCTAAAGGGCTTAATTTGGCCCTGGTTGTGGGACCTCATTTTCTCTCAGGAAGTGGCCCCCAATACTCAAAATTTGCCACTGAATGGTGTTAAAATAAACCCATTTGACAAGCAGTTTCTTTCTAGCTTACATCTGGACAGAATTAGAGAAAACCAGCTTTATCTAAACTGTGTCCTAGCTCCAGCTAAGTACAACTGTCTCGCTGTAGACTTCAAACACCGTTACTAGGCACTGGCATTTCCTGACACCCAACACAGACGCGAACCAGCTTTCCAATTGACATAATAAATGAGACCGTGAGTTCCCCCAGGCAAGGATTTAACTTCTGGGTCACTGAGCTGAATCCACCGTAAAGCACCATTTACAGCAACGAGGCTGCATCCATCACAATAACCAACCCAAACGAGAAGCCAACGCACATCTGCGCTTGATAGTCTCGAAGTGCCGAGCAGGCTGTGGGTGAGAGAGGAGGACAATAACAACAGCACTGCTAAACCAGACATTGGGGACAGGCAGCAGCAGACTGAATAAGCCCAAAGACTGTGATTTCTTTCCCCCGCTGTACACATCTGGTCCACCCCCAGATGCTTTTGTCATTCTGCAATGGAGGCGACTGGCTCGCTGCTCAGCCGGCAAAGGCAACAACTCTGGGGCTTTATTTTGATCCCAAAAAAACAGCACCAAGGCTGCATACCTTTTTTTTTATTTTTTGCAAGGTTGCCACTAAAACGACCGATTTGTGTTTTATTTGCCCCGCACGAATCCTAGCCTCGGTAGCACCCAGAGCGCAAGCCACACGCCCAGGCCGGGTCCGGATTCTCCACTTCAGGCCAGTGTGACTCCGTGGGTGTCACTCCGGATTGACTCCGGATTGACGCCTGTTGGAAAGCGGAGCAGGATCCGGCCCACACCCGGGGCTCTCTCGGAGCGCTCCCCTTCCACCCCCTCACCAGAGCCTGGCTCTTACCTGCCGGGCGAAGGGACAGAGGCAGCCATGGCCTCCCCCATGCTCCATCAACCACACCGCGAGCGCCGCCGCGGCTACGCTTCCCCGGCTCCGACGCCTGGGCCCGGCCAATGGGAGCCGCCCGGCCCCGCGTTTCCGCGCGCCGCCCCTTGGAACGGGGCTTGGCCGGGCGCCCGCCGAGTGACCGCCCGCCTCAGGGCCGCGGGGAGGGCGCGCCCCCTTTGCCGTCGTCGTCTGTACGCGCCGCTGGGAGGGGCGGGCTTCGCTCTCCGCCGCCGCCGCCCAGAGACGTGGTAACGAGAGACGAGCCTGAAACACAAACCCCGGCTCCAAGCGTGTGTTCAGAGCTGGGGTTGCGAAGTGCTGGCTCTGGGGAGGGGCAGAGCAGGGGCCTTTCTTCACGGTTACCGCTGCCAGGGCGGGGAAGCTTCAGAGGGGTCGCCCTGTTAGTCTGTATCCGCAAAAAGAACCAGGAGTCCTTGTGGCACCTTAGAGACTAACACATTCATTTGGGCATAAGCTTTGGTGGGATAAAACCCACTTCATCAGGTGCATGGAGTGGGAAATACAGGAGGAAGATTGGCATGGGGGATGCTACCCATCTACCCCCTCCCAGCCACGTCCATCCATTCCCAAACTACAGTGCTGACTTCAGTGGACCCACGCTGGTTTACACCAGCTAGGACCTGCCACTCTTTATTTGCCAAAAGTGCCGCTGAAAATTTTAAATTGTGACTCTTCAGAGAGTTCAGCTACCCAATATCTTGCCCTAACACAGAGTTTCTCAACCTTCCCAGAGTACTGTACCCCTTCCAGAAGTCTGATTTGTCTTGTGTACCCCAAGTTTCATCTCACTTAGAAACTACTTGCTTACAGAATCAGACATTAAAATACACAAGTGTCACAGCACACGATTACTGAAAAATTGCTTACTTCCTCATTTTTACCATAGACTTATAAAATAAACCAATTGGAATATAAATATTGTACTTACGTTTCAGTGTCTAGTGTATAGAGCAGTGTAAACAAGCCATTGTCTCTATGAAATTAGTTTGTACTGACTTCGCTAGTGCTTTTTTAGGTAGCCTGTTGTAAAACTAGGCAAATAACTGGATGAGTTGATGCACCCCCTGGAAGACCTCTGTGTACTCCCAGGGGTATACGTACACCTAGTAGGGAACCACTGCCCTAAGGTGTAGGATTCTGATATAGTAAGCACAGGTATGCCCGTAGAGCCCTGCCTGAATGTTCAGTCTCCAAGAATTGGCACAGGTTAATTGTGACAGAATGTACCGTGTCCTACATACTGTTGTATTGTGAAAGACACCTTATGAGACAGCATGTAAAAACTCATAATTTGCTGAGCGATAATATGACAAAAAGCACATACGTGAAGTTATACACATAAGCTGAGATCATGAGTAAAAGCATGTTTTCCAGAGAAGTCTTGGGAGTGGCCAAACCAGTTCCTCATGGACAAAAGGCAAGCTGATGCCTCAGCCAGGTGTAAACAAGGCTGCTGGGCCATTCTTTGGCATGAAAAGGAGCAGGGGCAAAACAATCTACATCTTAGCAAAGAAACAGCATGGAATTCCCTTCCCAGCTGGAAATGCTTCTCAAAGGGACACAGGACTATACAAAGAAGGGGCACGCACCCCCAGGCATCCCTCCTCGTCCCTGTCTCTCGCCATTGATTCACAGCATGAGAAGCGACAAAGGAAGCAGCCATTAAACAGAAGAAGGGATCCAGGCCTAAGAAGCTGGGCCAGTAAAACTGATGTGAGCATATGCTGAGAGAAACTTTGCTTTGAATCTAACATAGTTTGTGCATCTGATGAAGGGGGTTCTAGCCCACAAAAGCGTAAGCCCAAATATATTTGTTAGTCTCTAAAGTGCGAGAAGGATTCCTCATTGTTTTTCTGATACACACTAACAAGGCTACCCCTCTGAAATTTGTTGTTAGGCATTAGTTGTGTTTTATATTTATTTTTCTTGTAACCGTTTCTGACTTTTATTCCTCATTACCTGTACAGTAAAAGCTGTGTTATCCAGCACTGTACCAACTGGAAAGCTCTATAAACCAGCATTTCTATTCTTCATAGAAAGTCCAGTTGGTGCGAGGCCGGCAGGCTCCCTACCTGGCTCCGCACAGTTCCCTCAAAGTGGCAACAAGTCTCTGCTTGTAAGCGGAGGAACAGCCACGAGGGGTTTGTAGTGCAGGAGGGGGTGTGGGGTTGGGGCACAGCGCATGGGCTCTGGGAGGGAGTTTGGGTGTGGGAGGGAATTTGGGGCAGGGGGCCGGGGCATGGGAATGGGGTGGATTTGGGCGGCACTCACCCAAGCTCCCTTCCTTTTAGTTTACTGGAATTTTTCACTTAACAGCACCCCCCATTCTCCCAACATGCTGGATAAAAAAGCTTTTACTGTACTCACATAACATCTCTTTCTATGTAGGTAATCGACTTATTTTACTGTTTTATCTAATCCAGTGTGTTTAAATTGTAGTGTCTGGGATACTCCATTTGGGGTACAAAGTGTGTGTATTATTTCTGTTAAAGAACAAGGGACTTTATATGAATTTGTATTGTCCAGGAGTGGGCTGGTCAGTACAGGACATACATTTCCAGGGGAAAATCTAGGTCTGTGGGTATGATGAGGTTAGAATCAGGTGTGGAGATTACATGAGCATCTCCCCCGAGTTCCTAATTTTAAAGATCTCTTAATCAGTTGTGTCAGCCTTCTTCCCAGAAGTCTATTTCCCACCCTACTCAAGTGGAGTCCGTCCGATGAGAACAGTTCTCTGTCCATGAATGCCTCCCAGTGGTCAAACACCCCAAAAACCCTCCTTATAACACCACTGCCCAAGCCATCTGTTGCTGATCATAACCTTGTCTCATCTGCATTCTCCTCTAGGAACAGGCAGAATACAACTGACAATCACCCAAGCCTCCATTTCTTTAAGCATCTTCCCCAGCCTGGCGTAATCTCCTGTGATGTGTTCCAGAAAGAATCTAGCTGTGTCATTTGTTCCCACATGAAGGATAATCAGTATAGTCTTTCCTGCTCCTATTTGGATCCTCTTCTGCCTTAGATCCACATCCTATATTTTAGCTCCTGGCAGAAAGCACACCCTTCTGTGTTCCGGATCAGCTCTGGTGACGGGCCTGTCTGTTCTTCTGAGCAGAGAGTCACCAGTCATGTAGACATGCCTTTTCCTGATGATGGTGTGATTCCCTGGCCTTCCTCCTGTTCTTTCTGGCTGCAAGTCCTCTTGTCTTTCATTCTCTCTTGCAATCTTCTGAGAGTCATTCTGCACCATGCTGGGGTTCTGAACTCTGGGTATCTCCATTGGCTCTTCTCCTCTTTGTACAGGATGAGCTGTTCTTTTCTTCTTCCTTGCCCTCCCACATTCAGTTGCAGCCTGCCATGACCCTTCTTCATTATCTGACTCACCAAACTTGTTCCTGAGCTCTATTTCTCCTCCACTAGCCAGTCTTTTCCTCTGCTTGGCTCTTGTAGTCACATAATTTCCTCACCCGCAGTCTCCCCTCAGAGTTCTTCTGTCCAGCTTACATCAGCAAGTCTTGACTATTCCTTCAGACTCCTCTTGCTTTCCCTCCATCATCTGCTTGAACCCCCTTCAAAGCTCAACCATAATGTCCACTTGCATCTCCAAGCCTCGGATCTTCTCTTCCGTCAGCCCTATCAGGTGGCACTTCATACACACAAAGCTCTCCTCTTGTAGGATGACCAGATGTCCCGATTTTATAGGGACAGTCCCAATTTTTTGGTATTTTTCTTACAGAGGCTCCTATTACCCGCCACCCTCTGTCCCGATTTTTCACACTTGCTAGCTGGTCACTCTATTCTCTTGTAACCACTCCAGGATCATGTAAATCCCACAGCTTCCACATCTTCATTGTCTCTTCCACTGATTGGATCACTACCGCTGCTGCCTCTGTATTGGTCAGAGTCTTTCAACCTAAAGTCCTGTCCAGGAAAAACAAAAACTAACCCCAAACAAACAGCAAAACAAACCCCGCCCGCTAACTCTACCTGCCTTGATTGGACAGCGCTCTGTTCCTCTCGCAGGGTTATTACACTCATTTGGTGAACAGGGCCAAACTGCATTTTTTATTAACTTCTGTGGGCTGGCATGATGAACATAGGCGATGCCACTACGGACAATGGCACAAATGTCAGGAGCTGCTGGTTACTACAGCTGGGGAGGCAGGGTGCAGATGCTGTTTAGATTAATGCTCATGTCTGGGATTCAGCTTTGAGCCTGAACAGGAGTAAGGTTTGGATTATGGATTTAATGGTAAACTGCTCTTAGTGCCCTTTCTCCCAGTTACTCTGTCTGGGCTTCACTCCCACCCGCTCCCCAGTCTCACCCGCACCTCACTGCAGGCTCCAAAGGGTAATTCTGCACTAAGAGCTGCTGCTCCTGGGAAACGGTAGGTGCTGGAGTCAGAAGATACCAACCCTTGCTACATGACAGAGGTATAATCTTGTGCAAGCCTGAGCCATGTCAGATAGCAGGGGATGAAGAGCAGTCTTCTACCAGCACTCCCCTGTGTATCAGACATTTCTTCTTCCTCCTATCCCCAGCCCCCTGAGCATCCTGGGGGATAGTTCTCCTCTCTCCATTGCTGCCTATGCAGCATGTCTTCCTCCCGAGCCCTCTCTGCCCCAGCCCCGTGTTCCACCTGGAAGCAGCCCGCAATGAGAGGGGAAGAGGTTGCTTCTGGTTGCTATTTGGAAACCAAACCGTCCTTTAATCTCCCTGCCCTCCTTTCCTAGATGGGGAGCAGGGAATCCCAAAGCTGTCTTATTTCTCCCTTCCTCTTTGCTAACTTCTCTCCCCACATCTGCTCTTAGGCACAGTGCCAGTCAGCAGGTGGGCTTAGACACGAAGGGGTCAGAGAAAAGAGCACTTCAGGTTTCCAACACCTACTACAGCTTACTTTTCTAAATGGATATGATGGGGGACCATCATGTCCCCAAGATCTACCACCAGCCATCAGCCACCAGCCACCAGCAATGGGAGCTCTAGAAATATCTCTGTGCGCGTGAGAGAGAGAGAGTGCTTCTCCATCACCAAAGCTAGCAGCCTGATACTTCTGCTGAAATGATCAGGAACTAATTTACCATTGGAATGATCATTGATAGGCCTCAAGGTTAACCGCCCCATATAGACAAAAGGGAGCAGTTCACACATCCCTCAGAGCCATAGTTTTAGTTCATCTCTCAGCAGATTCAAAAAGACCACCCTACATCAGTTCACATTCATTGCAAGCACGGGATCTGAAATGTAACTTTTACAAATGAAATCTTAAATTCTGCATAATCCCAATATGTTGCATGGGCTGGATGTAAACATCAAGCAGGTGGGCACTGGCCCATTGACAGGGTTGCCAGTTCTTGTGATTCTTGTGAGTCTCCTGGTAATTTGGTGTCTTTCTTAAACCCCCAGCTCCTACAGTCAAGTGATTGGCAGGAATCTCAGCTTTTTTGTTGTTTTTTTGCCTTTAAAAAAAAGTTTCTAGCCTTCCTAGTGATCATGTTTTCAAGCTTTTTATCCAACGTGCACCCTAAAAGCACACCCTAAAATCACAGAAATTAGAAAACCAATAAAAAGAACCAACAATCAGTGGCAGGAAAATTCCAGTTTTTCACCATTCAGCTTAGCTGGACGGAAAGGGGAATAAATATAGAGATTGCATTTCTGCTGTCTGGCCACATGGTGTACCCCTTGCTCCAAAGGCTGCTTGGTCGCCTAAGAGATTAAACAGAGTTTGGACGTCTGGTTTAGAGGTTTCTTTTTGTTATTGCTAACGGCTTCCTTTTTGAGTTGTGTTTTAAAATTTCCATATAAACAGATCCAGACTGGGCCAACATTGAGGTATGAGGGCCTCTGGTAGTTACAGAGCAGGAATAGGTGATACAGGGCATACCAGTATGGATGAGACTGACAGGCTCTTGCGAATGAAGGGGATCAAATCTGGGGGAAGTGGCAGTTTTTAATCTGTGTGAATGTTAATAGACTGGGACTGGTATCTACAATTAAAGGTTTGGATAATAAGTGACATTTTAATTTTTTTGAATGGGCAAAGCCACAAGGTGGTTTTTTGTTTGTTTGTTTATTTTTTAGCGATACCAGTTTGACAATGTGTTTTGATTTGGAAGGTCATTTGCTTTAGATTTTGGACCTTATGTGCTTTTTTGGATAGAGCTGAAGAAAAGGATGAGGCCCTGAAAAAGAATTGTATTCTAAAAAACAAAGCTTCACTAACAAAAGACAGAGATAAAGAGAACAAAACCAGAGTCTGCGGGACATGTACTCAGTTGAATTATTTTGATTCAAGATGCACTGGCAGGAAAACAATGCTGATTCATCACTTATGCCCTAGATCAACCGGTTTGTGATATTCAAGGTACAAATTTTATAGGCCTCTCTCTGAATCTGGTGGCTCCAGTCTCCTTCAGTTAATTACAATGCATTACACTATAATATAGAGCAATGGATATAATGCTTCATGATTCTGTATATTTGTGTGACCTTCTGATGATGATAGTAATACAGCATTTCTGATCACCCTTCTCCAGAGCAGCATTAATCCTGTTATGGCTGTGGGGGCTTTATGCAACACAGATGATCCCTGGATTCTGGAGCCAGCTTGTAAAATCAGTCTGATCCCTGGCATAAATTGCAACTGCCTACCCTGCATAATTGTGACAGTAACGTTCAATGAGTGAATCAAATGTAAACCAAGGCAGTGATGTCTGTGTGCCTGCAGCTGCCAGACAGAAACAATGGGTGTTCCCATTAGGTCAAACAGGGGTGATTTAATGGTAACCATTGTTAACTATTTTCCTAAAGATCAAAGCCCGCAAAATAAGGGGGACAATTATATTATGAAGAGCTTTATGATTTACTAGGAGTCGCATCTCATCTGCAGAATCTGGGAGTACTATATGGGCACTTTTCAAAAAAATCTGACTTCTGATGAAAAAATACCCAAGGCCCATGTTGTTGAACAGGTTGGTGTAAATCAGAGCAGCTCTGCTGAAGTCTATAGAATCTGGGCCTGAGAATGGGTTATGTGACTCCCACCTGCTGCCAAAGGAAAGAAATGTTAAGCAGTAATAGAGGTCCTTCTTATCTTGTCATACCTGTCCTCCTCTCTGCCACACCACGCACTGTCTTGGACATTAAGATAAAGTGCATCCATTTGTTTTCTGTATTGGAGAACTATGTTTAAAAAAAAAAGAAGGGGAGGAAGAAAGGGAAATTCTCAAAGGGCATCTGACCTTTCAGGAGGATAAACTGTTGAAACATAAGCCAGGCAGCATTACGAATCCACTACAACAGCTCTTTCCTAATAAAAAATAAACACAGGTGCTAGCAAAAAAAAAAAAAAAATACAAAGCAGGAGTATAATTTTATTTTCAGTAGAAAAGCCACAATCTCTGTGGTCTGTAACTTTCACGATTCCATAACTAACAGCAGAACTATACCAAAACCCGTTTTAGAACCCAGCCATTCACTTGGCAGCAAAATACAGATGAAAAAATATGGCATGTCTCTCTTGCAGCCATTTAACCCATCAGCACAGGAGCTTCACAGAGGTATGAGCTGAAAAAAGACTGGTCCATCATCCTATCGAACCTGGATATGGCTTCCAAAGAGAGGATGTCTCAGAGATCAAGCTATAACCATGACAGCTGCTTTTGTTGTAAACTTATAACAAATGTTGCCCTCCACATGAGTCAGTTAAGTGCTCTGCGTTTTTAGAGGAACAACTTGAGCTGGTTAGGAAGAATTGGAAAAAAAAAGTTACGAATATTTTCTCAAAATGTTTCTCCTTTGTACTCATATTTAGAAAAAAAATCACAAAAATTTCATTCAAATCTTTTCAATATTTTTTGTTTTAAAAATTTAAAAGAAAAAGCGCCTCTGATTCTGCACTGGTCAGTGTTTCTGAAAGTCTGTCCTTCTCCCCACATTGGCAAACAGCAGCTATCCCAAGAAGCCCCTTTAAAGAAGGGTTATTGCTGCAGTGGGCTGTGCAGCAATATAATGCAGCTTCAGGCTGCCCAGACATACGTGTGGCCAGCGGTGGATGGAATGGTGTACAGCTATCACTGATGTATGTCTGAACAATGTAGGTTCAGGGAGTTAGGACCTGAGAGCAGCTAAATCCCAAGATCCCTACTCAGTTCTTAGGAACACTCTCAATGAAGTCAATAGCAATTTGCTAGAATAGAGATTTTAGGACTGGAACTTTGGGACTTCAAACCTGCAGTCCCCTGCTCAGTCCTTCTGGGAGTTTTGTCTGAACAAGATCTCAGATTAGAAACGTAGACCAGCTGATGTGTTATGTTTTCAACATTCAAAGAGCAAACTGTGTCACGACTTTTATTTCAGATTAAGGAAACCAACCAAGAAAGAAGAAATAATAACGTTCACTGAGAGAGCGAGCACACAAGCACAGTATCACTGCTTCTGTCACAACCATCTTGCTTTGACCTGCAGCACTACCTTCCCCAGTAGACAGGTAGGAGGACTTTTTACATTTAAAGGTGCAATACACAGAAAACAGAATCGTAGCTACCCAAAATTCACTTAGCTACATATGCACATGCACACATACATACAAATCTGAGCTAGATGGATAATAACTAGGCTTTTGTGGAGTGACAAGGGTCAAACCATAGAATATCTTTAAAATATTATTTACAGATATTCACAAAGTGCACACAACAGCAATATATATATGGGATATTAGTTCAGTCATCATTGAAAAGCTCTAGTACAGATGTTGAGGTTTTTTGTGTTTTATTTTATTAAAGGAATTAATCAAATTACTTAACATATAAAAATATAAGAACTGTCCCTCCTAAATAGGGACAGTTTGTGTCTGTGTAAAAAACCAAAACCTACACATGCAATGGCAGAAACATTAATGGTGAGGAGCTGACAGGGTAAAGGAAAGAAACTCACTTTTCCTCTCTCTGTCTACACTACTCGCTGGATCAGTGGGTAGTGATCAATCTTTCGGGGGTTGATTTATCGTGTCTAGGCTAGATGCAATAAATCGATCCCCAAGCACTCTCCCGTCAATTCCAGTACTCCACCATCGCGAGAAGTGCAGGCGGAGTCGATGAAGGAGCAGCAGCAGTCGACTCAGCGCCATGAAGACGCTGCGGTAAGTCAACCTAAATACATTGACTTCAGCTATGCTATGCTATTCCTGTAGCTGATGTTGCGTATCTTAGGTCGATCCCCCCCAGTGTAGACCAGGGCCTTGAATCAGGTTCCACTTTGATACCAGCTTGTCACATAATCCTCTTTATCTCCAGTGTCAACTGAGTCACTTACCTATGGGTGCATAGTTGTAGGCAACAGCCAAACAGTGAACAGGGAATTGGGCCAAAGCACCTTAAACACAATAGGGCAGGTTTCATGGCTCTTGTTTAGAATTAGACTCTTCGTACTTCATAGATTTGTCTGGTGCCCCTGAGTCTAGCCTGTTGGTCAAACCCCCCAAAGTACGAGTGGGTTATGATCAGTTTCCCCTAAACATGAGAGGCCCCAGAGAAACAGAAACACCTCCCATTAACATACCACAGATGAGAATTGGGTTCCTCGTGCAACTAATCAGGCTCTCCCTAAGACTTGATGCATGTTTGTATGTACAAGCCTTACAAAGTGTTAAAGATCATCAAGATAGATGTTAACCAGTGTAAATAAATTGTCGGATGGAAAGTAAGGTGAAAGAGGTAATGAGATAGGGCCAGCTTGTGAGCCCATTTCTTCCATTCGTGAGCAGTTGTGCTGGTCCGTAAGGTGGTATTGGTAACATAGGGCCTATCGTGCGTCACAGTGAAGAGCCAGACAGCACTTAGCTCGCTTGATTGGGACCACTAACCATGGAACCATGCTTAGCTCCCAAGGGTGAATGGCTCTTGAGGTCTGGTCATGTCATCTCTAGGCAGCTGTCCAGCTCAGCACCTCCCCCAGAGTTGGAATCTATGGCTCCAGCTCCCTGCAGCAGGACAAAAGACACTCCAGCACTGGCGAGCCGCATCAGGGGAGACAGTGGTAACTTTACTAACAATGAACTAATGGGCCCTGGTCCTAGCTTTGATCTCTTCCCTATGGCAGCAACTACTACAGCAGGAGTAGCCTCTGCAGGCAGAATTCAGAGAGTGGAAATGAATCCAAGGAATTAGAGCCACCTTCTTGAGGAGCAGGGCTGATTCATCTCCAGAACTAGTCTTCTTTGAGTGGATCCAGTTTACATAGTGACTTGGCTAATCATGAGTGCCCCATAATGCCTCTGGGTATGTCCCACAGTCTTGGAACATACGCACCTCTTTCCTCTTTATTACACAATGGGCATTCCCATGACCAATAGCTTCTTAAAATGAAAACAGTATTGGGACAGATCTTCAACTGATGTAAATTGAGGTAACACCACTGAAGTCAAGTCCATCGAAATCAGTGGAGCTATGGTGACTTATGCCAGCTGAGGATCTAGCCCAGCAATGCAAGTTTCTGTTAGTACTGATGTAAGCTCCAGTGTGCACTAGTTAATATTTGAGGTTATTTTCATGGTTATAAAATATGAATACTATTCTCTCTGTGTGAATGTGTTTCATACCATGGGGGTTTTGGCAATGTGTATACAATTTCCTTGTAGCAAAGCATTCTGGAAAGATCACATATTTAGTTCTGCAATTTGTACTTCAGTTAGCATAGGTTTTATGTACACAGTTTGTCTTTGTTCATAAAGTAAATATTAGCTAAATAGTATGTTGTTCTGATCAACCTTTTGAGACCATGTGATGAAAGACCTTGTCATAACACAGAGTTGCAAAAGGGCAGAGCAAACGTTATCCTGAGACCCTTTGTGCTGTATTCCCTGGCCTCTGTTGGTTTAAAACTGTAACATTCATGTTGCTTTAATACAGGGTTGTCTTTGCAGTTGTTTCCTATGTCAGGTTTCTGTAACAGGTTGACCTTTTGTATGAGTAGGCCAGCCTGCCTTGCAGCCAACTGCTGTGGCCTTTTGGGAACTTGCCTACCTGGAAAAGCCTACTATGCATTTTTGTTGAGCGAGGCACATGGAGTCTCATCCTCTGAGGTGCTGAGGATCCTCAGCTCTCACTGAAGTCAGCGGTAAAATATGAATAACACCCGCTGTTGTTTGAGGATGCTCAGAATCAGTCTTGTAAGGAGGTAACCAAGGGAATACGTCAAATGAATGAGACCCTGATTTCATGTTTCTTAGCTTGTGCGAACTCCATCTCAAAGGAAAGATGAGTCTTTACATGTTAACTCTTCAATTTTAGCTCCCATTACAGAGGTAGCCTCCTATCTTAAGCAAAGACTGGTTCTTTGAAGTCTCCAAAGAGCCTGTACCAGCTGAACAACTGATATGGCACCCTCTTCTCTGATGTCACATTCAGAAGTGCCAGCCACCTCTGCAATCAGTATTGGCACGAGCGTGGCTGGTTGGAATAAGCTGGTTGATTGGTCTAGTGAGGTCATCTCATGAAAATATCACTTTGTGGAATAACGTTTCCAGGGGTGATGTCAAGAAAACAATGGTCTTGTGTCAGAGAAACCCACCACCAAACCAGAGAGTCTGAGATATCTGTGGATAACTTGGTAGATCTTCTAATCCCACCTATGTTCCCTCTCTGCCTCCCCTCTCACTGGTATAAATCAGTAGTAACCTTAATGAAGTCCATGCAGCTGCATCAGTTCTAAATAGGTGTAAGTAAGGGGCTTAGCACCTAAACTATGCTGTTATGATCCTGGTCCCTGGATTGCTCCCCTTAACAGTTCAACCACAGGAGAGAGAAGGCACCACCTCAGAAGATGCCATAGAAAGCTGGAGTATGTTGGGGGAGGGCTATCTTTCCCTTGTGGAGTACGCTGGCTCCAGGGAGAAGGGACAGGAATTGCCCCTTCTGATTCAAAGGCCAAAAAATACTTATTTCATACAAGGGAACTGGATTATTAATGGAAGGAAAATCAATTATCTCAATGTGTTTTCAGCCTGGAAACAAATCAAGGAAGAGACCAGTGAAATTGTACAACTCAATTCTACAGAGTACTGGAAAGGAATTTGAACTGTTTACAGATTGTATCAATATGACAAAGAAATCCTGGTGATCTGTGCTGGCAGCAGTACAGATGTGATTGGCTTTACTGTCCGGGCAGCTGAGCATGCAACAGCTGCTCTGTCTGCCAGCACGCAGTTCCTTTGCCACAGATTCTGTACAGTGCTCTGAAATATGGTGTCCTTTGTGTAGTATGGTCTGGTGCATCCTAAGGACTATAGCCGGATACCAGGACCTTTTATATAATATTTTTTGTCATGATGTTATTTAATGCCAAGTGAAGTAAACAGAATGCTTCTCATCAACTTAATTGGGTTTTGGATCAGGCCCCATGTTACAACAAGGACAGATGCTAAAACGTACATTGCAATTTGCATAAAAGGTACTATAACCTCGGCTCCATTACAATTTTGCATAGTACATGCAACTCAAAGAGTACAAACAAAAGGAACACCTAAGGAGAAATGACAAAGTTGTCATATAGGATGCACAGTGGTTAAGGCAAACAACATCATGTATAAGAGCAGACAATGAGAAATACTACTTATGACAAGGATTATCAAACGAAATGTGTAGTTTGACTGGCCCTGAGAAAGTGATTTTTCAGGGAATCTCTTGGCTGTCTCTTGCTACATTAAGGTAATGAAAGGACTGGCTCATTTCCCAAGCTTAAAATACAGTTTTGCTTCCTGCAAGATTCCAGATTTCTTGAACCTTAAGACGAATGGTCCTGAACAATCTTGTGGTCCATACAAATCCTCTGGCACTTTTTCCCACAAGCAGGAGTGTTAGCCTTGGTTAAATTCCATCTCCAGTAATTAGCCTATCTTCCTAACTTTAACTAATGCAATGCGCTTTATATGAGGCTCCATCTAAAATCTACCCAGAAACTGAAGCTGGTGAAGAATTCTGCAGCTCGTTTGTTACACGGCACAGTCTTTGGGGAACACATGACACCCATGCATTTGGATTGGCACCGGCAACCTATCAGGTACCAGGCAGAATCTGAACTATGAGGTTTGCCCTATAAGGCCCCCAATGGCCTAGGGCCTAATGAACCTGCTATGCTGCCACAGTTGGGACTGTGGGATAGGGATAACTGGGTTGAAACCCCAGAGAGAGGGGGCAGGGTATTCTGTCAGGGGCCCTCCAATCTCAGGGTCATAACTCACCTTGTCCAAAATATCCCTAGTGTATTGACCTTCAAGACAGGTGGCAAAGCCCTTATTGTGTTCCTGAGCTGAGAGGAACTGGGAGGAATCTTCTGCGGGGGCTGTAAGATTGTGACAATACTGTCAGGTGCTGGGTGGTGAGCACGTGTTAATTACTGGACAAAGGAGAGTCCCACTGTATTTTTAAAATGAGTCAAGGAGTGTTGTGTGCCCTTTTTCTATGAACATGGGTTTAAATCAAAAGAATAAATTCTATGAGCAGTTTCAGAGCTGACTGACTCCTTTGTCACTTGTTATCTTAAGTGTGTGCGTAGCATTGCTGTGCACAATTAAGCATGCGCTGCATTTCACCTCACAGGCGGCTGCGTTTCATTGGTGTGGGCTGTGATCCCTGTGTACACCTTGTGTATCAGTTTGTAAAGGAACACTAAGGGAGAGAATCGCTGCTTTTGACTTAGGGTAAACGTTCATTGCTGAGACAAGCCAACAATAACACAACTGAGCCCCTCTGTTCCACAAGCAATAATCATGCTAATCACACAGAGGAGAGCCAGGGCTATGCATTGCATTGACCTGTGAGGAAAGGGAAGTCCCCTATTTGAATGGTGTTCATTCTGAGGCCCTGGCTCGGTGGCAGCCTGGCCATTGATTTCAATGAGCTATGGCTCTGAGCCTATGGGGGCAGTGTAGAAGTCAGGGAGCGGCTGGCTCAGTTTCAGGAAGAATACCCTGTAGGAATTAAAACTTGCACCATTAAGTCCTAGCCTATGGCTTCTTCCACATCCCATGGGAAGAACGGAGACAATAAGAGTGAACTGCTGCAGACAAGGGGTCTAACATCAGCACATCCATCAAGCTGGCTATGCTGCTAGATAGGACAGACACCAGGGCAGCACAGGCATCCCAAGAAGGAGGATTACCAGGAATCACTGGACTCCACACGCCTTCCCCTCTTAGTAGTCCTTACTCTGGACATCTGGGGGATAATGCTTTGAATTTGTCATCAGTTTCCACATGTTAAGTTTTTATATTTCTTTCTTGTCTGAGAAATGTTGCTTGGAAAAGGATGTGTCCCAATTCATCTGGCTTGAGCCATTGAAGAAACATGAACAGTTTCTAGTGGCATGTGTGTATTTAGGTGCATTGAGCTAAATTCTTCGTCACTCAGTGTTATTATAGACAATTCTCTTGTAGACGCAGTTATACCGTTACTTGCTATAGAAGTTCTCAGCCCAAGTGTAATTACTTTGCCAAAACTGGGCTAATATTGGTTTGCCAGTTTTAAATATGAAGTAAAGCAGATCTTTTGTCTGCATCCAGTCTTGGTTATTTTAGAGTTTAGAGTTGTGGGGCTGATTTCTATCACCGAAAGCTCGGAAAACAGAGAGCAAACGCTGCCACAATGTCTGCTTCCTGAGGATGTTTTGGTAAAGTTGAATGGCAATAGAATGAGGATCAGACTCCCCTGAGCTATTAATCTGGATTTTAAAATGACCGGTCTTCAGCATTTATTTGCGGTAATGTGAGCATAAAGGACAAGGAGGACTAGATACTATTAAATAGGGGGTTTCTGAGAAAGTACTGGCATCCGCAGAACGTTGCCCTGCCATTTGGGATCTCCAAGCTTTCAGTCTGTTTGTAGTGCAAATTTCACCTACAACCAGTATGTCCTCTCTGTTTAGCCTCTTTTTCCCTCATCATAGGCTTTTACTAATAAATATCTTTTTAACCCCAAAAAAGCATCCTTATTGGTACTGTTGTCATATGCACGTACACACACCACACACATACGTGTGTTGTAGGAAACATCATAACATCATTATGAAGCAATTGCTTTCTCCCAGGGGAGAAACAGGCAGACACACGCCTAAGAAGTCTGTAGCTTTAAATCGTGGCCACTGAAATTCAAAAGGTGAACACACAGCCAGGCCCTAGCAACACGTTAACAAGTCAGCAGTCCACTTGTTTGCAAGCTTTCCCCGAGTTCACAGTACTGATTCTTTTGACTCTGGCTCCGCGGTGCCGGCTGGGGTGGGGACTTGGTTCCTGTGTGTTACCAGAGGTGACGTTTCCTCTTCAGATTTGCAGTT
Source organism: Dermatemys mawii (assembly GCA_007922305.1). Classification (NCBI taxonomy): domain Eukaryota; kingdom Metazoa; phylum Chordata; order Testudines; family Dermatemydidae; genus Dermatemys; species Dermatemys mawii. The sequence goes on along the minus strand of ML677359.1, from coordinate 10,562,918 downwards.
GGGAATCGCTTCTACATAGACTTCATTTAGCTCCTGCTCTTTCGCCTTCATTTCTTTTTGATTCAGATAATGAAGGATCCCTGCTCCCAGGGCATCTCCTTCAACATTCACAACAGTGGTGGTTCGGTCCCTGGTCAATGGCAAAAGCACATAGGCACCCTTTTAACTTAAGCGATACAATTCAATATATGGGGCCCAAATTATCCCTGGTGTAACGCCACTGAAGTCAATGGAGACCGAAGGAATACTCGTGGATTAACAGTGGCATTAGCTGTTCTCTATAGGCATCATCACAGTTTAAGTATTACAGAAATATACAGTGTTTTATGGGTAGCTCCAACTATTAGTGCTGGCTGTTCTCAATCTCTATGCTTCCTCTTCAGCTGCCAGTGCAACACTTCACCTCTAGACAGGGGAGCACACACAAGTGATCTCCCCTGAGAGATGTCCTTTCCTAACTATTCCACTTCTTCCACTTCCCTCCCTCCACAGCGGTCTCCACCAGCACAGGAAGAAGAGCCCTGAATCCATTCCTGAGCTTGAGTTCCCTGAATGGCCACTCATGACCCAGGTGGGACAGGCTGCCAAGTTTGGAGATGGACGAATTGGACTCTCTGTTTTTAACTAACTGGAAGCCTGTAGTATGTACATCACCCAAAAGTTCAGCGAGCACATGTGAGGGCCCTGTTACAGGACATATACAGGCTCTCTTCATGCCATTCCTTTCCCATTTCCCTCCTTTTCATTCGTGTTTCTGTCCCATCGTGCCCAGTTTTTCATCCAGCTTTCACTGGACTGTTTCTCTGCCTTTCCTCCACTCTGTTTTCAGCCTCCCCTACGCACAGTGAAACCTGCTGATGTTCTAGCCTGAGTCAGACCTTCCGATCCATGACGTTCAGGTGAGTACAAAATCAGGCACCCACGTTTCCCCCATCACTAGTGCTGCTGCCTGAGCTTTGGCACATCCTGCTGCCCCTTGGCCATGCACCACAAGCGAATGTGACAAGGCTACAGTGTAATGGAAGGAAGTTTCTGAATCACGTCGTCGCTCCAAAGTGGGAGAGAGGATTAAAATGATGGTAGTCAGGTAAGAACGGACACATTGCTTTCCTCTGTGCTTTGGAACCTCACTCAGTCTGCTCATGGCCTAATTTCACCATGTGCTTAACTTGTGACTTGGTACTATATTCAATGCTTTACAATAAAATAAGTCGCAAGGTTACTTCCCTCCCCCGACCCAATCCTCATCATTATAACCACATCAGATGCAATGACTAGGCTGCTTCCCATGCAGTACTGACAGCAATGCATTGCTGTGTACTTCGAAGGGCAGGGGATTGTGTGGAGGAGGCACACGATACACACAGACCACAGCTTAGTCCTCAATGCAGAGTGGGCTCGGAGCCATCCAGACTTAGAGGGAGCACTGGGAAGCACTATGCACCACGACTCCTCCAGCTCCCAGGCCCACCGAGGATGGCGCAGCCACTGTCACGCCCATCAGGAAGGTGCGTCATGTGTGACCAAGTGTGGCGGGAGGGGGGTAGGGCCACTGCTCTGCCTCCTCCCATAGCCCCTCTCAAGGTGGCTGGTGTCCTAGATGACAAGGCCAGTGCCTCTAGGAAGCACAAGGACTGTGACTATGCCTGGCCCTGCACAATGAGAAGAAAGTGGGTGAGGGTGGCAGGGTGGAAGGAAAAATGATTATTGCCCTTTTCTTCCCTTGCTTTGTGCACCCAACAATAACCCGGCCCAAGGCTTTGCCTCAATAGCCTTCTCCAGCCAATGGCCTTGACGGCAGACTAAGGCAGCGCACTGTAGACCTGTTACTTCACTGGCCCTGCAGTATCGGTGTTAATGTACTTTAATGTTAGGCTGTCTGGCTTATTAAGACTGATCGATACATTTTATGGCCATGGGAGCAGGGGGGGTTAAGAGTCAGCGGGTGAAATTTTACTGTTGTTAGGCCTGGGCACCAACTGGTGGGAGTTCACAGGTGGACAGCAATGATTAAAGGGCATGAGAAACTAGCTGAGCGGAAAGGCTAAGAGACCCATTTTGGATAGCTCAGTTAAAGTGACAGGAGAGCTAGGCACACCTCTCATGTATTCGCAGATGGTCACTTAACTGAGCTATACAAATGGAGTCTTTTAACCTTTCCCCCGGGAGAGAAGTTATTTAGGATGGTACAAGAGGGTAACTGTAAGAGTCATGAGAAGAAAGTTAGTCTGAATAGCAGGCTAAGACTCTTCAGGCTGTGGGATAATCTCCCCTGATTTCAGAAGGGAGATTTGTCTTGGTAAGAACTGAAGAAGAAGGTCAGAACTGGGGCTTTATCTGACTCTTTCTAATAGCAAAGAAAGGAGAGGTGCAGAAATAGCTAACTAAACTCCTGATGAACATTGCTCCTGTCCAGTAACATGTTCGTGCAGCAGTATTAGCTCTGTCTTATGATCACTGCTTGTCCCCTGACTCCACTCTTCTGCTAGTGTAGGATTGTTCCCTACAGTATATTCCCCAGTCCTTTGTGTAACCTAGTTTTAAATGCCCGAAGCAATACGATGTGTACTGCTTTCCCCAGGACACCATCACACCACCTAATTAATCCAATGCTCAGGAAGCATTTCCCCATTACTCAGCCTCAGTTCTCTTCTTCTTCTATCTAACTTCTAGCAATACCCTCTTGTACAGCTCTAAATCATTCCTCTTAAAGGAACTATAGTCAATGGGAATTTCATCTCAGCAGAGATCAAGTAAAATTTTAATAAGTACTTTAAGGATCTGCCCCACAGTTCTTATTTAACTGAAACTGAATTATGTTATTCTCAGCCTTTTCTGGTGAAGAGAAAGAGAGAGAGAGCATGCACACATGTGTGTAAACTCAGTATACAACTGTGTGATTTGAGTTTTTATTTTCTAGACTGTTGCTTTTGTTCCCCTAGTGCTGTGCTTCCAATTACATAGGGAGCAGATAATATATATTATACAGTACTTACACAATCCAGTCCACTGCTAATATCAAGGATAGATCATTGGTGGGAAGTCCAATGGCCTCCAGGATAATAGCAATGGTCAGAACTCCTCCAGCAGGGACGCCCGCCGCTCCAACGCTGGCTGCAGTGGCAGTCACCCTGAGAATGTTTTCAAACACAAGTTAGTGCAATTTCAGTACCACACTCATTCAGTGGTTACAGTGCATATTTTCCTTCGGTGGCAATTTTAACCAAAGCAAAAGGAGGAGGGCAAATGTAGCTTCTTTGTCTATAAAGTCTTCCATATTGGGCCATGTTTTTCTGCTGATGTCCAATAATGGAAATTCATACTGTTGGGTACTGAGTGTCGTTATTCTGCAAGAATCAAAACTAGCTATACAAATAATGACTCTGCTGCTAATACTACCAGTGCATTTTCAGATGGGCAACATGCATCCCAGTGTATCTCTGACATTGTACAAGAAAAATGATAACAGCAATCAAAGTGTGAGGGATGCTTTGCAGTCAGAATTAGACCTGTTCCTGCCCAGAGGAGTGGAAGTGATCCAAATGGACAATATGCAGGCAAAAGAGCAAGGGAAGGAAGCAAATAATAGGAATAGGGATGGCTGGGAGGAAGGGGAACACCCAGAATATGTCCCAGGGATGTCTGCAGGATGCAGAATGTTGGTGTCTTAAGGGTGTTAAAATTATTTGTGGGGTCACTGGGGAATTCTTGAGGACCTGGGGGAGGGATCTGAAGGAGGAAAAAGAGGACTCATGGTATATAGGCTAATTCAGGTGCGGTAGGGACAGCCCAGCATAAGGGTTCTTGAGGGAGAAAGTGTTTGATTAGCACAGGGATGGGTGCAGTAATGATAGACAAACAATAGAGTATAAAAGGGGCATGAAAAATGGTAGACGGAGTAAAGTCTCTGAACAAGGCAGCCATGGAAAGCTAGGGATGGGACACCGGCCGGGGCAGAGGCGCCCAGCACACGAGGGCAAGGTGTGTGAAACTGATGCAGAAGGTGATGTGGAGTGGCCAACCGGAGCACAAGGGGAGCAATATGGTCAGAGTGCTGCGTGTGGATGATGAACTCGAGGGCAGGGCAGCACCATGTGCACTGGAAAAGCCAGAGAAAGGGAAGTTACTGTAGACAAGGCAGGAAGGAGCACAGCTATTAGCAGTGAGGAGGGGAAGGAAAGGACAGGGTTTGGACTGTAAAGAAAGAAGTGACTTATTGGTATCCGAACACGAGAGGTAAAGGAGAACAAGGGGTTAAGAAGAACATGAAGGACAGGGGCAAAGGAGATGCCATGGAATTACCTAGCTTGATGGCCAGAGGATGGGGAAAGAGGAGCTTGAGTTCTGCACAAATGGCGTTTTTGAGATGCTCAGTACCCATTTAAGATTCAGATCTAGCCCCTAATCTCCAAATTTATCAAACCTCCCTAAATTCCAGTACACGTCAAAACAAGAGTTATAAAGCTTGAAAGACTCCTGCTGTATTGTTGGATACACCATATTGTTGGATACACCATACTGTTCCACTGCAATGTACAGACTGCAGTTCAGAGGTGTGGGCTGGGCTGTCCTGGAATCTCCAGGAATCAAAGATTATGCTGTGTGATGAAATCTCCAGGAATACATCCAACCAAAACCGGCAACTGCAGGTCTGGGATTTGAACTGCTAGGTATTAAAAATGATTTGTGTTTAAAAACAGAAAGACCCCAGGCTTAGCATGGCATTTGGGGGCCAAGGAGATATGGTTTGAATCACAAGCAACTTACAGAATAGTAAAGATCTGTCCAGCATTGAGGTCAACATTGTTCAGCTGAGCAATAAACACAGCAGCCATGCACTGGAATATAGCGGCTCCATCCATGTTCACAGTGGCCCCAATAGGAAGGATGAACCTACTGATCCTCTTGTCTACTCCATTGTTTTCTTCAATACACTTGATCATTGATGGGAGAGTAGCTGAGCTAGAAACAGACAGGAAATAAGACAATCATGGAGCATCTCATCCAGTGCATAAACTGTCAGTTTATTATCATTGTTCTGATTTCCTAGGACTGCTACATAGAATTCTAGGCCAAGATTTTCAACACTGACTAGTGACTTTGGGTGCCTGACTTGAGATATCTTAATAAGGCCTGATTTTCAAAGGGCGGGGTGGGAGTCAGCACTTTTTGAAAATCAGGACCTTTTATAATGCCTCAAATTGGGCACCCCAGATCACTGTCCTGTCTGAAAAGCATGGCCAACAACAATGTTTATCTGTTCTCCACAAAAGCAGAGCTTGTTTGCAAAGTGGTGTTGCCTTCTTCCTTGGCTATGGTTAGGTAAGAGAATTTCTTTAAATGGGGAAGCAAAGATTCCCCAGTCTCACACACTGTGTCGCTGAAGTTGTTGAAATATGGGCTGCACATCACTGCTAATAATGGCATCAATATTGGAAAAGACTATGCCTGGATATATAGTTACCCCTTCTGGTGTCCCAGTGACATCACTGAGAATCTGAAAGGGGGATACCGTATACCTAACCACAGTCCTTTGCAGGATCAGGACCAATACTTGCATCTGAAACTTGTTCAAATTAAAACGTGGATTTAGCAAACCATTATTCCATATCAGAAACAAGCAAAATAGCACACCTTGAACAAGTGGCAAAGGCTGTTGCAAATGGTGTTATAAGTCCTAAGAGAAAGCTGAAAGGATTTTTGCGTGTGAATGCAAAATACACAAGCGGCAAAATGATTCCTCCATGGATGACGTGACCCAGAATTGAGGCAAAGATGTATTTTCCCAAGCTGGTTACCAGAAGGACAATATCTTCCATTTCCACAATCTTGCTTCCCACAAGGAACGTAATGCCAATAGGCACATACCTGTATCAAGAAAAAGAAGGGTTGTCTTTTATTAATATTAAGCAAGAGGAACAAGCCTTAAAAAGATATGTGCCATTTTCATTTTTAGGGACCAAATTATCCCTGCCGGGAAACTTGCGTACAGCACTCTGCCCCTACAGAAGAGGTGGAGTCTGCAGTGAATTCCATACCTCCAGAACCATGGACTCCATGGAGCCATGCACTCTATGCACCTATACTAAACAAATTTATAATGAACTGTGTTCTCTCTTGGTTGCTAACGGGGATGTTGTCAGGCTGGATAAGCTGTCATTGACATCCAGGAAGGCTGTAAGTGGCACTCCCAGGAGTGAAATGGTGCAGGAATGTTGGCAGAAGCTATCAGGGAGGTTACATGCCCATAGAAGGGAGCGCAGGAGAAGATGTCTATTGTGGAGTTTTAGTCCATCAGCGAGGATGCCAGGTTAGTTCCTGAAGCTCGGAAGGGCCAGTCCAGGGAAAGCATTTAACTCTAGTATTTGTCTACAACAACTGAGCATCTGGAGTCTCACTCAGACCTATAGCTATATACACACACTCATCTACAGACACACCAAATCTTCAGACATAATTTGTTTGTGGTATTCCTTGGTCAGCAACAAAGGGAGCACCTGGAGAGCTGCATGTAGGCCCAAAACATGTCTCCAGCCCAAGGAGCCTAGCTGTGTCCTGGGGAATTCCCTGGAGTTGAAAAGAGAAAAAATTCTCACCACAGCACAGCAGCTACTACTCCAGTTTCCAGGCTTACTCCAGGCCCTGGGCCCCCAAAGCAACAGCTGGTGGATCAGAATATGAGTAGATCCAGTGACATGTCCCTTCCTCTTCCATCCCACAATCTGCCCCTGCCCTTCGGAGAGAACCAACGTCACCTCTTGTACAGGACCCCAGTCCTCCCCCGGGCCTGTGGGAGCAGCGGCTCCCCGTCCTTGGCTGGTATGATGAAGGCTTCCCATCTTATTTCAATTTACTTTAACCATGGGCTGACAACAGCCCTTAAAGGTTTGGTGGTTGGGTTTACTTCACAGAGGGGGAGGAAATTCCAGATACTTCTTATCTTGTAAGAACAGTTTTGCCCATCCCTTACTGTTACTTGAAAAGTGAGAGAGATTTTGGATAAATATCAGGAGGACACCGATAGCCTTAGAGAAGGAAGAAGGAGAAGAGAGAATTACTGTACATTGCCATGTCAGGCTCAGAAGCATTCCAATAATCCACAGAGAAAAGGATTACATGTGGCTGATTAATGAGGAGAGTTAGCTTCCTAATGAGCTGAATACAAGAACCACCACCTATCCGTTTTTGATAGCCTAGGAATTACACTCCAGAGTGAAAGCCTTAAGCTGCTTTGAGACTTTTAAGTTTAAATCCCTAATGATAGAAATGAACGTAAAGGCCTGTATTTATAAGGACAGTTATTTTGTTGAATCCATTCCATTTCTTGGGGAAAAAATAGCAGTTCAAGGGAAAAATCGCACCTGTCACCCTGTATATACATGGGGTAGAAAAGGACAGAGCATAATTTGAGAGACTTCCTGAATAGCTGTAGTTCTTCTCTCCAGCAGTTTCAGCACGTAGAGTAAAATGGCTCAGTATTGGCTAAGCATGGTTTGATTGGCAGAATGATATTCCCTATAGAGAGTTTAACAGTTTGGGTCTCTTACATAAGATGTAACGTCTCAGCTTACAATGAAAAACAAACCAGTGGATTCATTTTTACTTTCTTTTATAGTCTTAATGTTGCACTGGTCAAGTTGCAACTACCACATGGGAATATTTACTTTTTAAAAACTGAAATTAAAAAAGCCCAAATTTCCACTGGATTAAAAATATGTATTCTTGGAAACATTTATGACTGACCTTAGCTTTTGTAAAATGTTGGGACAACTAAGTTCCAGCTATCTTTTACTTATGGTTTTAAATTTCTCTACGTTGGATATTAGGAAGTAAGTTCTCCTCATACTTTAGCAGGAACCCTAAAACTCTCTTGGCAAATGTCACACAGAAATGTATTCATGACTGCTCTCTCTGGGTGTTCATTGACTGGAAATCGATGGACTCCAGAGAAATGGGTGAAGGGGAGGTCCCGTTAATTATAACTCTGCAGAATGAGATAAAATAAACTATAATGAGAAGTTCAGCCTCCTTAGAAAATACATGGACATCCAGGAGATGAGGGAGGACGGCTCTCTGGGAGATTAGTGGGTTTGTAGGTAGGGTTGCCAACCTTCCAGGATTGTTCTGGAGTCTCCAGGAATTAAAGATTAATCTTTAATTAAAGATTATGTCATGTAATGAAACTTCCAGGAATATGTCCAACTAAAATTGGCAATCCTATATGTATGTTAAAAGTATTGGCTCCCACATTCCCTTCCCACCCAGGAATGTGAAAGAGGTCTTTCCTATGTGAACTGAGACCTAAGGTGAAATCCTGGCTCCACTGAAGTCAATGACAAAACTCCTTTTGACTTCAGTAGGGTCAAGATTTTCACCCATTTTGTCACTCTACTGGGAACTCCTAACTATTCTTGTTATATGAAGGGACTGAGGTTTTCAGTTGTGTTTTGTCAGTTCTGTGTTCTGTAACCAAGCACTTCTTCAGCAGCAGACATTCCTTGGAACCTGAGTAACGTCGTGTTATAGTTAAACATATTCTTTTCTCCGGGCGTACTGCTATAACTTAGTTTGTATTCAGAGCCTGAGTTTCAAATAATCATAAGAGAATTGAACTAAAACATGTGAATGAATTAAAATATGTGATCACAACTGTGCACCTAGTTTGCACATGCAATTATTACAACTGTGCATGCAAATTAGGGTTTTTCATGTACAAATTCCCAACTTGCTTTTGCAGTCATAGTAACATTGCATAAAAATTAGGCATGTAATTGTGTGCTCACCCAGGCTTCTAGTGCTCAGAAAAAATAGGGCTTGATTTTCAAAGTAATCAGAATTGAGTCCTGCAGCTGATTCCTAGAGGACTGTCTGTCATTTTCAAGAGAAAGCCTATGGGGTGTGAGTGAACTTCTGAATACTGCTGCATTCTTTATTTTCAAGAGGCAACATGGATAAACACGGGAAAAAATACAGAGGGCAAAACAGCCATCAAGTATCAAACTCATTGCACTGATGCTATGCCACTCACTCTTGACTCTGATAATGGATGTGGCATCAAAAACAAAGCTAGGTAGGTAAAGACAGACATTCTTAAACCAGGAAGCACTGCTGTCATGGTAACATATTTACAACCACACTTACCACATAATCCAAGACACCAAGACCATAGTTGCCTCATTGAATGAGTTAAAGAAACGAATCAGTTCTTCTCCTTCTGGGCCAAGCTTTTTCAAAGCTACTCCCAAAACCAAGGCAAACAAAACCAGTCCCAGAATATTCATCCCTTCGATCTCTGTGCCAATAGGGATCTGTGGTATCAAAATAAACAGCATGTTTGTTAGGCATCACACTGATGTGGAATTGAATAAAAATGAACCTTTTGTTATTTTGCTGTCTGATAAATCTGAAATCAGCATGGCAGAACCTCCCGAGGAATAGAAAGGGTCATTATTCAAAGCAATCCAACAACACTGCAGAGGAAGTAAAAGGGAATGTGCTTCTGTTTCAGTATTCATGGGAACTGTTACGGTCTGATCCTGCAGTCCTTGTGCATACAAACTTCCCCATTGACTCCAGTAGTAGTTGGCTCCCCTTTTGGGGGGACACTGGCTCCCAGGGGCACTCATCCCTCTGCACAGCCGAGCTGCCACCGCATGCGAGCTGTTGCGACGGCCCCTCCCCTTGCCTGCTCAGCGTGCCTGCTCAGCTGCAGCTGTTCACTTCTCCCCTGTTGGTTGGGGGGCTGGACAAATGGAAGCCATGTGCCGGATCTGGCCCTTGGCCCATAGTTTGGAGACCCCTGGTCTAGACCCATGGTTTGCTATTGGTTAGCTCCTGATACATTCTACAGATTATATTTAGAAAAAAGGTGAGAAATAATGAAAAGTTCTTAATCCATCTTTCTCTATCAGCACCACCAGACTTAGGCAATGCAGATGAAAACATGCTTCATGTTCTCAGAAATAGCTTGGCTAACTGGTGCAAGTAAAAAAGTAACAAAACCGATCTAGATTTTCACATAAATGAGCTCGTGATGTGCTGACAAGCCCTCTCTGCCAGTCCTTTTAAACTCATTTTCCTAGAAGAACAGTGGACTTGTTTGGAGGAATAAAAAAACAGGATATGACTGAGTGCTCTCATGGCTTAATAAGAATATAATCATTTTGACAAACCATTTTTTCCCATTGGCAACACAATGATTTGTAATATTCCAGGTTGTTTTACTAATTTATCCAAGCACAATAAAAGATGAAATCAGTGACTTACAGAAGGATTAGACTTCTGGCTAGTTGAAGTAGACATCTGCTCAACACCAGAAAGATAAATATATTCCCAGATAAAAGTTTAAAGTGTAGAATAAATGTTGACAAAAATTCTGAACACTGATGCACTTCAGATAAAACCAGCAATTTTAAGAGAGAATCCTTGTTTGAGAAGTGGGCGGGGTTGAGTGATGGGCTGTCTGGATGCACAGAGGTTGGGCAGATAGGGGGAGCAGCTCCCTGTACAGTGACCCCTCCCCCCACCCGTGCACTCGACCCCACACACACTGAAATCCCTCCACATCAGGAGCCACCCCCCCCAGACCTCACCCCACAAGAACTCCCCAAGGCGCTCACCCCACCAAGTCTCACCCCATGAATCAGGAGCCTCCCTCACCCAGACCCCCACCCCTCTGAGCCCCAATTAGCTGCACACTGATTCCCCCACACCAAGCCCCACTTCCCCAGCTCCCCGCCCCAACCCTAACTACCTTCACCTGGTCTCCCCTGCAGAGTCCCACTCCCTCTACACCCAGAACCCCACACCGAGCTGCCTGCACCCAGATAGCACCACACAGAGCACTAGTACTCTTGAGGGAATGCTGCACTAAACATTTTAAACTTTGCAAAGTTCTGCATATTTTAATTGCCATAACAAAACAGAAACACAATAACTAACGACACCATTCTCAATTCTTTTAGTAATTTATTTCAAAATACTTGTCAGCAAATAGTTGGAAATGGTGTGATTATGTTGTGTTATTTTGAGAAATCAAATATGCAGAATTTTAAAATAGTGTGCACAGAATTTTTAATTTTGTGGTGGAGAATTCCCTCAGGAGTACGTGATGCACAGGTCAGAAAGAACCCAGCTTGAATCTCAGATTCTAATCTGAGTTTGCTTGCAGGCAGTAAGGAAAAGGGGTGGCAATAGAACTGTTAAAAAATTTCCTAATTGAACATTTTTTCCATCAGAAATTTCCCTTTCGTTGAAATTGAAATTTTTCATGGGAATGTGTTCATTTTAATGAATTTTCATGTTGGAAAAAAATTGAAAAAAAATATTTTAGTAAGGTCAAAATGACCTTATCAGAACATTTTGATTATTCACTCTGAAATGACTTTTTGTTTTGAAATCTTAGAATATAAACATTTCAAACATTAAAATCAGAACAAAAAGTTTCATTTTTGAAATCTTCATTTTGCAGGAAATGTTGACGTTTTCTCACCTCTACCTCAAAGGATTTAAGTATATTTACTTATGTATTCTTATTTACACAAATAGTGGAGTTACTCCTAATTTCCACTGGTTCAAAGGAGAGAAGAATTTTCATAACTAGTGCACCAGGACAAATTTTGCCAGGAGTTGACACCCCAGTGAGCTGCATGGACTTAGGCCCATTATACTTATCTGACTGGGATTCAGCTGCCCATCATGCTTTGGACGCACTTTGAAAACCATGTTTCTTTTTGTTTTTCTCAGAAGATTTGAATGTGACGTTTGGCAGCTTAAAAGGTGGAATTCTTTTCTGTTCTGTTCTCTCTTAATTTTTATACCTTGCAGGGCTCTCATTTGATAGAACGCTGTGTTTCTTGGAACACTATGAAGAAGTCTGTCTGACATTAATACCTGGCTCTTATAGCCAGTGATGTCTTGTAAAGATTTTTCACCATCATGTATAAAAACTTTTTTTTCAAACACTGGAATGAAACCTCTTTAATTTCACTGGGAGTGGTCCTAGTGCCTCTAGCAATGGGTGGTCAGACAAAAGGGAACAAAAAGCACCATTCAGCAGCTGAATTTCAACTCTGCTGCCATGTTACTTATGGATGGATGATAGTTACATTTGGACAGGGCCTGTTTTTTTAAAAAAAACAATACATAGCATCAGCATCATGAGGGGCTCCAGACTAGATCTGAAGGTGATAGATGCCTTACAGCAGTATTCTTCATCAAGATACAAAATATTCAATTTAACATGGGGCAATGTTTTTCCTTTATCTCGTTTTTGTGCATCCGATGTTAATTACATTACGGGCCTGATCCAAAGCCCACTGAAGTCAATGGAAAGCCTCTCATTTATTTGAATGGCTACTGGATCAGCCCCTGCAGGGGAGTTATATTTTTGCTCAGCTGCGTTCATTTTATTATCTCATGCTCCCACTCAACTCCGCCCCATCTATCCGTTTTGTACTGCTGTTGCATCCTCTCTCACTTTCTGGGGCAGGGACTGTTACCTTTATTACTTGTCTACACATTGCCTCCCACAATGGGTCCCTGGACTGAGATTTACAGGTATTACTGAGATACAGATAATACTAATCATGGTTTAATTGTTATATTTCTTGCCTATACCATGTTGCACATGTGCATCTTTTTTTATGTTAACTACATACTGAAATTGCATGGCCTATATCTCAGCAGACCCTTTCTGGGATATAGATTTCATTCAGTGTGCTAAAAAATAAACAAACAGTAGGATTTTCAAAGAGTTTTGAGGAACAGAAAAGTGATCAATAATGTTTCTGCTAAACGCCTAAATTAAGGCAACAAGATTTGTGTCCTGTATATCACCAGTGAACAGAGCTCTCATGAAAGCTATTGTTGTTTTGTGTCCATAATGCTGCTTTGTTTGGCAGTTTTTAGGGGTGATGCACTCTAATGTCAGAACAGAAAAGGCATTTTACTGTCAGGCAGCTTTAGAGACTGGAATTAAGAGGATCTTCTTCAAAGAGTTTATCAGTGGGCGTTTTTCATTTCCTCATCTTTTCAAGGTGTGGTGAAATACTTTAAATACTGCAGCTTACTCAATTGGAGCAAACTCCTGGAGTAAGATGCTAGGACTTCTTAATGACAACTGGCAAGGGGATTACAAGGATAATCGTGATCCTGGTATGTACTTTCTGATTTACCAAAGAATGTCATGTGAGGTCTCACATGAAAGCCAAGATCACATTGGTCATTGATATCGTTGTGAGATGTATGCACAGATATCATGTAAGGAGTTATGTATATATACTGAAATGTGTTCTTAGATTCTGTATCACAACAGAGATGGAGAAACAAGCTGTCAGACAAAAGATGTATATTTACCTGTCTCTGCTGAGATGTTAATTAAGCACTGTAAATGAACACAATGGTTGCCCATTTACATAAAAGTTATCAAAAAAAGGTAAAGCCAACAGAGCAGCAGCATATAGGAAAACAAACCATGGGGGTTATGCAGTCTCTGAAACATACATGAACTTTAGGGATATAAGCAAAAGGCAAAGACGACACCTTCGGAACTCACACCTAGGAAATAAATGG
>ML677359.1:10479287-10549246 GCA_007922305.1 Dermatemys mawii | reverse complement strand
TTAGAGCATAAGCTTTTGTGGGCTAATACCCACTTCGTCGAATGCATCCGACGAAGTGGGTATTAGTCCACGAAAGCTTATGCTCTAATACTTTAGTTAGTCTTTAAGGTGCCACAGGACTCTGTCACTTCTGCAATTCCAGGCTAACACGGCTACCCCTCTGATTCATGTTATAGTTTTGTTTTATATATAACCTTTTGTTTCCAGTTTCTTAGTCTCTCTCACTTGACTCTTGGCTCTTTGATAATAATCGTATTGTTATTTTCTCTATAAATATACCTCAGTGCTGTGATCTCAAGCAACGTGCTGATCCTGAGTTGGATCATAAAAGCTCGTGCGTAGACTGTCCATTTGGGGACATCAAACCTGGTATTTCTGTGAGTGTTCAGTGGATAAGGGGCTGAAGACTACAAGAGGATACCTCAAAGGGAGGCAGGGATTGGAGTACACCTACCTGTAATCTGCAGGGCAAAGTAAAGGCCGGCATAGCTCGGAGGAGAGTGCTTGGGTAGCTACTAGGCTGGTGGAGACTCTCGGTCCTGGGTACCCTGAGAACCCTCACAATGAGTACTTGCAACTCCCACTGCAGTCAATGGAGGAAAGGGTTTGATCTCCCAGGGCTCAGCATTGCTCAGGATTTGACCCAATGGGAAGAAAGTGACTTCTGGAGACAGCAGGATCCGGGAGGGGCCTGACAACAAAGTGGGGATGAAGGAAGCAGTTGACAAGCTTGTAGCAGCCATGCACAGATCCCGCTGTGGACGAAGTACTCGTCTCCTCGTCTCCAGGAACCCAGTGAGAGACTGGGAATCCCAAATGCCAGCAGGTTGCAGATCCATGGGGCCAGCCAGGATGAGAAGCAGCAGAAGGCCAAGCAACAGCTGCTGCTCTGCAGAGCACGTTAGAATCATGGATCCAGCTACAGAAGAAATACGGTGGGGATTCCCAGTCTCGTTATCCTGGTGGGTTGAAAAATAGGCTGGCCAGTGCACCTTCAACCCAGTATCGGCTGTGAGAAAACACTGCGGCCCCAGCTACCAGCAAGGGGAGAAGGGGGTACTGAAAACCCAAGGAAGAGGCAGGCCACAGCTCTGTATCTGCAGCACAAACAGGATCCAGATCCTATCTCCGCTCCTCCATTGCCTCCCCCAGTCCCTATTGCTAGCAGTGAGCAAGAGCAAGCACGGGCAACCTGCCTGTACCAGCAGCTATCAAGTAGGCTGGAGGTGCTGCTGTTGGTGGAGACTGTGAGAGCCTAGACTTGAACTGGAAATCCATGCAGGGGCCTGTTAAACTCCAAATTCAAGCTAAACATTAAGTGATTAAAAAATTCAGTGTGATAAATAACCCCTCCAACCCACCACTGACTATCAGAATGGGCTGAAAGTGGCATTAGGCTTGGGAAAGTGACCATGAAAAATAGTATCCTGGAATCTTGTGTTGGTCGCTAAATAACTTCCAGGTCAAACATACTAAGTTTACAAGACTAATAGGCATGTTTGAAAATTTTACTCTATGGGTAAGATTCCCCTGAGTGGGAGCAGAGGTAGGCCAATGCTGACCAGTTCTGGAAATGACACCTCAAGTCTCCACAGGCCATACTTTTGAAAATAAGGATGGCTGCCATCTCCAGCACCTGGAAATCAGACGTAGTCTTCTGGCTACTTGCAGATATACCCTCTGTTCTGCTTAATTTGTCATGTTCATCTCCTTGAACCGACTGTGATGGCCTTAAATCAGTGATTAAATAAAATAAAGATGCAATGAAGCTGTAACTAGAAACAATCTCAACCAACTTACCGGTTTAAAGACTGCAAGGAGGAAGAGAGTCATGTCTGAGCTTCTCTTATACTTCTTTATAAAGAACAAGGACTAAGAAACTAAGGGCTACGGATTAGTCCTCCAGCGAGTAAGGCACTAACCTCGGACTCTGGGGCTGTGATTTCAATTCCCTTCTCCTCCACAGACTTCGTGTGTGATCCTGGGCAAGTCACTTGGCTTCTCTGTGCTTCAGCTCCCCGTCTATAAAATGGGAGCAATAACACTTCCCTATCTCTCAGGGATGTTTTGAGGTAAAGACATTAAAGACTGTGAAACATTCAGATACTACAGTAACATGGGCCATATAAGTGAGAGAAAGAGAGAGAGAGAAAAAAACTGCCTTACCTTTTCAAATGTAACATTTCCAACTGAGATGTTTCTTACTATTATCTTATAATCCGTTGCATACTGTGGATACAAAAAACAACACGTTTTCTGTCCATCAAATTACCACAGTGACCCTATCTGTGTTAGTACAACACTTCATCATTGTAAGGTTACCAGTATGATTTCACCAGATTGTTTTGATTTGGGCCCAGGCTATAGATCAGGATAAAAAAGGATCTCTACAAACTATGCTAAACTTCCACAGAGAAAAGGGACACTAGTGAGAATCAGAAATAATTCTACTGGTAATGGATAAATGGGGTTATTCCTAATTTATACCAGTGCAATAGAGATCAGAATCAGGCCCAATAACACAACCTGACTTTGACCCTTCTTGCATAAGAGAAGGGAGCAATTCGGTATACAGTGCCCTCCTGTGTGGAGATACCAGAACATTATTTTCCACTGCACAGCTTTAAAGTGACAGTATTCCTTTAAATTGCCCAATAGCTGTAACCTCTCCACTATAGTACATTGTCTATAGATATTTATTTCTTAAATACCAAACAGTTTTAAATTAAAAGTCATGACTTACATTTTCAAAACTGATG
The DNA here is from genome assembly GCA_007922305.1 of Dermatemys mawii. Classification (NCBI taxonomy): domain Eukaryota; kingdom Metazoa; phylum Chordata; order Testudines; family Dermatemydidae; genus Dermatemys; species Dermatemys mawii. The sequence goes on along the minus strand of ML677359.1, from coordinate 10,546,487 downwards.
AGTATTTTGGGATGGGCATGTATTTTTGGTATGCAGTGTTGTTATAGCTGTTTTGGTTGCAGGATAGTACAGAGACGAGGTGGGTGAGGTAATAGCTTTTATTGGACCAACTTCTGTTGGTGAGAGAGACAAGCTTTGGAGCCTTGTCTCTCAAATATATTTTTGGCAGCTTTTCAGACAAATGTACTGACTTCAATTACTATTCTTTGAAAAACATACAGCAAATGGCCCAGAGAATTAAGGTAAATGAAGTCATTATCTGAAAAGCTTTCGCCAGCTGAAATTCATCCTGATGCAGAGGACAAGCACAAGGCCTATGCAACACTTACATCCTATTTTGAGGGCTTAAGTGGAATATATATGATGCTTATATTGGCCACCTATACAAATGTGTCACCCTTAAAAACCTACCTGTAAGTTAGATTGGAATATCAAGAACATTAATTAACACCCACAAAAACAAGGCCATAAATGTACTTTGATGCCTAAATTAAACTCATCTGTATGTCAGATGATAAATGAGACTGAACTGTGGACAAGTGATGTAATGAAAAATATTAGGCTGCAAAAGGTAAAGCTCTTTGCTGTATTCCAATGGATCTTTGGTGTTTTAGCTTTGTTCGTTCCAGACTTAGTTCCACACCATTGTCTATAGGCCATATGAATAGCTGTTCAGTGGATGTATGCTAGCTATACTTCAGGCCCATCAATACACCACAACTGTGTGGAATTTTCAAGAGAGTGTAATTCAGCAAGGCATCTAACTCATACTGGGTTTCAAAGGGAGCTAGGTGCCAAGTTACCGTAAGTGCTTTTGAAAATGCCCCCAATGGTGAATTATTGTGGTGGGGGATTCTTTTTGTTTTGTCTTACAATTTACCACATCTCCAGTCATTTATGAGAAGCCAGCACTCCTTTGGCCAACCAACTCAGTGCGGCTCATTTCTCAAAGCTACATGGGCCTTACCGTTCGAAAAGCTGCAACAACCAGGTTGGAAGGAAACAGATTTCTGTAAAAACAGAACAAAACAAAATCAAATATTTCCTGTCTAGAGAATAAAATGAGTGTATCGTGGCTTTTTACTTTGGAGAAACACCAAACCTAGAGCAAGGGCAAATATTTTGCCATTAAAATGCTGTATATTTCATTAACTTCCATCAGTTTTATGCCTAAGTGAAGCTTTTACTTTCCTGATCACTGAATAGCATGTAACTGAATTACAGTTACATTAATACCCATTCTTTCTTCTAATTCTCATGTGATTTTTTTCATAGCAAGAATATGAAGAACATCATTATAATCAGAAAAAGCAGTTTCAGGGGAACATTTAACCCCTTTATATTGCAAGGGCCATTGAGCAGATCCAGGAAATCTACTTCCCTAAATACCCAGTATAAAACCTGACAATATCACAGACAGCTGCTGCCCACAGCACTGAAATGGTTAAAAATCCTTGGTTTAAGAAGGTGCAATCCATGGAAATCTGTAGTCTAAATTCAACAGTGGCTTAAAATAGTGCTATAAACTGCACATCAGGTGTAAGAGTCCTGAATATGGGTATGAAGTGCAAAGTAATAACTCATTTAAATTTAGCATTCAGTACTCCAGCATCTTGTGTCTAACAGTGGCCAATGCCAGATGCTTCAGAGGGAATGACTAGAAGAGGGCAATTTATCCAGTGAACCATCCCCTGCCATCCAATCCCAGCTTCTGGCAATTGGAGGTTAAGGGATACCCAGAACATGGGGTTGCCTCCTTGACTATCTTGGCTAACACATCCCAGTTCACTTTCTGCAGGCCCTTCATGGATTTATAGACCTCTAGCACATCCCCACGTATTCCTCTCTTTTCTAAGCTGAACAGTTCCAGTTTTTTAAACCTCACGTCATACGGAAGCTGTTCCATACCCATAATCATTTTTGTTGCCCTTCTCTGTACCTTTTCCAGTTCTAATACATCTTTTTTTAAATCAGATGACCAGAACTGCACACAGCATTCAAAGTGTTGGCATACCATGGATTTATACAGTGGCATTATGATATTTTCTGTTTTATTATATCTCTCTTTCCTAACGGTTCCTAACATTGCTAGCTTTTTTGACTACCGCTGTACGTTGAACAGATGTTTTCAGAGAACTATCCATGATGAGTCAAATATCTTTCTTGAGTGGCAACAGCTAATTTAGACCCCATCATTTTGTATGTATAGTTGGGATTATGTATTCCAATATGCTTAGTTTGCATTTATCAGCACTGAATTGCATCTGCCATTTTGTTGCCGAGCCACCCAGTGCTGTGACATCCCTTTGTAAACTCTTTACAGTCAGATTTAGACTTAACTATCTTAAAAAAAATTGTATCATCTGCAAACTTTGCCACTTCACTATTTACTGCTTTTTCCAGATCATTTATGTATATGATGAACAGCACTGGACCCAGTACAGCTCTTTCAGGGACCCTGCTATTTACCTCTCTGACCTGTGAAAACGGACTGTTTATTCTTATCCTTTGTTTCCTATCTTTCAATCAGTTACCATCCCAGCTAATATGTAACAATCCCATACTTTCAAACTGTAACATAGGATGCTGAGGTTTCTATTACATCTCCTACCTTTGTACTAACTGATGCTTAACAAGCCGGTACCCGCTGCCTGTGTGTAATATTCATCCGTATGCTACATATGTAAATGCATATGTAGCGAATTACCTGCATTTCTAAGTGTAGGCTTGATCATTCACCTATCTGTAATTGACCTTTTTGAGAAAGAGAAAAAGCTTTAAACAGAAGTGTTTACTCTGTATGAATATTTTGAAGACATACAGCCAGCTGGCATGATTCAGAAGGGAAGCATGCATCATGTGCTGCTCATTTACCTTGGATCTTGAAATGAGATGGGGTATGGTCAAGCTTCTCATTTAGGTCATGACAACAATTGGAGGGTAGAGTTTGCGGGCACTGTGGTGAAAATACTGCAGAAAAGGTCTGGCTTAGGCCCAGCCTACATGTAAAAGTTTTGCTGGCATAATATGTCAGTTAGAGGTGTGATTTTTTGTTTTTGGACATAGCTATGTCACCAGTTATACTGGCCAAATAGTGCTTTCGCCAGCACTCATCAAATCACTATACACTATATTAGCAAAAACATAGTTTTGTCAGTATAACTATGTCTATAGTAGGATATAGCTATAACATCAGTAGACCTGTGTCTACACTATAAAGGTACAGCTTTATAGCTTTACAGAAAAGCTTTTAAGTGTCATTGAGGCGTTAGGGTAGGGAAGAAATGGAAGGTAGCAAATCCAGGGAGCAGCAAAGGGAAAGTGAACAGAGATGCTACATCTTTAAAAGGAAAGAGAAGCTAGTTGAAGGTGAGGGTATGTCTACACTAGCACTTTTGTCGGTCAGGGTGTGAAAAAAAACCACACCCCTGACCAACGTAAGTTTCAGCAATAGAAGCAGGTGTGTGGACAGTGCTATGCTGGCAGGAGAGCATCTCCCGCGGACATAATTACCTCCACTCGTTGGGGATGGTTTAATTATGCCGACAGGCAAGTGCTCGCCCAGGCCGTCAGCATAGAGCAGCTACAGAGGAGATCTTACAGTGGCACAGCTGTAGCTGTAGACATAGCCTAACATATGCTGTCAACTCAATTGATACCCAGTTTGGTGTTCCTCTATTCATAGCTCCTTTATCCAATCACACTGGAGGGACTTTCCCACAGCCTTGATGATATTACAAAGTACACAGACTATCCCAAAACAACTGGTTGTTAACACTCACAGCCTGTCTTTCTGTTGCTTTTGTCAGCAGCATTGAAAGCATGATAGGAGTAATTGGGCTTATTGAGTCAGTTCGCATTATAGCTGAGAAATACGATTTTATTTCATAGAAATTCACAATATAAATGTTTTGCTGAGCTATTAAAAATAGAAAACAAGAAAAAAAGAAACGAAAAAAAAAAAAGAAATTCAAGCAGGCTCCAGTACTGAAAACAGTTATGCACATGATTAACTTGATGCATCTGAGTTGTACCACTGCCATCCATGGGACAACTCACATGCATCAAGTTAAGTGCACATGTAACTGTTTGCAGAACCAGAGCATTAGGCCCAGTACTTAAGCACATACTTAAATTTAAGCATGTGCATAAATCCCATTGGGTTTTAGTAGGCGGATTAGTGCTGCTGAAAGCCCTAATTCAGCACAGCAAGTGGCAATTTTTGGCTCCAACTGCTAGATAATGCTTCAAGGCCATTCTGAACGTTGGTGAATGTGGTGCACCAAAATGAGACTGTACTTCCCCAATCACCTGACCTGATGTTGACCTTGAAGACAGCAAAGAACATTTTAAGTTACCAAAGGATATAACTATGGGCCAAATTAATTAACACTGAAAGATCAAAAGGAACCCCATTACATTGGATGTTTTGTCTGCTCAAATAATAAAGTCACTTTAGACTACGGATTCATGGAAGCATCTAATTTAATGTGTTATTCATATTTGTTGTGCAATCTACTATTTAGGAAAAAACTTTTCGTCATAAAAGCCTATTATCAAATTAATGGTTTAATCAGCTATACAGTATGATGCCATTTTACACACAGTAGAGTCATAATTTATTAAGATAAGGCATCATGTGAATTAAAGCAGCCTTTGACGACAGACAGGCCAGTGTGAAAGCGCACAGGCTTTCAACTTCATCAAAGGATGAATCTGTGGAAACGCTCCCACATAAAGCTCAGAAAATAGTTCAATCGAATGTGTTCTATAGGAAAATGCCACCCCCCAACTGACTGGCTGTTTGAGGTGATCATGTGCTCACATCACAGGCAGTGTTTATCATGAGCAGTGAAGCAAAACTAAGAGACTTTGGAAAGCCAGCCCGCCCCAGTTCTGTCAGTACAAGTCTGTGTTCATTATGTCCCCAATTCAAAATGGAAAATTCACACACAGAAGCACAAACATACTTCCTGTCCACGCGTGCCACCATAAAGGAAGAATGGCACTTAGGCGAATGTGTAATAGCACATGAAAATTAGATACCGCCATTGGACAACATTTTTTCCCCTCAATATACCATTTTATACCTGGAATTTACATGGGTTCCTATGAAACAAAGTGATAAATAATTATATAGAGCACCATAGATCTTTTATATTTTACAAAGGAGATCAGTATCATTATCCCCACTTTACAGAGTGATAACATGCGGCATGGTGAGGAAGTGACTTGCCAAAGGTCACCTGCCAGACCAGTGGCAGGAATAGAACCCAGGTCTCCTGAGTCACATTCCAGTGCTCAATCCACTAGGAGTCACTGCTTCCCTATAACTTTTTTTGGGTGGGGGTTGGGAGAGAGAATAGAAGTAATTCAGGTGATGAGAGAAAAACATAACTGCCAGGATCCTCACAAAAACACAAACAAATTCAGGCTCTCACACACACTTACTGGTCCCCCACATCTATTGCTCTTTTTCTAGCCTACTTTCTGTCATGAAGGATGGAGCAGCATAGTGTGGGAAGCTGCCTAATTAGAGCTTGTCAAGATAGGAAAATTATTCTTCAGAAGTGGATTATGTTAAACAGGAACATGGCACTCTTATTCTGGAATATGAGTGTCTACACAGGGAGATACTCCTGAACAGCTATTGCACTTTAAATTCTCACCCTTCCTTAATCTGAATTAATTTTCAAATGTTGACAACCCTTCTTTCTGGAATTAAGAGTGTCCACATAGGAAGTTATTCTAGAATAGCAATTTCCCCAAGCATACAAGCCCTTAGACACCTGTGAAACAGGGCCAATCCAAACTCAGGAAGGGAGCTATAGGGGAATGGTCCAGAAGGTCCACAGTAGTTGTGGACAGGGGATGTAATGATCTTGGGGAGCAGGGTTAGATTAATGGGTTATTTGAATGTGTAACATTAAAAGTTCAGTTTGCTCTAAAAAGACCCCAAGCCCCAAAGTGCTTGTTACATCTTATTAAAGCACATGCGTGTTATCACTATACTGGCCACCCTTGAGGAAACACTGGAGCAGTCTGATACAGAGTACGCTGGTTATCCTGCCAGCATGTGTTTCAGTGATAGTACGCTACCATTACAGAGGTGGTAACACTGAATGCCGTCAGTGCCAGGAAGGAAGAGAGTTACGTAACACATGCGGTGCATGTCAACATGCCTATGTTAGAGATGTATTTGGTCTGTTTAACTCCAGAGGATCTGCTACAGATCCTCCCTTCCCCAGGAAAGGGGGCTGCCTTACACATAGGAGCTACTTTAGCCTCAGGGGTGTGGTAGCAAATGCAGACCACCTCTGTGCTCTGCAGAGGAGGAGGAATGCTTCCCACTGTGCCTCTCCTCAGTGCCCAGGCCAGCGACCATGGCTGTGAGCTGGGCAGAGAACTCCCCTCTTGTCACAACATAGTGTACATTTTGCAACAAGAAACACAGCCACCACACACGTGGGCATCATTCAGCATGAAAGGACAGCACTGCCTGAGGTCTGGGAGACTAGCAGAGCTCAGTGAGGAAGCTTGCAAAATACCCGCTCTATACCTGAGGCAAGACAGCACTGTCACCTAACTGAATGTAATCATTTTAAAAGGAACCTAGATAAGGAGACAACTACTGCTAGAGGCGATTAGACCGGGGTCATCTTTGTTATAGATATACTGTACACCCATTTGGAACTTTTTATCCTGTTCACTAATGCAGCCATTTGTAAAAACAGCCACTGTTCCATTCCCTAATAGTTACAAAGAAGAGGTTCCATCAATAATGTAGGGGATGTTCGTTTCTGAATCAAAATGTGGCAAAAAGCAAGTGCAGACTAACATTTACTGTGTAACCTACAACATTCCCCTTTTTCATAGCATATGCAACAATCATGAGGTATCAGAAATGGACATAACCTGTTGCCAATAAACGACACTCTCTGTTTTGCATTTCTTGAAAATACACAGTTTGAGCAACCATATAATTGTGACTATACTACTAACCCACCATTCCCTATCCCACATCATGGCCATTACAATGAAAGACTTTTATGCCTTTTGGTCTCAGAGTAGAGTGTTGCTATTCACTGATATTCCTCTTTTTTATACCTCTTTCAAAAACAGACTGAAAGTTTGTCCCTGATTGTTGCTAAGGCCCATTATTCCACTGCAGTTGCTTCAAAACTACAGCGTGAAACAAGATCAGCGAACTCAGGACTAGATATCATTTTATATGCCAGTGACTTTAATGGCAGTTTAGGAGAATCAAGGATACAGGAAAGGGCAAAGTGGATACAAAGCATCCTCCAAAACTGTATTTCTCTGTATTTTTGATGGAGGCCTCTGTGTTTGCTCAGATGTAACCCCATCCCCTTTTTCTCCCTTTGAACCTATCCACTCATTAGTCAGCTTGCTGTTAAACCACAGGAGGAACTACTTCTGCAGGAGCTGTATCTATGTCGCCTCTTCAGCGAATGAGTGATCAGTGACGAAGCCTGGGAACAGAGCCAAGCCCCGGCCTCCGATGGAACAATGCAAAGCACTACCTCTGGCCATCAAGCCAATAGACTTTAAAACAACCCAGAACTGCATGTCCTGATAAAGGACAGCTTCTCTAATCTCCAGAGAATCCATGTTAAATATTGACTCTCCAGGCTGGGCCCCAGCTCCCATTCCCTATTTCCACCCATGGGAAGGTTTACACTAGCTTTCACTTCTGTGTTGTGCCTAAAAAGTGCACTGAGTGTGAGCGCCACATATCATGCCATTAATATTCACCTCATGGTCCAATCCACAGATACATGGCTTGTCAAGCCAGAAGGAACCATTATGATCCTCTAGTCAGAACTCTTGTATAAAACCAGCTACAGCATTCGACTGTTCCACTAACTCCTGTCTCAAGCCCATAACCTCTGGTTGAACTGGAGTTTACCTTTCAGAGAGACGATCCAGTCTTGATGTTAAGGTGTGTCATAGCCACCTGTTTTTCACAAGCTAATTATGAAAGGTCTTGATACCACTGAAAACATTTAAATTTATTTTTGACTGAATATAATTATGACCAGCCTACATATTTTGGCATTTGCTGTGGCCCTCGTCGCCCCCCGCCTCCCATACTGGTGTCTCTGGCTCCTATGTTTCATCAAGGAGTATCAGATGTGAAACCGAATGAAGCTATTTAAGAAGCCAACTCAAAGAGTTCCTCCTGAACAAGCATTCAGGTCTTGAGCAGTCCAGGCAAACAACGCACGTTACAACAAAGCTTAAACTTGTTCTTCATAATAATTTAAAAACCACTCTAGCAGCCTATTTTGTTTTAAAAACAGCAAATAATATCCACCTCCCTTTCTATTTCATAAAGGAGTCTTGAAGTTTAAATCTCCTCAGGGTGATAGACATGCTTGCTTCGATCTCCTTAGCTCTTGGAAGTCCCCAAAGCTCCAGGCTGCTGGCCCCGTGCTGCCCTAGGGTCCCTATGGACAGCTCTGTTCGCCAATAGGGATTTTTTCCCCCCGAGGACCCCCTGTAACATTTTGTGAACCCCCAGGGGTTCCCGAACCCCAGTTTGGGAACCACTGATCTAATGAAATATCCTATGTGTGGGCATCTTGAATATACGATAGGCACTTAGTTATGTTTATATAAACCAAAATGGGGGGAAAAAAAATCAGTCAATGCTTTTTTCCTAGAAATGGCACTGTAGAGGGGTGGTCACCCCACTCCTGCCCGGAAGGGCTTAAAACAGCCTAGGGCAGGGCTGTGGCTGAGGCAAGCAGCCCACGCTGCTTGGGGAAAAAGGCAAGCTGGGGCCACACCCCAATCAGGGCCCGGCTGGCCCTTATTAGAGGGCAGTGGGCCAGGAGCACAGGGGCACTTTCTCTCTCTCTAGCCTGCTGAGAGGGAGGGACCTGGCTGCTGGAGCTGAGCAGGGTACCTAGTCTGGAGCAGGGCTGGGGAAGGCCAGAGGAGCTGGGGAGCTATGGCCTCAAAATCCCCCACGCTGTGGGCCTAGTGTAAGGCCAAATAGGTACGGGGGTTGCAGGGGCAGCCCAGAGGTAGGCGGAGGCAGCAGGTCCAAACCCCTCTTTGCCTGTGATGAGTGGCAATTGTACTGCAGTTCACCCCAGTGAATCGGGGCTAGGTGGTGGCTGGCAGTAGCTCTACACTGAGGCGAGGTAGGGGTTGGGGGTTCCCCGGGGAGGGGAGACCCAGCGAGACTGTGAGGTACAGCAAGGGTGCAAAACCCCGAAGAAAGAAGCACCAGGGTCCACGAGGGACACGGGGGGCCAGCGAGAGGCAGGACACTGGCCTGCAGAGGGTGCTCCAATGGCTGGAAGCTAATTCCCTGGATGACCAGCAGGAGGTGCCGCAGGGGTGAGTCATGCTCCATTACAGGCACCAATGTGCAAACTAGTGTTGTTTACTGAGCCAGCATGTGGGTTTTGGTTTTTTAGCATGAAGGATTAAATTCCATTGACAACTGTGACACAGACACCCTTTGGGCAAAGGGATCACTGTTCTTTACAAACAGCTCCTGTCTCAGACCTGACCAACTCACTACACCTAATACACGGCTTTCAGGATATTTACTCATAAAAGGTAGCATGTAAGCTCTCTACCGAAAGCTTGTAACTTACTCATTGTGAGCTATATATACACATAATATTTACGGAATAACAAAACTATATTGAAAACTATGCCTATGGCATTGGAGTAAAAGTTAGTCACCAGAGGATACTATGGCTTGATGAGGGCCCATTCAAGCGGGAGAGCTGTCATCCCTCCTTGGTCAGCCGGAGAGGTAATGTAAGGTTCAGTTGTCCACCCCTGCCCCATCTCAGAATAGTCAATGGAAAACCATCAGACAACTGCAAACAATCAAAACCACTAAGGGGTAGAAAGGAACATTACCGAGGTTACCCTGTCTGTGACTAAAAACAAGAGATGGATACATCACAGGGTAAAGAAAGACACTCTGCATCCATTCACTGAGGAGACATCTCATGGAGCGGGGTGTTTCATGGATCCTGGTTTGTGTGAAGCCAGCCAGCTCCAAACCTTTGGGGGGAAAACCTATTTTATGAGATAGAAAAATGTAACTATTAATAAATGTGGGCCCTAGTTAGCATTTTAAGATTTTGTTTGCATTGTAACCATTAGTTTCATCACTCTCTTGTTTCTAGTGGAACCTCTATTCTTCCTTAAAACTACATCATTTTGTTTATTATACGTGCTCACAAGTGTCATGTGTGATAGAGCAGCAGTGATTTAAGGTAAAACTGGTAAAGTAGGGTACACTGCTCCTTGGAGAGCAGAGGATCTGGGATTTCCATGAGTAGCCTGTGTCAGGGGCTGGATATCACAGGGGATCACTTCAAGGGGATTGTGGTGCACCTTTTGTTTACCTGCACAGCAAAGACAGGATACTAGCACAACCTGGAGGAGAGTGAGTGAGTGGCTATAAGGCTGGCAGTGTCAGGAATCTAACACCTCGCTCCCATGGCAAGTCTCCCTCTCACAAGTGGCAGAGGGTAGGGAACAAGGTGATTCACAGTCCTGGGAACCCCGAGAACCATCACAATACACCTTATCAACCCCCTGACTCTTAGCTCTATCATTTAAACTCAGCATTGGCATTTAGATCAGAGGTAGGCAACCTATGGCACATGTGCCAAAGGCGGCACTTGAGCTGATTTTCAGTGGCACTCACACTGCCCAGGTCCTGGCCACCGGTCTGAGGGGCTCTGCTTTTTAATTTAATTTTAAATGAAGTATCTTCAACGTTTTAAAAACCTTATTTACTTTACATACAACAATAGTTTAGTTATATATTATAGACTTATAGAAAAAGACCTTCTAAAAACATTAAAATGTATAACTGGCACATGAAACCTTAAACTAGAGTGAATAAATGAAGATTCGGCACACCACTTCGGAAAGGTTGCCGACCCCTGATTTAGATAATGCTGGGGGAATCTGTCTACTGCTCCCAAGTTTAGGTGGAACTTCAGAAATCCTGCCAAACACCCTGGAAGTGCCCGTCCCCCGTCTATCGTGTATGCATTCAGAACACTCAGAACTCCAGGATGATAGATCAAGAAAACACTGGTGCCCAGCACCCTGTGAATATGCAGCCTCAGGCTTGGGTCGTTATAATGGTTTTCTTGACTCTCACAGTTTAGCCATGACGGGTCAATTCTTTCTACATTTTACACAAATTGGTTTTCCTTTTCTTAGATTTGTTTCCCACAGCCCATCAATTCCCATTCACCAATTGGCATTCTACCAATCTCCACTTTTATTTTTTAATTAGGATTCTCAAGATTTCTCACGGTTGGTCCTTGAAAAGTATGGGAGGAGGAAAGACTGGATTGTAGCTAAATACGTGCGTGCTGTTGAAAGCGTAAATCAGCACCACTAATTGCAGTCATTACTAATAATGGGCTAGCTAACAAGCCTGTGTTCAGTCAGATTTGTCACTAGTTTCACCAATGATAAACAAATTTCCAACAACAATAACAAAATGTATATTTAAAAACAAGAAAAAAAAAACAAATAAAGCTTTGAACTAATATAAGTGCTTGGTCACTTTGCTTTTATATTGTAACTCTTCTCGCCAGTCCAAAAATATAGACAAGAGATCATCAATTCTTATAGAAGGGAATTTATCTCCATATATACTCGCATGATACTATATTAATTTCCCTCAATATTATTTTTATTTGGAGACACTGCACTCCAACCTGCAGGTCCTCATTCATTCTGCCACTTTTTTCAGATTCTTTAGTAACTTTCTCGTTGGTTAATCTCTGCAATGGGACTACTCACAGAGTAAAGCATTACTCAGTGTGAGTAAGATGGCACTATGAGGCCCTGAATACTACTAATATATTGTGTGTTACACTTTCAAGTGCTGAACAAAAATTAATCAATGAATAAGAGATTGCAGATGGAAGTAATTTTGAGAATATTAAAAGTCTCTCCCTTTGACGATGAAAACATTGGCTGTGTATCACTGAAATGTGTCTTTTTTCTAAACAAATCTCTCTTATTCAGATTGTCCCAGCATATGCACACTAAAAATAGGGAACTGTAGAAGTTTTACAGGCAGATCCTGATCATCCCCTCCCCAGCACCTATTTAAAATGAAATAACAGCTACTACGCAACAAGACAAAATAAGAATAATGGCTATGTAATTAGAAATGGGAGCCTGGCCTTTCAAGGAAGTTCTCATGGGGACGTAAACTTTGCAGCTGGCCCCTCTTCTCTATACTTGGTGGAAGGAACCTACCAAATGTCAGGATGAAAAAGGAGTGGGGTGGAGGATAATATAATCATGCCACTCTATAAATCGATGGGATAGCCTTAACTGGAATATTGCGACCAGTTTTCATCACCCCATCTCAAAAAGGATACTGCAGAATTAGAGGGAGCTCAGAGATGTGCAACAAGAATTATTTGGGGGCAGGAAAAACTTTAATATGAAGAGTGATTGAAAAGACTGGGATTGTTTGCCTTCAACAGGGGACGCCTTCGACAGGAGAATCTTGAGGAGGAGTAGAGAGACTATTTTAATTCTGTTTGGCACTGGTGTGACCGCTGCTGGAATACTGTGTCCAGTTCCGGCACCCACAATTCAAGGAGGATGTTGGTATATTGGAGATGGTTCAAAGAAGAACCACAAGAATGATTAAAGAATTAGAAAACATGTCTTATAGCGACAGACTCCAGGAGCTTAATCAAGTTAATTTAACAAAGGGTGACTTAATTACAGTCTATTCGTGCCTACATGGGGAACAAATATTTAATAATGGGCTGTTCAATCTAGCAAGAAAGATATAGCATGATCCAGTTGCTGGAAGTTGAAAGGGGACAAACCCAGACTGGACATAAAGTGTAAATTTTTAATGGTGAAAATAAGTAATCATTGGAACAATTTACCTGATGGATTCTCCCTCACTGACAACTGTTAAATCAATACTGGAAGTTTTTCTAAAAGATTTGCTCTAGGAATTATTTTGGGGAAGTCCCATTGCCTGTGCTATACAGGAGATCAGACAGATGATCACAGTAGCCCCTTCTGACCTTCGATCTATGAGTAAGAGGGGACATGATAAAACCATGCAGAATAATGAATGGTCTACACCTCCTACTCATTCACCGAAGAACCAGGGGGCTTTCAATGAAACCCAAAGGAGCCAAATTCAAAAGTGAACAAAGGAAATAACTTTCTCACACAACACATAACTCACTCACAGAATTCACTACTACAGGATATTACTGAGGCCAAGAGCTGAGCAGGATATGGATCTTAAGTGGAAATATAATAGTAAAAAAGAAACCTAGAAACCCTCCCGGCTTCAGGGCATAAGCCAACCTCTCATTAGGAGGCTTAGGAGAAAACATGCCCTGGGGACAGGTCACTGCACATCCTTCCTCTGAAGCATCTAGTGCTAGCCCGTGTCAGCACCAGAGACTAGCTGGGGCTGATGGATCAGGGCGGTTCCTAGGCTCCCGCAGCGGACGCAGCCCAGTGTGGGGCTCCCGCCTTGGCAGGGGTACCGAGGGCGGGCAGGTACCTGACGAGGTCCAGGAAAGAATCCACCGTCTCTTTGCTGGTGGGCAGGGCGTCGGCCAGCCCCAGGGCGTTGGTGTTCAGCGCCTGGGCCCCCGCCCCGGGCCGGATGATGAAGCCCAAGGCCACGGCCAGCGAGGAGGCCACCAGGGTGGTGCCCATGAAGTAGGCGACGGCGATGCCCCCCAGCTTGCCCAGCGCCCGGGTGTCCAGGCTGGCGGCCCCGGAGACCAGGCTGCAGACCACCAGCGGCAGGATGACCATGCGCAGCATGCGGAGCAGCAGCTCCCCGGGGAAGGCCAGGGCGGCCCCCTGCGCCCGGCTCAGGTGGGCGCCGCGGACGGCCGCGCCCAGGGCCACCCCGAGCAGCACGCCGGCCACGGTGAGGATGACCAGGCTGTGCTTCCTCAGGCAGCGCCCGCAGCCCCGCCGCCGGGCCGGCTCCGCGGGCAGCCCCGGGCCCGCCGCTGCCGCCTCCTCCTCGTCCCGCCCGGCCGGGGCGCCGCTCCGCACGTGGCCGTTCCGGCTCTCGCTGGGCTTCTCCATGCCGCCGGCCGGGCCGCCCGCTGCCGCCCCGGCTAGGCAAGGCGCCCGCGCCGCCGCTGCAGCAGCCCGGCGGGGATGATGCAAGTCTGGCCCTGCCCCTCGCGCCGCCCGCCCCCCCCCCGCCGAGCTCCAGGGGCCCCCTCCCGGGGTTGTCCTAGCGGCTCGGGGGCGGACTCCTGGGGGGGGGGGCGCAAGCCCGGCTGGGGTTTATTTAGGGCCAGCGCCTCCCGGTTCTTCCCACAAAGGGTCCAGCAGCCGTCGGGGGAAGATGCTTCTTCCAGCGGCACCTCGCGTCTCAGAGCCGGGGGCGGGTGGGCGGGCGTCTTGTCTAGACGGGGCTGAGCTTCGGTTGGGTTTGGACAGCACGTGAACCCCATGAACCCCCCCCCCCCCCGCACTGCCTGGGGATGCTCGTCTCAGCTCCGACACACACAGGGGCAGAGATCGGGGGGGGGGGGGGACCGTGGAAAGCCGCCAGCCCCAGGTGGGCAGCGCCTGGGTTTTGTGCACCGCTGCAGGTCAGAGTCCAGCCGCGGAACCAGGGGGCAGGGTGGGTGAGAGAGAGCGAGCTCCGGGGTAAAGTGTTGCTCTGCCGATCTCCGGGGTGTGAGCTCGAGCCAGGAGGGGGCTATTTAGGGATAGTTGCAGCTCCCGGGCTTTTGTGCAGTGTTCGGTCGGCTCCCAGCCAGTAGGAGGGTGGGTAAGGGGTAGCTGAGGGGGCAAAGCGCTGGCCTGCTAAACCCTTGGTTGTGAGCTCGATCCGGGGGGTGGGGGACTTACAGACACAGGTAATAAACTGGAGCAGAGCAGAAGGGCGCAGGGAGCAAAAAGACATTGTCAATGCAGCTGTCAGGGGGCCTTGCCCACTCCCCTCTCCCTCGTGGAAAGGCGTGTAGGCAGGGGTAGATGGACACAAGTGCCAGGAGCAGCATTCTGGCTGATCCTGGGAGCAGCAGTGCAGGTGCTTGATTTCCTCCTTTTGTTTTTTTTCTTGGGGCAGGAAAAATGGTAGAGCAGTGAGAACTGCCCCAGAGGACCATTGAAACAGAACTAACACATGCATATAGCCCAAAGATTCACATGTCAACGCCACAGAGGACTTCATGGAGCTTCCAGTTGCTCTAACTCCCTGGATTCTAGAAAGTTCTTCTTGAGGGTGCCTTAGACTGTCAGTTACTGTGGCAATGCTTTATCGTGATCCTCCTCCAAGATAGCTGGTCTTCTCTAGGATGATGCAACTTACAAAACTTAGCATGAAATCTTGCATAAGATAAAATGGTCTTAGGAGAGTTCGCTTGACTGTGGATCAAACTGCCAAAGGAACCAGACTAATCCAACATGGAATCATTTTTAAAGCAGGCTGTATATATGCATCTTTTTGATGAAGCATTTTCATCTAGAATACATATAGATAAATCAGGAATATGTTGTTTCTTCCTTGTGAGCATTCAGTTTTGTAAGTATATTGACATACAGTATCACTATATATATGGAGTCCAACCATAGTGAAATCAATTCCAGAAGTCAATGCAAGTTTTGTATCTAGACAAGACTATGTGCATAACAGAAAATGGGTGGGAAATTCGACCTAGAACAATTCCCAAATGCAGCCCTAGGCATGCAGTGAGGACAAAGGAAGATCTTGTTTATAGAGCCACATCTGCAGGGTACTAAGTGGCTGCAGTAAGGTGCTGAGCACCCTCAACTCTCAGGAGTTGGCTGTAGATCAAAACTGGCACATTGCTAAGCTCTGTTAGAGCATGGCTCGACAGAGGAGTCCATAAAAAGCAGAGAGGAGGGGATCTGCATTAAAATCCTTTCCATTCACATCCTATTTCTGATGTGATCCATTCAAAGACTGAAAGAAAGATCCCTGAGATTCTCTGCTATGCTGAACTTCAGAGATGGGGGCACAGTCGGGCAACCATTTCAGGCTCCCTGATTTTCAGGGTAGATCTGTCCTGCCCTGGCATAGATTAGAGCAGCCTTGGGTCTGCTCTGATCTGTGCTGGTTGTCTAACTCCCTAAGGTGCTGTATGCCAACTGTACATACTTGGGGAGAAGAGAACTAGAGCCATGCCATTGTGCCATTTGGGAGTTTTCCTACTTTGGCAGCTGTGTGTGGATCTGGCTTTCTGGCCCCAGAATATTGGCCCCCAATATTGCTAATGTCTTACTATGTAAAGAATTACTACTAATAACTAGAAAGCCCCTCCAGTGTAATCCTGTTATTAATGTCACATGACGATCCACTTTCTTTTCACCCTGATTAAACACACGCTTGAAACCGCGCATTTTCAGATGGCAAAGGCACACAGTAGCTTTGTAAATATCACTTGATTGCCCAAACTCCAACTCAATATAAACCAGACAGACAGGGCTGGTTGATCTAGGGTGAATATTTAACTTTATTCCCAAAAGCCAGGCAGTTTTACCAGGGAGAAAATGACACAATAAAACCCTAAGGATGTGATTCTCATTTACACTAAGGCCCCTTTCCAATGCTTTGGCACCATAAAGGGGACTTGAGGAGGGTGTAGATTACAGTCACAACATAGCTTAATGTTCCTTTTACACTACCAGAATGGTGCAAAGGGGCCTTAGGGTAAATGAGAATCAGGCCTTAGGAGAGTTCTGAAAGGCGAAGTAGACCAAACTGTTCCCCTGGGTAGAAAAGTCGGTGTCCTCCCCTATGGGGTCTTTTGTGGGCAAGAAAGGGGACAGTGGGAAGAAGAAAGGAAGAGGAACAAGCAGGAGGTATAGTTCCCCCCTTTGTCCCAAAGCGGGAAACATACCACAGTAAGAGCTGGGAACCATGAGTCTCCCCATAATGCTGGGTATGCGGTACCGGCATGTGGTGGGTATGGAGTGCGGGCTTACTGTTTTCAAAACAAACTGCTCTTCAAGGCAATGGAGTCACTTCTCTTAAGCTGTGTGGCAGGATATCCTCAAGCTCTGGATGGAGAGGGGAGGAGAGAGAAAGGGACAGAGGGACAACTTCAATCGATGCTGGAACCGTTTTAGTTTGAATAGTTTGAATGAAAAGCTCACGTGTGAGTAGTATAAGGGCCCTACTGTCACTCAAACCCTAATCCCGCCTCTAACCACGCCCCTGGCCCCTACCCCCACGCCCCCCTGTCACCGGAAGTCCCACCCTAGGGGGTATTACTTCTGGGGTCAAGGCGGCCACATGACCGGAAGCAAGGTGTGTCATGTGACCCCTCTAAGAACTCCTCCCACCCCCCCTCTACCAATCAGGAGAGGTTTTGCCCCGATAGGCCCGCCCCTTAGAGCCCCAACCGGGGGTATTCCATCTATTACCCAAGATCCACAAACCTGGAAATCCTGGACGCCCCATCATCTCGGGCATTGGCACTCTCACTGAAGGGCTGTCTGGATATGTGGACACTGTACTCAGACCCTACGCCACCAGCACTCCCAGCTATCTCTGTGACACCACCGACTTCCTGAGAAAACTACAATGCATTGGTGACCTTCCAGAAAACACCATCCTAGCCACCATGGATGTAGAGGTTCTCTACACAAACATCCCACACAAAGATGGAATACATGCTGTCAGGAATAGTATCCCTGATGATGCCACAGCACAAGTGGTTGCTGAGCTCTGTGACTTTATCCTCACACACAATTATTTCAAATCTGGTGACAATATATACCTCCAGACCAGTGGCACCGCTATGGGCACCCGCATGGCCCCACAGTATGCCAACATCTTTATGGCTGACCTGGAACAACGCTTCCTCAAATCTCGTTCACTCACGCCCCTCCTCTATCTACGCTACATTGATGACATCTTCATCATCTGGACCCATGGGAAAGAAACTCTGGAAGAATTCCACCATGATTTCAACAGCTTTCACCCCACCATCCATCTCAGCCTGGACCAGTCTACACAGGAGGTCCATTTCCTGGATACCACGGTGCAAATTAATGACGGCCACATCACCACCACCCTATACTGAAAACCTACCGACAGCTATGCCTACCTTCATGCCACCAGCTTCCACCCCGGGCACACCACACTATCCGTTGTCTACAGCCAAGCACTGAGGTACAATCATATTTGCTCCAACCCCTCAGACAGAGACCAACACCTACAAGATCTCCACCAAGCTTTCTCAAAACTACAATACCTGCACAAGGAAATAAGGACACAGATCAACAGAGCCAGACGTGTACCCAGAAGCCTGCTGCTGCAAGACAAGCCCAAGAAAGAAAACAACAGACCACCACTGGCCATCACCTACAGTCCTCAGTTAAAGCCTCTCCAACGCATCATCAGTGATCTACAACCCATCCTGGACAACAATTCCTCACTTTCACAGGCCTTGGGAGGCAGGCCAGTCCTGGCCTACAGACAACCTGCCAACCTCAAGCATATTCTCACCAGCAACAGCACACCGCGCCATAATAACTCTAACTCAGGAACCAATCCGTGCAACAAACCTCGATGCCAACTCTGCCCACACATCTACACCAGCAACACCATCACAGGACCAAACCAGATCAGCCACACCATCACTGGTTCATTCACCTGCACATCTACCAATGTAATGTACGCCATTATGTGCCAGCAATGTCCCTCTGCTATGTACATCGGCCAAACTGGACAGTCCCTACGAAAAAGGATAAATGGACACAAATCAGATATCAGGAATGGCAGTATTCAAAAACCTGTAGGAGAGCACTTCAACCTCACTGGACACACCATAAAAGATTTAAAGGTCAGCATTTTTCAGCAAAAAAAACTTCAAGTCCAGACTGCAAAGACAGACTGCAGAGCTGCAATTCATTTGCAAATTTGACACAATCAATTTGGGACTGAATAGAGATTTTGAATGGCTAGCTAACTACAAAAGCAGCTTCTCTTCTCTCGCTATTCACACCTCCAATTCAGCTGCTAAAGGAACACCTCACCCTCCCTGATTAGAGATAACAAGCTGGTTCAGCCTCATTGGACTAACGTTGTTATCTCCCACCTGGTTCTTGCCTACCTATTTATACCTACCCCGGATACTTCCACTGCATGCATCCGATGAAGTGGGTATTAACCCACGAAAGCTTATGCTCTAAAATTTTAGTTAGTCTTTAAGGTGCCACAGGACTCTTTGTCACTTCTGCAATTCCAGACTAACATGGCTACCCCTCTGATTCTTGACAACAAAAGTGGAGAGTGTCAATTTCTTCTTCGGTTGTTTAATAATGCGCACTCCCAGTGGTGGGGTGTTACTAAAGCACAACTATTTCCTAGAGGTTGTGCTTTATCTGATATTCTTGTTTTTTACTTAGATTCACTTTAACAAATACCGAAGTGGAGTATTATCACAGAAGGAAAAACTAGCAGACCCAGAACTGGCATATGTCACATGCTCTATTACAGTCAGTGGAGTTACGTTGAATTACACTCACTAAGGCGCCAGCCCTGGGCATCCAAAGGAATACCCAATCTAAATATAACTTAGAAAAGTGTAGTATCAGCCAGGTTTGCATAAAATGAACAGAAGAAACAGTAAAAAGCCACCTTATTGAGAACAATAGTATGAACTATTTAAAAGCTATTTAGTGTATGACTTAGTACAGTAGTTTTCAACCTGTGATCAACCCAAGGGTCCGTGGACTATGTCTAAGGGGTCTGCGAAAGTTTGTTGTTGCCATAGAACAGTGTTTTTCAACCTGTGATCCGTGAACCCCCTGGGGATCCGTGAATTATGTCTAAGATTCCAAAGGGTCTGCACCTCCATTTGAAAGTTTTCAGGGGTCCACAAATGAAATAAGGTTGAAAACCATTGACTTAGTAGATGTAAGTAGCAAACACAATATTTATTCTTACATATTTTATCCTTGACTTTCAGGGTCAGGTAGGCTCTGGGTCTAAGGCGGTACTTGGTAAAGCAGGCGTGAGTACTGTGCATCCTCAGGAGCAACCCACGCATGTAGTACTTCCAGGCTTATTCCACAGAACAAAGCTCTTTGTGCAAACACAGGTAATTTGGTTCCATTCAGGCATATGCTTATAAAGTGGCTCAGCACTATAAAGACTCAACTGCTGTCCTTAGTCTCTGTCCGCACACTACAAACATTGCCCCGATGCCAGAGAGTGTTTTTATGGTTTATTGTCTTTTAAGGAATGAAAGGTATATGAAGGATGAATCATTTTAATGGCCGATACAAAAATCTGTTTGCATGGATGAAGAAGGGCAAACAATTGTTCAGCGCCTTCCTCTGGCACAGGAACAGAGCTAAATATGAGGAAAGTTGAAATGCAAGCCAGGTGTAACATGAATGCAGCACAATGTCAAAGTAACCTATGAACCATTGGAAGGCAATAGATAATTACAACAAAATCTCAGATGGGAGCCAATGTCACTCCGCCTTGCTCTCCACTGCAATGTTTAGGTCACAGAGAACAAACTGCCACTTCAATTTTTAAACCTTGTGAACTTGCTGACAAACTCCTGGGAGTGCAACTTGGCAGGTTTGGACGCAAGCAGAGGATAAACAAAGGGGACCTGGTGAAGGCAGCATGGCAGGAGAGAGTGGTAGGAAAGAGACCGTAAGGAACGCTGAGGAAGTGAGGGATGGATTGCAAAGAAGTGGTAAGCAGGTGGACCTTAGTGTTGCCTTGGACAAGTGAAGATGGCAGATGCTTTTGGAGAAAGACCTGATCCCAGTTGATGTGATATGGGGAAGAAGAAGAGCTAAACATTATTGGTTTTTCAGACACAGCCAGAGCAGTCAGGATTATGGGCCCAGTCCTGCTGCTGTTGAAGTCAATGGGTGATATATTCAAATGGGCCTAAGTGACTTAGGGCCAGATTTTCAAAGGTGATTAGCTACCTAAGGGTGCAGATAGATGCCTAGTGGGATGTTCAGAAACAGCTAGGTTCCACTGATTTCAAGCCATGAACACAGTGCAGATCAGTAGAAGTTATATCTAATAGCAATTAACAGTCCTCAAAATTGAGATCAGTGCAACTTTCTGGGAAAAGTTCAGTCCTCGCTTGTGCTTTTCGCAATATCCCTGTCTTCAGTGCGATTGAAAGGAGGGGTAAATCAGGGCAGAGCTGGGTCCTTTCCCTAATAGTCATCGTGAGCTAAATTAATTTGGCATCTGGTTTAGTAGCACCAGTATCATGGGCAGCATGTGAACCACTAGCTGGGGGAGGTTAGCCCACAGCCCTGCCCCTTCCACTTGAGGCCCCATCCCTTCCTCACACCCCTGCCAGAGGCCAGAACCGCTCCCAGTGCAGCCATTGGCCCCCGCCCAGGCTAGCCCCCCAGCCCTGGAGCTCGGGGAGGGCAGGCAAAGCTGCCCCAGCCCCAGGTGGGGCAAGCACTGGGGGAGTGGAGCCGCATGCAGAGGGGGAAGCAAGAGGGGGGACTGGAGGGATGGAATGTGGGCGGGGCCATGCCTGACTGTTTGGAGAGGCACAGCCTCCCCCAGCCTATGGTACCCACTGCCTGTGACCTATATTTAGATCGGGCAGTGGGAGGAGGGAAATAACACAGACTAGTTCACTGGTTCTCAGTCTTTCCAGACTACTGTACCCCTTTCAGGAGTCTGCTTTGTCTTGCACACCCCAAGTTTCACCTCACTTAAAAACTACTTGCTTACAAAATCAGACATAAAAAGTGTCACAGCGCACCATTAGTGAAAAATTGCTTATTTCTCATTTTCCCGTATAATTATAAAATCAATTGATTGGACTATAAATATTGCACCTACATTTCAGTGTCTAGCACGTAGAGCAGTATAGACAAGTCATTGTTTGTGAAATTTTGATTTGTAGTGACTTTGGTAGTGCTTTATTATGTAGCCTGTTGTAAAACTAGGTAAATATCTAGATGGGTTGATGTACCCCCTAGAAGACCTCTGAGTTTGTCCAGGAGTATGCATACCTCTGGTTAAGAACCACTGGACTAGATTACACACCACTGAATACTGTTATTTTGGGTCAATGCTTTTGGTTAAGGATTGCACTGAATGGCCTAGATCAGGGCTAAATTGTGATTGGCACCAACATGGGTACACAAGGTTAAAAGGAGCATTCCCAACTATCATACTCTCCCACCCTGTACCATAGCCAGGAGCGGCTGCAGACTCTGGTAAGCATAGATACTGCCAACCACCTCAAGGGGGGCATGAAATGCTGAGGTGGAGGCAAAGCTGTAGGATTTTAGAGTTAGAGGGGACAGCAGGGATCATCTAGTCTAATCCCCTGCCAAGATGCAGGATTTGTTGTATCTAAACCATCCAAGACAGATACTATCCAGCCTCCTTTTGAAAACCTCAAGTGAAGAAGTTTCCACAACCTCCCGAGATGTCTGTTCCACTGTCCTCCTGTTCTTACAGTTAGAAAGTTTTTTCTGAGATTTAATCTTAATCTGCTGTGTTGTAGTTTGAATTTATGGCCTCTTGTCCTGCCCTCTGTGGCAAGAGGGAACAAGTTTTCTCCATCTTTTTTATGGCAGCCTTTCAAGTATCTGAAGACAGCTATCATAACCCCCCTGAATCTCCTCTTTTCCAAACTAAACATACCCAGTTCCTTCAGCCCTTGGCTATCAGTGGGCCTGACCTTTCAATCCTTTTGGAAAGTTCCAATGACAGTAATTGTAACTGCATTGATTTACTTTTTTAAAGCATGTAATCAGAAATGAGTTGTTTCTAAATTACCGGCAATGCTCAGGTATCCTTGCCCACTGAAGGAAACTGCTCTATCGCTGCTAGGGAGCAGTGTGAAATGATCCAAAAGCTGACCTCCAGTTATATATACTCCATATAGGATCAAATTCTGCTCTTAGTTACACCAGTGTCAATCTGGAGTAACTCTACTGAAGCCACTGGATTTACATCAGTGTTAACAAGAGCAGAATTCGATCCACTGTGTATATATGAAAAAGGAGTTTTCCCTTTATTGCTGCAAGTTTCAGTGCTGCACAATTTGTGTGTCTGTGGTTGGTTTTTTCAAGGTTTCAGCTCCATTTCTAGAGCCTCCATCTTTCACAATTTGCAGAGTTCTTGCTCTGCTCACTCAGGAGCACTAAGGACGTTAGATTTATGCCTGAGGAGTTGAGGAGGTGGAGGGGAAAGGAGGCTGGAAATCAGGCCCCACATTTTCAAACAGAGACTTGTGTGTGTGCCCATAATCAACCCCAGAGGCAATAAGAGAGAAATCCCTCCTGAGTGCTGCTGGTAGAATTTAAATGCGGAAACAACCGTATCCTGGATGTGCTTCTAACACTTATTAAATGCAGTCCAGGAACATTACTCCTGTGTGTGGAAAGGGATGGGAAGGGAGGGGGAAAGAGCAAGGTTTGTGGGATTCTTAGGCCATGATCTAGGCAAGCTTCTTTATTCAGTAGTGCAATGAAGCATGTGCTTAAATCAATGAGACTTCAGTACATGTTTAGAGGCTTCCCTGAATCAGGGTCTCATGGAATATGCTTCCCCTTGTGCACCTAGATGTCCACAATGCAGTGATTATAGGCTCGCAAATGCAGCCAGTTGACAGGCAAGGCAGAAAAGCCCACCTTGAACAACATGTCTCTTGCAAAGGAGCTTTAGGAAAGTAAGTGCTAACAAAGCCAGCCCCCCTTTTTAGGTGAAATAGCGGCTGTTTTAGAGGCACAAAAACTGTGGAGCATGGCTGTTGCACTTTGTTTCTGATCGATAAAAAGAAGCCACAGAGACAGCAGCTGGAGCAGGCTGAAAGCTTTCTGCGGGCTGCAGGAAAAGACCCCATTATTAGAGAGCACTAAAAGCCCTTTCATTGCTAAGGAAAGCCGAACTAAAGAATGTCAGATGGACGCCCGAAGCTGCCAACCAGAGCAACCAGCAGGGGGGTTGTTAAGCCCTTTGGAAATATCCCCCAACCTCTTGGCAGTGGTGTTTTTGGATGGGTACTTGTGCCAGGCCCACCTATTGAAATACTTTAGAAAAGGAGTCTATGGAGAGGGGGAACTTGGAATTCTGGAGGGGGAGCCCATTGACAAAGCAATGCCTGGGAGCTGTAGGTAAATGCTGACATTGCAATTGGTTCTGTATGAAATGAGGAAGACAGGGTGTGCCAAGAAAAGCTGGCTGTCCTGAAATTAGGGCTGTCGATTAATCGCAGTTAACTCACGTGATTAACTCAAAAAATTAATTGTGATTAATTGCAGTTTTAATTGCACTGTTAAACAATAAAATAGCAATTGAAATGTATTACCTTTTTTTGGATGTTTTTCTACATTTTCAAATATAGTGATTTAAATTACAACAGAATACAAAGTGCACAGTGCTCACTTTATAGTATTATTTTTTATTACAAATATTTGCACTGTAAAAATGGCAAACAATTAATTTGGAGGCTCGAGGTTGAATTAGATAAAGTCAACTTAATTTTGTAGAGTAGACAAGCCCTTAGTCTAAAGTCCTATCCCCTGGACCATGCTACTTCCCGTAAACTAATAGCCTCATTTCTAAGACCCTGGGGAAGTCCATCCATGACAGGGAAGAGCAACCCTGCCTAGGCAGTGAATATCTGCACTCAGGCAGCAGCTCTGTGTGGGTGTCGGGGCAAGGAGGGACAGAATGCATGGACTCCACCTGATTCTTGGGCTGCTCTAAAATGCACCAGGACTGTTCTCGCCCCAGGCTCGGGGAAACAGAAAAGTGGCATAAAGCCACCTTCCCCCACCTACACCAAGCCTCCTGGAGCTGGGGCTGTAAGACACACAGTAAATATCACGAGACAGCCCCGAGAGTTGGCAGCACCGATGCTGAGCCCAATCAACACAGAATTAAGAGGAATGAAGCAGGTAACAGTAGTGCAAATCCGCAGTCTAAAACTGGCCACTAACATAGACACAGATGTAAAAAGTTATTAGAACCACTAGAAGAATCTAGAGGAAGAAAGACTAAAACTGCATCTTTGAAAGCGGAGGAGAGGAGAGACATGGAAAAACAATGTCTTGGAAAAAGAGCCCAGGGGCTTGCGCTCTCTTTCAGCTTGAGGAGTTGCTCAAGAAAGAACATTAAATAATCATGCTGAGTTGCAGAAAACCATTGAAAACAAAGTGCTTGCTCCTGGAATGTGGGGAAAAGGCCAATACTGTAAAAGAGAGAGAACACAGAAAAAAATGTAGTTCCACTGAAAACAGAGAAGAACATTTGCCGAATATAACAGAGAGGTGCATGTTTCTGTTGGCCAGCGAAGAAGAGGGAAAAAAACCAAACGGCGAACAGAACATTTTAAGAGGGGGAGAGAAGTTAGAATTTGAGGCCTCCACTTCTGCATGTCCATCAAACAGTAGGTGTTTACACGTTTTATGAAGCCTTATGCAAAGAGCAATAGGATATTGCAATAAAACGTCAATATCAACACAGCAGCTGAACCATCTAACGCTATCACTTGAGGGAAGAAGGGTTGGCACCTAGGTTACTGTCTTACAGTCTCTGGATTTCTTACAGTTTATCACACAGCTATGTGTTTGAGCATGCTCTAGGCAGTCATGGACCTGCCAATGAGTCCTAGTGAGGCAGGTAGGGAGAGAGGACAAACGGGTGCTGAAGGCAAGCTACAAATTCTAGCTAGAGGTTTGGAATTCCAAAGCTAGGTGCATCCCTGGAAAATGACTGAGGAGTAAATGCAATGTGGACTTACTTCTGTGGCAAATTAATGGTCACAGCCCAACCTTTTGTTCTGTAGCCTCACTAAGGGCTTGTCTACACTTAAAATGCTGCAGCTGCACTGCCGTAGTGCTTCTGGGAAGACACTACCTATGCTGAGGGAGGGCTTCTTCCATTGGTGTAGGCACTTTCACCTCCCCGAGAGGCGGTAGCTTGGTCCATGGGAGAATACTACATGGGGGCATTAAGAAGCTATGGTCTCAAGTTGCAGTGGGGGAGGTCTAGGTTGGATATTAGGAAACACATTTTCACGAGGAGGGTAGTGAAGCACCGGAAGGGGTTACCTAGGGAGGTGGTGGAATCTCCATCCTTAGAGGTTTTTAAGGCCTAGTTTGAGATGATTCAGTTGGTGTTGGTCCTGCTTTGAGCAGGGGGTTGGACTAGATGACCCCCTGAGGTCTCTTCCAACCCTAATATTCTATGATTCTAGGTCAGTATAACTATGTTGTTTGGAGGTGTGAATTTTTCACACCTCTGACTGATGTAGTTACATCGATCTAATTTCCTAGGGCAGACCAGGCCTTATTTCCTCTCACTCCAGATTTCCTTCTTTAGGTCACATGATTTGGCCTGTCCCATTCTTATCACTTTTCCCTTTCTGAGTCAGCTCTTTTAGAAGCTGTCATTCTTGTCTGGGACTGACTGAGAGACAGCATCTCCAATGGGATGGATTTTCTCCATCTCTTTTCTCCAGCCTCTGTCTCTTTTCTTTCATTTTGTTTTGCTTTTAAAATGAAAATAGAGGGGGGAGTTGTAATTATTCATTGGTGCTGGATTGTTTTCAGCCTTCTACAGGCACTGACAATGGTGAGAGGAAGAGAAACATCCATCTCCTTGCATGACCTGCACAAGTGCTGATGCAGCAACCAGTCCTGTGAGTGGGGCCTGCTTAACCCTTGTTCCCTCCATGAAGCAAATCATCCGAAAAGGGGCTAGGGGAAATTGCACAGTCCAGCTCTGGGTGGTTAAGACAAAGATCTTGGAGCTAGCAAGTCTGTGTTCCACTGTGTGATTCTGGACAAATAACTTTCAACTGAGAGTCAGTTTTCTAGTCTATATACTGGCAGCAAGGACGTCACGTAGCTTCTTCACAGGAGCCTTAACATTTTTAAAGCTCTCTAAGATCCTTGCATGAAAGGTGCTTTAGAAGTGAAAACTATTACTCATGCAAATGTAGGAAGGGGCTTTTCACCAGTCGCCAAGTGCCACGCACAAACTGTTACCCAGAGAAATAAGCTGAATTTAGAATGTTGGGACGTACCAAAAATAAGTTTGGATGTAAAATGAGTCAATAACACAGATCTTGCAAGGTGGAGAATCCCACCACAGTAGGACTATAGTGGCCAAAGGCTGCACCAGCGTTCAGATTTGGCCAGTGGTAAGGGTGAAGGTACTAGAGACAACCCGAAACTGAGAGCAGAGCTGAAGGCAGTCTGGAGGGAAAGATGTTACACTGAATATGTAAAGGAAGAGGAAGCTGATGAAGGCATTCAGATAATTGAGTCAATGTGAGAAATAAGAGCAGCAAGAGATCATGATTTTAAATAGGCTGAACCTATAGAAAAGTGACTCTAGAAAAGTTTGGCCCAAGTCTTATACCCCATCCAAACCCTCTCTATTGGAATTTAGTCCTTTATCACTACATGATGGCGTAACGTTCAGCCCCTAGCCTCCACGTGTGTGCACACCTGCGTGTGCTTGTACTCCGTAGGAGCAAACAGCTGTGCCTGTTTGTGAAGTGGCCCAGTGGCTCTGACCTTGCCAAATGCTGAGTGCTGTCAGATCCCCCTGGCCTCACCATTGCTCAGGCTGTGTATGATTCTCCTTGTGTGCCCAGTATCAGCGTTGTCCAGAATGTACACAGTGTGGGTTAACTTCAAAAAATATTAGTAGGGCCTGATTCTCCACTGCCCTGCGAGTGTGCGGTCAAGTACACTTGTGCAAAGTGGGCGAAAAATAGGGAAACCTCTATGCCCATTTGTCACAATATAAATTACTCTACCTAGGTGCACGGCAACATGGGATCAGCCCTTCATGGTTTTAACATTTAAGGTCTGTAACATTACTGTACTTCAGTTATGCACTCACCGAGACATTAGCAATATCCTTCTTTCCTTCATTCGAACAATGAATCAAAGCACCCTATGGTATCTAAAGCCACATCCTACCCGCAGACGCACACATTCAACTTCCATTGTTTCCCTTCCTTCAGAATTCGACACGCATGTCTTGGGGCAGAATTTGGCTCTTCGTCTTGAAATACAGAGGTCTTCTGCAGTTTTTCAACTGTAACACTCCATGTATTGTAAAATCTGAAACATTGCCCATTGAGTGCTCTAATACCCACCATAAAATCCACTAGGACTTTTTCCAGAGTGCATTAAACAAACAAGTAGAAATGCAATGACCTATGTGCTACCCAGCTTTAGTTTTTACTGTACACAGGTACAGTTGTTTTAATCATAATAATCTATGAACTGGTCATCTTGCTTATTTATTCAGATTATTAATGAAGGGGATGCATGTGTATATCATTCCAGTTTGCACAGATCTGATTTGAGAGTTTTGTGTGCATCTGCTCCTTGTCAAATATAACTGTCTATAAGGATGTTTATACAGTACACACAGTGGAGAAGATTCAAAGCCATAGAGAAAAATGAAAGTGCTCAGCAGTATACAATCCAACAATCTTCAAACAGAAGTCAGAGGTGGGCTGTACATGATATGCATGAAAGGGTTAATTTGGGAAAGGAGGGTTTCAAAAGGTGCTAGTGTTATGTCTTCAGGAGGGGTGTGTCTGCTGTGTTTGTGTGCACACTCATTTTGTCTCAAACATGGCTCCTACCCTCTTTATCTGGTGTTAAAGTGATTGTCCCAGTGGAGTGGGCTTGGTTATTTGAGTTCAATGCCCTTTGCAGCAAATCCAGGCTGACCAGTTCTATCAGGTTCTTACCAATGCTGTTGATCTCTGTTGACCCCAACCCCATTCACGCGGAGCAAAAATACATGACTTCTTCTGTGCTGCTATGCATTTAGAAAAAGAACAAGCAGGGAAGTTCGCAAAGATTTTTAAAATTGTGAAACTTAGATGAAACCAGTGAGTCTTGACAAAAAGAGGGAGGGAGTTACAAAAAATGTGAAAAATTATTTTCTGGTTTGAGACCAAATGCTTTTCATTTCAAAGAAATTTCGAATGTCAAAATTTCAACCAAACCCCCACCCCCAGAAAAACATCATTGTAAAACATTTGTTGCAATTTGCTCCCCACCCCACTTTTTTTTTTTCTTTTACCAGTTCTACTATTGGAGAATTACAGTGAGAATAACTTGAGCTGGAAAGGCACAACCACAACGTACTTTAAAGTTATTTCACAAGAGACTGAATTGTGTAAATGAGGAGGGAGCATTCACAAATCAGTGTGCGCACATGCACAACAACGGTTTTGGGGTACATAACTCATAGGGGGCATGCTGAAACATCCCTGAGAGCTGCACTCAGTGGAACGTGCTTCATGCTGGCATTCCTGGTGTTCCTTAACAAAATGCTTAGCTTTTAGTTTACACAAGAAAAACAATTTCAAAGGGCAAAAGCTCCAACTATCTTAGGAGTGTCCGGTCTCACTGCTGCACTTCTCAACTCACCGAAAGCTCCCAGGCCAACACAGCTCTGTTTCTCAATTCATTCATTAAATCCCGGTGCTGGAAAGATTGTTAGTTGAAACAATGTATGTGACATTTATTGTTCCCATCCTTTTTTAGCCAATAGGAATACAGCAAATCACATGGACTCCAATTTAACATTGTGCAGTCTCTGGAATAATTGACCTTCAGTTATCAGCCCACCAGGCACAAAGCGCAAGTCTGACAAGAAGGGGAAGAGTTGAGAATTTTTACCTATTTTTTGGCACTGCTCATTCTCCTCCCTTTCATGGAAGCACCAGCCCGCCCTGAACCTTCCAACTTCCACGGGGATTTGATTTTGTGTGCAGAATGTCTGGCTTGTGGGCTCAGGTAAAATGAAGACTTATTGGAAGGGCTCTTGGGGGGGTCACAAAAAACAGCCCAAAGATTGTATTAAGCCACCACGGTCACCGAGCCTGCCCTTGAAAACGTCAGCCTGCCTCAGAGCAGCAACCCCACTGTCTCACCAACTGAGAGCGCCACTGGATGACGGGAAGTAAGAAGTCCCGTGCAAATTGTGGATGCTTATTCTAGATGTTAGGTCATTGTTGTTCATGTTGTCCCTTTCCACCCACTCTACACCACACTGGGTTACTTTAGGCTCACAATAACTGGGACAAAACATCCCTTTCTGACAAAGGAAGGAGTTAACCAAAAAGCCCACATGCCAAACGCTACTAGTGTAGCTGTCTGGGTGGTGGGCGGTTGGGCCTAGTGATTGAAACGAGAGTGTGGACTCTGTCAGTTAGATCTGGGGTCCTGGAACAATCCAAGGGTCAGTACTGGAGGGGCAGAAGCTGAAGGCCAGAGCTGGAGGGTCAACAGAGTTATAAGCCAGAGGCAGAGCCGGGAGCCAGCGACAGGGCTGGAACAAAGGCAAGCACAACTGCAGGCATGGTACAGCTGAGCAGCCACTGACCTGCTGTGGGGGCCAGGCTTATAAACAGGGCTGTGGAGCCAGCAACTAATCAGGGGCTATGGCCACTCTGTCAGATCCAAGGAAGTGCAGCTGGGCTTATTGGTTGCCTAGCAGCAAAGTTCAGCAGCTGGTCCAAGGCAGTGCAGCTGGTCTGGCCGCTGACAACTAGCCACCATCTGGGGCTTTGCTAAAGCCTGAAGTGAACGAGCTGCCTATCCGGAATGGAATCCAGATCACAAGCAAATCTATCTAGTTGGATCCACTCAGGTCAATGGGTCGCCAGTTGACTAATCTGATAGACAAAAGCCTCTGTTTGATGTCAACATATCATGGGTGAAATCCTGGCCCCACTGGAGTCAACAGCAAAACATTCATGTCAGGCCAGGATGTCACCTCAGGAGCTTTCAGGTGATGTATGGCACATATTAGCAGCCCAGGAGGCAAAATATTTCTCAGTGGATGACCAGATGGGTAAGTGCTGCATTAAAGGGACTCTTCCAGCAGGGACTGCCTTCATCACATGTCCCACAGAGCACTGAGCACTTGGCAGACAAGAGCGAGTCACAACAGTCAATACCAAGACAAGCCAGAGGGACGGTACCACCAGCGAACAGCCCCGGTTTTCTGTTAACATTTCAGTCTGAATGAGCACTGAGAAGACATAGGTCTAGTCTGTCCTTCAGCCTGCATGCTCCTGCAGGGATGTAAGGGACAATTAGACTTCCCCTACTCCACAGGCCCCTGAACTGGACCTTGGGCCCAGGCAAACATGAGCCCAGGGGGCCCACTACTTCCTCCTGCAGCTCCATCCTATTCCCTCCTGCTGAACATCTCAAAAAATGCACTTGGTTTGAGTGTGCTCTCTGCACGGTTTTACACTGGACAGATCCAGAGTTTGGGGAAGTAAAGGTTGTCCAGTTCTGGCTAAGGATTTAGTCAGCTCCTGCCTAACGTTATAGTCCCAAACGGCCCTCAAATCAACGTATGTCATACTTTGTGCATTGAGAAGCTCATACAAGCCATGAACTCTCCTCTCTTACGCACCAGTTAAATGCCATTGATTTCACTGGTGCTGTTCCTGCATGGCACTTTGTGTAAATGAGGGGAGAATTTGGCCCCACATGTTGTGATTGAGTTATGTGCACCACTGTCCATTGAGGACCCAGGAGGGGCAATCACTCTGAGGCCTCCTTGATTCCTTCATGTAGCTCAGGGCTTCTCTTCTCAACGGCATCGATTTAGCAGGCCTGATGAAGATGTGATGTCAATGGGTGAACTCTCTCCTGTCGACTTAATTAATCCACTTCAATGAGAGGCAAAAGCTGTGTTGACGGGAGAGCATCTCTTGTTGACATAGCACAGTGTAGACATCCCTTTAAGTCGATATAAGTTACACCGACTTAAGTTAACATAACTCACATACCTTAACTAGCATAACTTACATCATTAGTGTGGATAAAGCCTCTGTATCTAATGTGTCTGCATCTTTAATTCTTTTGGAGCAACTTAAATTGTCTAGTATCCTAGAGATCACCATGGGTCAACAGTCCTTTGTCTTTCCACTTGTTCTGGACAGAATGTGCATTTCCTTTCTTTAGAACTATATTAAATTGTAAACATACTGCACCAGATCCTTACTAGTGCAAACTGGCATAGCTCCATCAAAGTCAATGGGGCTACACTGATTTATGCAAGATGAGGATCTGGCTCATTGGAGGGCTAAAGGTGCTGGATTGAGGTCAGTAGAGTTATTTCATATTTACTCCGTGGTAAATGAGAAAAGAATATGGTTCCACCATGACTAGGAAAGAACAGAGATGAGGATGCCACTGACAGCAGACTAGAGGACAGGGCGAACTGAGCCAGAACTGATTTAGTCTTGCAGCAGCAGTTACTCCTTGAGCTTCAGGATCCACAGCATTGAAGACACTAGTCACTTATTAAGCCTGGACAATCATGGTAAAGGATGGCTTTC
This sequence comes from Dermatemys mawii, assembly GCA_007922305.1. Taxonomy (NCBI): domain Eukaryota; kingdom Metazoa; phylum Chordata; order Testudines; family Dermatemydidae; genus Dermatemys; species Dermatemys mawii. The sequence goes on along the minus strand of ML677359.1, from coordinate 10,514,100 downwards.
AGGAGCTACTTTGGCTGCTAAGAAGATCCTCTCTCTAAGTCGGAAAGTACTGCCATTTCCCATACAAAATATAGTTCATTAACGCTGTGCCCTCTTAAGCATTGCAAAATTTGTGAGGGTCTCCTCTGTCAGGCTGAACAAGCAGATCTGGCAACCTTTCACTGAGCTTTTTGGGAATTAGATGTCCAGTGCCTCTCAACTGATTTGTAAAGTGCAGCTCTCACCCTTTTGGAGGGTTTCTTTTCCCTAGCCTGGGCCTGAGATCAAGAAGGTAACCCTTCGGTAATCTTTCACAAGATTCTCTGCTGGTAAGACAATATAGGATGCTGGTGTAATATTCCATGATATATATGTGTCTATGTGCCTTCCCCTCTTGTGTCTTGTCTATGACTGTCTCTCTCTGCATGGCACGCTGAGGCTGTTGCTATGTTGTTTGTCTCTGAGAAACTTTACAAACACACAGTGTTACTGGGAATATAGAGTTGGGTCTGCACAGAGCACGTCATGTAGCCCCGGGTGTCTTTTCCCTGGGACAGGGTAGAATTGCTAGCTCTGTGAGGAGAGGCAGGCTGTCTTGTGACTGAGTCACAGGACTGGGAATCAGGAGACCCAGCTTCAGTTCCTAGCTCTGCCACTGACTTCTGGGTAACCTTGAGCACATAAGAAGAGAGATTCAGACATTAGCCTCTGTTTTTTCTAGTATGATTAAGGTCATTTAGATGTCTATGTACAGCTGTAATAATGAAGTACCATTGGCTATAATGAATCTCACTCCTTTTATTTACTCATTTCAGTAACAATGCTACACCAAGAAGTGACTTCACCAGTGCCATCTCCAGCAAAGCTTTCAATTAAAACTGATTTGGTAACGCTGAAAGAATGGTTTTAATTAATAAATTAGGGAACAGATCCTATCATCCTTATCTAACTTAAAAGAGTCCCTTACTCCTCTGTTGTTATTTGTATAAGGGAAGGGACTGGGAAACCCAGTGAATGATCAGGGCACCATTGTGACAGGCATTGTACAGAGATGGAGCCAAGAAGACAGTCCTCAACCCAGAAAACTCACAATCTACAAGCACTGGCAGGACCTACCAGGAAGATGAAACAGACATACAAGGCCGAGGGGTGCTAGGATGATGATGTAACAATAAAACCAACAGTTTAGCAGAAAAGCAGAAGTCACAGCTGGCCACTTGCCTAACTCCCGTAGTCCCATGGAAATTAATGGAACTACTGGAGGAAGGAAGAGCCAGGCAGAGTGTGTGAAGGTGGCAGAATCTAGTTCCAAGGAGGAAGAAGAAGAAGAATTATTATTAATGGTCTCTTGGTTGCTAACCTTTGCAAGTGCTAATAATAGAATATTCTTTCTAGGCCTGATCCTGTTTTGTAGCTTGGGCCCTTTTCTTTGCCTGAGATAAAGTTTTTTTAAAGTAGGGACAACTCTAAATATAATGGACCAACTTTAGCCCTCACATGACCTAGTGCAATTCCTACTAAAGTCATCATTACAATCATCGTTATGGTGATAGTATGTGCCCAGCACTTCTCAGGCTCCAGGCCTATATTTCTGCTGACATTCCATACATTTTGTGACAAAAATGGGGATAAGCTAAAGAATCTTCAACCATTTTTAACTGAAGGTTCCTGTGCCCACAAAAAAGTTCTGGGTATCACAACACAAACCAGACACAGTCCCTGTATTAATCATCATTTCTTATTTTTCTTTGGAAAAGGTCGTCCTGTCCACGCACTGTGTGCTGTGTAAACTCCCCTGCCATCAGCAGGGTTTGTCAGATGTGATCAACGATTAAAAAGAAACAAACCGAACCAGAGACAATGAAAATCTTTTAGAAAATTGTGATCCTTTTATTTGGGAATCTACTGATTGCCGTTGGAATCCAAGCTATGCTGATTGCATGGTGCCACTTAGTGGCAGAGGAAAGTACAACACTCCGCATGGTGGAAATGTTATGTCTGTTTAAATTATTCTTCCACAGTTATCCAGGCCAAAGGATAAAGCAGATACATACAACAGAGATCTGTGATAAGGAGAGCGGGACTTAAGTCCTCATCCTTCAAACGTTTAAGTTGTATGTAATTTGGCTCATAAGAAGAGTGAAGGGCTAAAAGGAGACAGCAAGATAAGGATCCAGACAAAGGGTGTTGGAGATGGGGCAGAGAGGGGGATTAACTAAGACAGGGCTACACAGCGGTTTTCAGGGGTCTGTGGCAAAATCTGAAACTGAGACCTCTACCCTGCCAAAAAAATGACCACTGAGGTGGGGGTTGGTTGGGAGGGTGAGGCTGGTGGGTTTGGAGAGTGTGCCCACACTCCACTCGCGCTGCAGCGGCAGCTTCAGTCCCACAAGGCAAGGCCTGGCTCCCTGCTCTGGGTGTTGTGACCTGGTCATGGGGTTGCAATGCCACTCAAGTTTGGCCTGGCAGTCTCTCCATTATGATGGAGGGCCACCGGGCCAATTCTGAGTGGTTCTGTGACCCTATGCCCCAGGTTGCAATATCTCTTGGTTTGGGAGTCCTCTCAGCCGGGGGGCCTGGGGCAAACTGCCCCCTTTTGCCACCCTCTCAGGCATCCCTGGCCTCAGACAAGTGGGAAGAATTAGGAAAAACTTCAGAATGCCCTGGGTGGCCAAGGTTGTTTCTGCTGCAAATCAAACAAGCCAAAAACATGCTTCCAGGAAACCAGCCCATCGTAGTGGTGTGTTCTTGGAATGCTGATGAGAAGATGGGTGTGAGAGAGGTTCTGTGTATGTCTGTGTCTGTGTGTCTGTGTCTGTGTGTATATGTGAGAGAGAGTGGATATGTATAGATATGGGTATGTAGGTGTGGGTGTACATATATCTGGTGAGAAAATGCAGACAGAAGCTTAACATACATGTGTCATTTGTATTTGAAAACCACTTTTATTTTTGGTTTCTTTTTTCTGAAAATTGTGTTCAATTTCCTTAGCCAGGAAAAAAATTGAAGAGAAGTAACATAACACACATTCAGCTATGATATATAGATAGATAGATAGATATAATGTATATATAATGTACAAACTCAGCTATGACATCATATATATATATATATATATATATATATATACACATATATCTATATCTATATATACACACACACACACATGTATATATCTATCTTTATCTATATCTATATCTATATATATGTATATAGTGACAGAGTCAGACTAGCATTAGGCTAATGCTGGCACCTGATCTCAATTAACTGCAAAAGGTCAGTTAAGACTGTTAGTTTAATGAAGACAGGTGGAGCCAATCAAGGTCTCACTCAGACTGTTTAAAAGCTCTCCTTTCCAGTTCCCTCGGGGGAGTCAAGGAGAAAGGAGCTGGAGGAGAGGAAACTTTGCTGCAACCTGAGGTAACGGTGAAGCTAGGAAGAGGGAACCTTGGGGAAGTGGCCCAGGAAATCAAAGCAGCATTAGTGGTGGAAGGAAAGCCACCAACAGCTGCTAGCATTAGGGTTCCTGGGCTGGAACCTAATGGTTCCAGCCCAGGGACCCTAATGGTAGGCAGATGGGGGGAACCCTGGGCCGGAGTAGAGGGCTGGCCCAGGTTCCCCCCATCCGCCTCCATACTCTACGGAAATCCTCTTGAGAGGAAAAGCAAGACTCAGCTCATACAGGAGGCCGAACTGTGTTTACTGAGCTCTACGGAGCAGTAAAGACTGTGGGGTATTCCCCCTTTTCCACCTCCCATACTGGCCTGTGATGAAGGTAACTCACTAGGTGATGACTCTTGCCATTATACTGAGAAAGAAAGGTCACTCTGGGGCGTAGATGAATTTCTGAGGCCCCTGAATCCACCAGGAAGCGCAGGACCCACAAGTACAGACTCGGAGCTTTGTCACAACATATATAGGTGAAGTACTGTGGCCCGTGTTATGTAGGAGGTCAGACTAAATAATCATAATAGTCTCTTCTGGCCTTACAATCTATGAATCTATGAAACCCATGTATCCTGAGAAAAGATGCACTCATATTTATTTAGAGCCAACAGGCAAGTAGAAGAATCTTGTACAAAAATGATAACAGGGCCATAATGAATGAGTTCTGGAATTTTGGCATACGCCTCTCCTGAGATGCTCTAGGAAGGGCCATATTTCATTAAGATTGTCCTCTGCCCCAATTTCCATCCCCAAAAGGGTCTATCCTCTTGGAATGTGCTGTCTCTTGAGAGTTACAGTTGTAAAATACTCATAGATCAATATAATTAAGTTTTAAAGTATGGACTACAGCAAGGTTGCTGAACACAGTTAGAACAGCCATCTGGGTGATGACCTAAAGACCTCAAGAATGGCAGATAAAAAGAGGTCTGCCTGCCAGGCAATCAGCTTCAAAACCACCAGATGAACCTTTTACTACAGAAAGGCAACAAATGATTTTGATTATTCATCCATACCCATGAGTCAAGAAAACCTGAACAGTCTGTGTTATAATTTTAATCTGGTGTCTGCTGACCTGCCACAATGCCAGGTGAGGGAGTGGGGAATACAGTTGCTCCTGGGAATGTGAAGTTGAACCTGCCTTCACTCAAGAGATGGCTGAATATGTGTGTGTATTTGTGTCTTTCTGAGGTTGGAATATGATCTCACTGCAACGCTGCATGTCAGCTTTTAAACCTAACTAACTACAAAAGAGAAACCAGCTGAGAGAGAGGACTGAATGTGCCAAAGGGAGAGGAGGCTCAGCTGAGGCAAGGGCTTTGTGTTTTGGAGCTGCAGAATGAGAAAAAAGAGAGATGGAAAGAGGGCAGTGGGTGGAGCTCACACATGGACTGTGCCTTTAGTTCTGCTCCTAGGTATCACACTGCACAACACAAAAATTGATTGGCTAGTTCTTTAGAATTTCTGAATGGAAAAAAGGGTTAAATGCCAATTTTCTAGATGTGGTGTGAGATGCAGAACTGTGGTACATGCTGTGTTAGCCACTAAGTAGCTGTCTATACTTCATTAAAATTAGCAGTGTGACTGTTGCAGCACAGCAGGCAGCAATGGTTAGCACCCAAATGTAGAGAGAATTTTTTGAAATCACCATTTTGTTTGGTTCTGTTGTGGTTTGTCCACCATTTTGATATCTCTTCTTGTTGGACCAGTTGGGGCCCTTTTTGGTTAAAGTGGGAAGGATGGTGTCATGTGACCTAGGTAATCTGCCCAGTAAAGAGGGCATAAAAAGTCTGTGCGCCCGGTGCCAAGAGCTGTCCATCCTGGTTGCAGTCCAGTGTTTAGGGTGTCCTACATGCCAACAAAAAGGACAGAAGATCTCCCTACTGTTCCTGTTCCCGATAAATTTGTTAGTCTCTAAGATGCCACAAGTACTCCTCGCTCTTTTGGCTGATCCTGAGTGTGTTCATTCCTGAATCTGTTGTCATGTGATTGTGTGTCTCCAGTTCCTGAGGCTGTTGGTGAGTCTGCTGTGCCTTTGGATCCGTGTGGGCATGTTCCCTGTCCGTGATAGCCTCTCATCCGATGATGTACTGACTTACCTGATTTATTTGTATATCTACCTCATGTTTGCTTGGGGTCCCTGGCTTGGGGCCAATTCGTTTGAATTAACAACGGAGTGCTTTGTGTTACCCTTTTTAGTGAACTGTTATTTAGCTGGGAGCTCTGTTTAATACATTTGGCTTTGTTTATATTCTATATCCTGTTTGCTTCGAGTCATTCACCAGATATGGGAGGGAGTATGAGTCTGTAAGGTGGTGGCTAAATCCTGCAGCTCCCTGTTGAATACCCTTTCTGGATTAACACAATTACAAGCCTGTCCAATCCCTTGGGTCTGTATTCAGGTGGCTAGCCTGTGCCATAATGTCCACATTGCTATTTTTAGCATGCTAGCTTGAGCAGACATAGTGTATGTCTGTCTAGCCGGGCTGGGAAGCATGCTCCCAGCTGCAGCGTAGTCATACCCTAAACCCCTGGCTCTCCAGATTAGAATTCCTGCTTTCAAACTATGGCTTTGTCTACACTACCGTCTGGATCGACGGGTAGAGATCGATCTATTGGGGATCGATTTATCACATCTCGTCAGGACGTGATAAATCAGCCCCCAAAGTCGACTCCAGAACTCCAGCTCACCAAAAGGCGCAAGCTGGAGTCGATGGGAGAGCCCGCTACTGACTGCTGCCACCGTGAGGATGGCAGGTAAGTCGACCTAAGATGCGTTATTCATGTAGCTGAAGTTGTGTATCTTAGGTCGACCCTCTGCGCTGGTGTAGACCAGGCCTATGGGTAGGGTTTTACACTCTCTTAGCACAGGTATAAGTGATTATTAAACAAGGTGTAAGATGCAAAACTGAAGACTATGAGGTATACTGCATCAGACCCAATTTAAAGGACTGCCTGTTCCTGTGCCTAAAAGAACATAGCCATATGTAAATTAAGCTTCTTTTGAAGCCAACTCATCAGAATCTATATGAATTAATACAGATGAATAGCTCTGACTAGGTGGGAAGGCTTTGGAATCCCTAAATATTGGGCCAGAATTTCTTTCCAGGGAAATGAGAACACTATCTCTGTCAGTAAGCCAGTCTTCCTAGTTTGCTTATCACCTATTTCTATATATACACACACACACACACACACACACACACACACACACACATAATACAGGAACAAGGCTGACTATTTTAGGGCCTGACATTCTCTGTCGGCATGGTAACTTTCAACTCCCCATCTCTGATGGATGCTACTTAAAACAGAAGATTAAGCAAATTCATACCTTTTGCCAAATGCTCAGCAAACCTTACTACAGCATCCCAGACAAAAAACCCAGTTTTTTTGTCACTTCCATGAGTGCATCTCCTGTAGGCATTTCGGTAAGAAATGGCAGATTTGGGACCCATGTGCTTAGATAACCAAGATGATGGAAGATGATTCATGGCCCATCACCACCCATAAGCCACACCAGCTTGTTACCCTACTCTTTCTTGGGCAGTCCTTACTTGGGGTTCTGCCTTACAAAACATAAATCCATAAACCCCATATGTTCCTTGGGAGAAAAACCGAACTTTTATGATCTTTTCAAACTCTCCCCTGGTCAATATAATTAATATTCTTCTCTCAGTATAATTTAGGATGACCAGATGTCCCGATTTTATAGAAACAGTCCCAATTTGGGGGGCTTTTTCTTATATAGGCTCCTATTACCCCCAACCCCTGTCCTGATTTTGTACGCTTGCTATCTGGTCACCCTACTATAATTCAATCTAATTATTCTTAGGCTGTGTCTACACTTACACCAACATGTAGGGTACACACATGGTACATCCCCCTAGCATGGGTATAAATAGCAGTGTAGACAGGGAGGCGTTGCTTAGGTAAGTAGAGTAAAGAAACGCCAGCATGTTAGAGTATGTACCCTACACAGCCCTCTGTGCACCCAAGCAATTGCCTCCCACGTCTACACTGCTGTTATTAGCAGTGTAGTGTCCTGCATCTAGAGCCTTTTCCCCCCACAGTGGGAGAGGAGAAGGGCTCTAGAAGGCAGAGGCAGTGAGGAAAGGCTGTGGGAGCTCCCAGTGGTAGGGAAAAGCTACAGCCTCTGGCAGGTGGCAGCAGAAGGGGAAAGCTTCAGCAGCTCCCTGCTGCCAGGGCTTTTCCACACTGCCGGAGCCTCTCCCCTGCCAGAGCCTTTCACTGCCACATGTAGCTACATGCCGCAGCATGGCTGCAGCCTGCCTTTCACTGTGGGGATGTCACCAGTGTAGACAAGACCTCACACCCATCCATTTTTCCAGGGACACTAGCTTCACTCTCCTCACTATGGGCTTGGTTACACTTACCGCTTTATAGCGGTTTTGGTTATACCTGCCTTCAGATACAGCTCCAGGGATAGCACTCCAGTGTGTCCACGCTCACAGCCACAACCGCCCTGGTGTGGCCACATTTGCAGCACTTACAGTGGCATGGGGAGTGGTGCGTTATGGGCAGCTATCTCAGCATTCAGCTGGGTGCAACATGCTTTTCAAACGAGAGGGGTGAGGGGGTGCGTGTTGTGTGTATGTGGAGGGAGAGAGCGAGCGGATTTTTGGCATGCTGAGAGTGTGTCAGCAAACTGTCTTTGAAATGAAGATCACCCTAATCTTCTCCTTCTCGCTCGCTCACAAGGTAAACATTTGCTTTGTTGATTTGCCGAGTTACAGCTAAGCTCTGAAAAAGTACTGCCACATTCCTCCAGCCAAGTTCAAAACAAAGGGGAGAGAGGCTTAATTGCCTTAAATAGCTTAGGGGCTGTTCCAGAGATCACTCAAAGCGATGTATTGTTACTACCCGTTTACACTGGAGCTAAAACGAAGCACCCAATACGCTATATCTGTTAATCATCTGGCAAGGAGGATTACCAGGATTGGCATAACTGTGGACTTACAGCACTGTATGTGCCTCGCCAGTCTGGATGGGTAGTGGGTTATAGCACTCCTGGAGGCTTTATAGTGCTATAAAGTGCCAGTGTAATCAAAAGCCCTCAGTTCACACATGCTTCCCTCAGGCCTTCTGGCTCCTTAGCTCTCCAGTGTATTCAATTGGCAGCTTTGAGAAAGTTGCTGCTGATGTATCCCATACCCTCCTGGATTTTTATTTTTTTTATTTTCGTTCACCTTTGAAAATCTCTTTATTTTCAATGAACATTTTAAAAACCTGTTTTCTTTAAAGTAACATATAAACAATCGTGCTTCTATGGGGCCAGCCAGGCATTTGCCGTGCCTTCCCTAATCCCTGCTTAACCTCATTCATTGTCTGTTTAAGAACAAAACTCCATGAGATTCATTCAAGAAGACTGGATTATGCCTTGGTAGCCCTGTAATATGCATGTAGGATTAGTGATTCGAAAACCTAGAAGTTACTAAACCTGCAACAACCCAGACACCTAGAAAATCCTTTTCTATTCCTGGCTTTCTGTTAAGAGCCAGGATTCTCAATGTGGTTTATCCATCGATTTAAGTCATAAGTGAAGTACAGGTTTTTGGTTTTCGGTTGGGTTGTTGTGGGGGTTTTGCTTTGTTTTGTTTTGTTTTTTGGATCCTTACAATAATAGAATGACTGACAGTTCAACTTGGTCTGTGGCAGGAACACATATGGCCAAATCAAGTCATGCTAGTATCAGTAACATGGTGTCTGGTCTTTATTCTTGGCCTTTTTCTTCCCTCCATCACTCCAAATTTTGCTGGAAAAGTCCACAGTAAGACTGGCCATTTTGCTGCACTGTCCTGCTACTGACTTTGGTTAGCTCTGATGTGCACAAATCTATTGTAATCATAGGGTAGTAAAATAGGAAATCCCCTTCACTAATCTCCTGTGTAGAGAAAAAGGTTAGTTTTCCACTCATTCAAGTGATGATGATGGCTTAGTAGACCTGGTTGAAATTTTTCAGCCAATTTTGTTCCCATCAAAAATGGAGTTTTAGCTATGTTGGGGCGGGGGGGTATGGGGTTTGCAGGAAAGTATCATTTGATGACATTTTTGATTTTTCAATAAGAAATTTTAGTTTCATTCCAGCTTCTGAAGACTGAAAATTTTTGAAAATTTCAAATCTTTGTGTCCCTGCCCCTCCTTTTCACAATACAATAAATAGTGTGTGATGCTGTTGTTTTGCCTATTTTCTCCCCCGCTTTTTCTTCTCTAAATTTCCAAAATGTTTCAGAAAGACACTTAAATAGGAAGTTGGGGGAAGGGTCAGGGCTAAAATCATAGAGTTGAAGGCTAGAAGGGACCATCCAGTCTGACTGCCTGTATATGACAAGCCACCAACACCACCCTGCACCCACACACTAAACCCAAATAAACACACTAAGGACTTCATTACATTTACAGCTTTATAGCGGTTTTGGTTATACCTGTCCTCCTATACAGCTATAGGGATAGCGCTATAGCATGTCCACACTGAGACCTGCCAGCAGTATAGCGTGGCCTCATTTGCGGCACTTGCAGCGACACGGGGAGTGGTGCATTATGGGCAGCTATCCCAGCATTCAGCTGGGTGCAACGTGCTTTTCAAACAAGGAGGGTGAGGGGGCATGTGTTGTGTGTATGCAGAGGGAGAGAGCGAGGGGATTTTCATCCTTCTGAGAGCCTGTCAGCAAGTTTCCTTTGAAATACAAAGCCTGCTAGTCTTCTCTGTCACACAGGCTCCCTCCGTAAACATTTGCATTGCTTATCTGCAGAGTTAAGAGAGAAACTCTGAAAACATACTTCCGCATTCCTCCAGCTGAGTTCAAAACAAAGGGAAGAGATGTCAATTGCCTTAAATGGCTCAGGGTGTCTCCAGAGATCACACAAAGTGCTTGTGTGTTAATACCCATTCACACTGGCGATAATATGGAGCAGTCAATACGGAATAGCTGTTAATCCTCCGGGAAGGGAGGATTACCAGGACTGGTATAACTGTGGGTTTATAGCGCTCAACGTACCTCGCCAGTCTGAATGGGTAGGGAGTTATAGCGCTCCTGGAGGCTTTATAGCACTATAAAGTGCCAGTGTAATCAAGCCCTAAATGATCAAAATGAGACAAAAGTGTTCCAGTGCACAGGAGACTAGACTATTGTGTGCCACAGGCAGGGAACAGGAAGGACCGATGTGCACCAGTGCTCGAGGCCCCCCACAATGGCGGGGAAATGATTAAGTGAGATGTACCCTGATAATCCTGGCAAGTGACCCACAGCCACTCATTGCAGATGAAGGTGAAAAAAACCCCTAAGGTCACTGCCAATCTGATCTGGGAGGAAGTTTCTTCCCAAAACGACATATGACAATGAGTTAGACCAGGGATAGGCAAACTTTTTGGCCTCAGGGCCACATCTGGGTATGGAAATTGTATGGCTGGCCATGAATGCTCATGAAATTGGGGGTTGGGATGTGGGAGGGGGTGAGGGCTCTGGCTGGGGGTGCGGGCTCTGGTGTGGGGCCAGAAATGAGGAGTTCGGGATGCAAGAGGGGACTCTGGACTGGTGCAGAGGATTGGAGGGTAGTTTAGGGGGATGTGGGCTCCAGCTGGGATTGGGGCTGGGGATGAAGAGTTTGGGGTGTAGGAGGGTGTTCTGGGCTGGAACCAGGAGGTTCAGAGGGTGGGATGGGGATCAGGGCTGGGGCAGGAGGTTGGGGTGTGGGAGAGGGACAGGGGTACAGGCTCCAGATGGCACTTATCTCAAGCAGCTCCCAGAAGCAGCAGCATGTCCCTCCCCCAGCTTCTAGGCAGAGGCACGACCAGGTGGCTCTGCGCACTGCCCCATCCATAGGCGTCACCCCTGCAGCTCCCATTGGCTGTGGTTCCTGGAAGCAGCTGTGGAGGCGGCACTTGGGGCAGGGACAGCGTGTGGAGCACCCTGGCTACTCCTACATGTAGGAGCCTGAGGTGGGACATGCCGCTGCTTTCAGGAGCTGTGTACAGAGTCAGGGCACGCATGGAGCTGGGCAAGGCCCCACCCCCGCTCCCCAGCTGGAGCGTCAGACTGGGGCAAGCCCCAGACCCCACTCCCTGGTGGGAACTCGAGGGCCAGATTAAAAAGTCTGAAGGGCCAGATGTGGCCCCTAGGCCATAGTTTTCCCACCCCTAAGTTAGACCCTAAGCATGTGAGCAACACCAGCCAGCCAAGCTCCTAAGACAAAGAAAGTTCAGTGATGGCTCTGAGCCCTGGCCCACCCCATCCAGTGTCCTGTCTCCAGCCATGGCAATCCTTGAAGTTTCACAGGAAGGCAATAAAATACAAAAACAACCCAGAATACACCAGGGGGAATCCCTTCCTGACCCCTCCAGGTGTCTGGCTAAATTTGAAACCCTGAAGCATGAGCTTTTAACCCCAGAGCATTTCTAGTCTCCATGGCAGTGATGGGCGACCTGCAGGCTGCACATGGCCTGTCAGGGTAATCTGCTGGCGGGCCACCAGGCTATTTGTTTACATTTGCCTGGTTGCCCGCAGCTCCCAGTGGCCATGGTTCGCCTTTCCCGTCCAATAGGAGCTGCAGAAAGCGGTGTGGGCCTGGTGAAAGAAGAAGCAGCACAAGCACCAGCTGGCAGTACAGGGCCTGGAAATGGCATCTAGGATCCTAGTTCTGAGAGAGCTGGGCAGGAAGAATAATCTCCCCAAGCCCCACAAAGTTTCCTACTGAAGGAAGCAGGATCCTTAGGGTTCCTGCTGTGTGGGTTCCTCCGGAGACTGCGCTATTATTAATGGCTTGGCATGGCCACATTTTTTTGTTTGACTGAGACAGCACATTTGTTCAGGGAGCCTAGGGCACCCAGACAGCATGGATATAAATCTAAATAGGTGCGGCATAGAAACTCTGCTATTCCGTTCAAGCCAGAATATCACTCACCATTGTGGGATTGAGGCCCCATCTGTGTCTGACACTGTGCTCATCCCCAGAACCTTGTCACTGATGAAGTAGTATTTAGAACTGGCACTTTGCCCAAGATGAAAATGCCTCCATTAACCATTGGGGCCTCTTCAAAGTCCTAGTACATGGGAATTTTCCAGCTTGCCCCGTAGGGCTACTCTGTGCGGTGCTGGGGAGAAATAGGAAGAGAAAGGGCTGGCTGCAAATCACCTTCCTCTACTAACCCTTAAATGTGCAGTGCTGTTGTAGCTGTGTCCAGGATATAGAGAGACAAGCTGGTTGAGGTAATAATATCTTCTACTGGACCAACGTCTGTGGGTGGGAGAGGCAAGCTTTCGAGCTTACACAGAGCTGAAGAAGAGCTCTATGTAAGCCCAAAAATGTGTCTCTCTCACAGCAGTAGCTGGTCTCAACTGAAGCTGCTTCACCCACCTTGTCTCTCTAAGACCGGCAACATAACATAGTCTGATGTTGCTTTTACAAAGTTTGCCACCTGAGGGCAATGTGATTTTGCATATGCTTAGCAAGCTAATAAGTAAGTGAGAGCCTGTGACAGTCATTGTCTGGGTGTGTTTCGCTGTGGGCATTTTGAATATTATTTAAATGATTGGTGGAGTTTCATTCTTTGATTTTATTTCCAATTCTCCTCTCATCTTTTATTCTCAATACACAAAAGAAGTCCTACCCAGAGCTCCAGTCCTCCAGACAGAACCGTGCTCAGTATGCACTGCTGGGTCTTCAGGGAAAGCAGGGAATACACGGGGGTGGGAGGGGAGGGAAATGATTCCATTCTCATTTCAGAATCCCTCGTGGCTACAGGAAGCACTGTTCAGTGTTCACAAAGCCCCAACACCTACCACAGGCTCTTGACTCCATGTTTCTGATAGGGGAGAGAAACACTGAAAGGCCGGACATGCAAGAATCCCTTTTGGTAGGGACTAAGAATTAAGCCTTACTGACAGTCACCTTTCTTCATGGGTGTTGACTTCCCATGCTCTAGGTACAGTAGCCTAAGGTGTATCACTGCCCCCTACTGGATAGACCATCAGGGGTTTGTAGCTAGACTGTCCTCATGTGGCTCACACTGGAGTGTTAATTCTGCTACAGCTCACAGATGTTCTTTTTTAGCCTAGGTGGTATGAACTCACATTTCTGGAGTCTGAGGTCTATTCCTGCTAACAACTGTAAGTCTTCGCCATAGGAAAATTGTCATAGTCCCAAAGAAAGATTGATGGAGGGGCAGGATTCCAAGCAGAAGCAAGCAAACCAGGCAAGATGGGTCAATATACCAGTCCAGTGGCTTTGCTGATTAGCAGTTTACTTATATTGCTCAGGGAAAAACGGAAATGCTGACAGTATATGTCCTGGACTGCCGTGGTGCACTCTTTGCTGACTGTCCAGAAGTGATTTGTCAGAATATGTTGAACTCCAAATATAAGCAAGCTTAACTATCAAACAGTGAAGTAGCATGTTGGTGGAGGGATGGAGTTAATAGCTATATATTTAATTTAGATATCAATCGTAATTTAAAATAAACACCTTTAACAAGATGGTCTGCTCCTTTAAGGGCTAGAGGCCTGGGGCCAGCCAGCCCTATTCATTAATCAGATGCAGCTGAGGAGAGGGTGGGGACAGGTGTTCCCTATAAAAAGCAGGGCTGTTATTAGGGTGGGGGAAAGGAAAAGTAGCAGGGAGTTTCTTGAGAGAGGCAGCTAGAGCTCAGCTGAAAGAGCAAGGAAGAGTTGTGCAGAGCAGGAACAAACTGTTTGGAGGTGCCCAGGAAAGGGGTATATTAGCTTTTTAATGTTTAGCAAGGACGTGGGGACACCATGGTTGCAGTCAGTGTGGTAGAGGTACCTCAATGGGGGCAGAAGAACTTCTGTGTGATTTCTAGTCTCCAAGATGTTGTCAGGTTTGGACTCTGAGGACTTTCTTTTTAGACTTGAAAGGCTTCTCTTTGTCTTAAGAGAACATTGGGTTTGTGAAGTCCCCTGCTCAAGAGCCTGATAAGGGGAAACTGAGGCAGAGTGCGCCAATGCTGGGGTCTTGCTGCAAGGGGATGCTATGAGAGGATGCTGTCTTTCCAAGGTTGTAGGAACCCTACTACCTCACTTTTAATAACACCTTAAATTCCAGGAGCATTAAGATATTAGAGCATATGGTAGCTTACCCCAGTGTGGGGTGTCATGGCCAGTGCTGTGGTCTAGCAGGACCTAGGTGTCTCTGAGAGAGCTGAGTGCACTATGATTTCAGAGGCAAGTGATGTAGGTGCTCCATGCACTGGGCCCTTCAGGAGATAGGCCTTATGGGGCCCCATAAACACACCCAGATAGGGTTATGAACCCCCCAGGATTGGTCTGGAGTCTCCCGGAATTAGTACTGATCTCCCGTGAAAGCAATCTGGGAAATTTTTAATAGGCTATTTTCAGAAAATGACATTACCTCATGGGGGGTGGAAGGGAATCTCCCGGAATAGCTGCTGTCAGCGTTGGCAACCCAACACCCAGAGGCTGGTGAATGACAAAGGATTGCTGTACTAGGGCTGCTAGAAATACACCTTGCAATTACCCAGGCACAACTTCACTAACAGTTGCAGTAAGGAGAAAACCCACAATTCCTAACTCAGCCTCACAGGCCAGGCCGAGGGCGTGAAGTCCCTCCACAAGCTGCTGCCTTGTATCCCTTGCTGTGACCCCTGCCAAATATAGTGTGTCTGTCCAGCTTGCAGACCTTCAAACATCCACTCTCAAGGCTTCCAATTCCTAGGCCCTAGTCAGGGCCAACTCCTAAGGTGCCTGGCTTCTCCACAGCTGGCTCCCAGCCTGCTGCTTCTGTTCACATGCAGCCTCTGGGTCCATCTCAGACTATTGTTTTCCCTTCCTGTACTGAGGTGTTGTGGAGTCCTCTGCTGCCTGGGTGTTGTGTTGAGGCTTTACACTTGGCCCAGTAATGAATTGTTAGAGCAGCGTACAGCAGTAGAATGGTGGTGGTGGGGAAGATCAGAGTTAATATTAGAGAATCTCTACTACACTGTGAAGAAGGTGTGTAATAGTTAACATTGGAGACTGTTTTGTTGTAAAAACCAAAGAAATTAACACTTGGCCTTCCTCTTCTGTGCTGCAAACTGCGGGTGCAGAGGATGACCGCTTTTAATATCTGGACCAATGTGTATAGGGCTAGAGTAACATAACGGGGGATAGGTTTTGTAATTCATTTCTTTCATTGTTCAGAATAACAGGAAGCAAAAGGACAAGGTGAATGAGGCAGCTGTATGCCACCTAAACCCTAAAGAAAGGAGCAGACCCTACCCTAAGGAGACAGTAGTATCTAATGAAGGGGTGGTTTCAAACAGAGATGTGGTGTTTTTCAGTAACTGGGTTTCTCTGAAAATATTCTACTTTATAGAGCCACATTTCTTCAGACTCCTTTCCTCATGCTCACAACCTGGGGAGCTGACTAAGCAGTTTGTCTGATTCAAGTTAAGTCTGGGATGGGTTAATATATTGACCTTTAACCTCTGGAGGCTGGGCTTCAAATACCATTTAGCTCACAAATGGGAGTGGGTCTGGCAGAAGCAGCCTTAATATTTCAGGGTGGGTTTGCAAAACACATTTCACGTTCCTCATATCTCACACTTACCTGACTTATGGACTCACATGTAACCTAACCACAGGCCCTAAACAGCTGGGGAGAGCCCGTAAACAAACATTCGCTGGAACAGCGAAGCTGTCACCCATGAGGAAGAGGCTTGTGAGTGCGGGATACAGAATGAACATGGGAGCTGGACTTAGACTGTGGGGTTTGCCCCTACCTCAGATAAGAATAAGCGTACACCTCTGCACTTTCAGAACTAACTGCAAAAATTGTTTCTTTGACTGAACTTTCCCTCGGTGATTTACACCCGCACACATGCAGACCTATAGCCTAATCAAGCTATTTCTCCTCCAGGCTGGGAAGGGATAAAGAAGAGAGGTTCCTGTGTCTGGGACCGGAGATATTGGCTAGTGTCATTCGGTTGCATAAACCAAGCAGTGACTGGCCAAAAGTGCTCACTCACATAGCTGGGAACTAAAAGCTGTGCGTAAACAGCCCACAAGTGGGGGTTCTCACAGCAGAGCAGGGTAAGGCTGGCTCCCAGAGTAGAGGATTGGACTGAACTTCCAGACTGTAGGATCTCAGTGTTAGCAAACCTTCTTAACAGACCACACAAGTGTTCATGTCAAACATCAGATTAATAGGCTACATGTCTTCTTGATTTAATGACAGCTACCACTACTAAGAACTGATGCTTTCATTATACAGATCAAGTTAACAACAGGTTCATTGAGGTTTGGTGAACCCCTAGAGCTGGGGGCAGTGGATGTTGGTATTGGTTTTCGTGCTGAAATACAACTGACAGGAGATGTCTAGAAGAGGTGAAGCCCCTCTTAGTATCCAGATGTAATATGACAAAAACTACACAGATGGCTAGAAAACTAAATTCATTAATGACTGATGAAACAGGGAAACGGTTACTGTACCTTCTGTCTGGAGGACAGCCATGGAAGAGATGTTTGATGGGGGGTGCGCTCTGCCTGATACTTGTTCCCACATTCCTCTGAATAAGAAATCGTTCCGGTTTGGTCCACTAGGCAAATCACTGTGAATATAGTGGAGTCTTGTAGGAGGATGGTGATCCTATAGACAGTGGCCCTGAATGGCAGCCTGGCGGGGCCGGGGGGGCGGGGGGGCCGATGCAAATGGGTAGCTCTAGTCCTAGGCTGGCTAGGCACTGAGCTAGTTCAGGGCTGGTTTAAAGCAACTGGGGACCCTAGGCTAGGGGTTCTCGCAACTAAATTTTTGGTGGCCTCGTCCAACTCTTGCTGGTGGCCGCACTGACACTTTTTCCTGAAATTATTTATTTTTGCTAAAGTTAATAAAGTAATGTGCACATCTATCCATCCAAGTCATTGTAATTTATGGATGTAAGGTTTTGGGGTTTTTTTTGCACACTCAGTAATAAAAATCATGCACAGTTATCTCTATTCTTTACTGGGCCTAACAGAATAGAAAAACAAATAAGGTGCTTTTCCCGTTCTTGTCTTTTTTAATATTGTTCCTTTTGTTTTTTTGGTAAAAGTGGTTGTCTGTATAACAATCCTGAAGTAAATTTAAAAATGCTTTGACATCACAGAAGTCCAAATAATAATGAAAAACATATTTGGGTGGGTTGGGTCTGGGAAGGGAAGGGGAGGCACAGATGTGGCTGGCCTGGGGCTCCTCCAGGCAGGTTGGGGAGCTGCTTTGGATGAGGAGGGAGGTGCTCCGGGCAGGAGTTGAGGGGGGCAGGTCTCGGGGCGTCAGCCAACCTAGACCTCCTCTGGCCACATGGGGGTGGGACACGGGGCTTCTCTAGGCACAGAAGTGGGGGGGCTTGTGGCTCCAGGCACAAGGGGTCTCAGGGCTCCAGCTGCCGGGGATGGGGGGGAAGCATGAGTAGAAAGGGTGGAGTTGGGGGCTAGCTTCCCCAAAGGGGAGCTCCACTCGTTGCCCGTGCACCCACCGCTCGCCTCCTCAACCCCCACCTGCTGTTCACCCCCTCACCCCCCTCCACTCACTCCGCTGCTTGCAGCCCGACCCCTCTGCCTGCCTAGTCACCCTGCTGCTGGCTCATGATTCTCCATCACTAGCGACAAAGAGTAGTGTAGCACCTTATAGACTAACAGATCTTAGGGATCATGAGCTTTCGTGGGCTAAGACCCACTTCATCTGATGAATGTTGTGGAAATCTCCAGAGGCAGGTATAAATATGCAGGCAAGAGAGCAAGGTAAATTCAATCAGGGAGGGTGAGGCCCATTTCCAGCAGCTGATCTGGAGGTGTGAACACCCAGAGAGGGGAAACTGCTTTTGTAATTGGTGAGCCATTCACTAGCAGTTCTTAAATCAAGACTGGATGCTTTTCTAAAAAATCTATGGTCTGGGAATGATTCTGGGGAAGCAATATGTCCTGTGTTCTACAGGAGTCAAACTAGATGAGCACAATGGTCCCTTCTTGCCTTGGAATCTATGACTCTGTGTTTGGCATGATTTGTCATGACTTATGTGCCACATTCCATAGCTCTATAATAACACTGCAGATTAACAATAGACTAAAATCTCATTCATTAAGTTTACATGTGAAAAGTCCCTTGCTACACGACCATCTAAAATGTCCTGTTGTTAGGCTATTTAAGGATGTTTGTGCTGCTCAACCATGATGAGAGAGTCATAATGCTTAAGGACAGACCCAGGATTTTGAAAGGGGACTAAGTGGCTTTGGATGCCTCTGGTTTTAATTGGCCCAGTTGAGACTGGGTAACAGATTATGACGTTCAGAAAGTGCTGAGTGCCAGCCCTCTGAAAATCAGGCCCTTTTAAGATGTCTTAAGTTGGGCACAGAAAATCACTAGTTACTTTTGAAAATCTTGGCTGTCATATGGATTGAAATGGGGGAATAAGCTAAATGTGTCCATCACTGAGTACTGAAGACAGTCCAATTTGATCAGTTAAAAAAAAAAAAGTCAGAAACTAAGTGCTGAAATAATAGCAGAACACAAGTCATAACTTCTAAGAAAGCAAATAGGCCAGGGATAGACAACCGATGGCACATGTGCCAAAGATGGCACATGAGCTGATTTTCAGTGGCACTCAGACTGCCTGGGTTCTGGCCACCAGTCCAGGGGGCTCTGCATTTTAATTGAATTTTAAATGAAGCTTCTTAAACATTTTAAAAACCTTATTTACTTTACATACAACAATAGTTTAGTTACATATTACAGACTTGTAGAAAGAGACCTTCTAAAAACATTAACATGTATTACTGGCACATGAAAACTTAAATAAGAGTGAATAAATGAAGCTTCGGAAAGGTTGCCGACCCCTGAAATAGGCAAAGAGAGAAGTACTAGCTGAATGAATTGGTGGTGCTTCTGACTAAGATGAATTGTAGTATCAGTTCACTATCTGATTGGAAGCATATAGGTTGCACTTCAGGGAACGATGTGCAGGGCTTAATGATATAATAGGACTTTTCCATCTCTCACAGCCATGATCCAATAGCACAGATAGAGACACTAAACTCAAGCAGAGAAAATTGCACAGATTTAAATAAATAATGAGGCTGAGTCTTCGAACTGCAGTGTAAGGAAACCCTGCTGAGAGTCCAAATCCTGCAGGCTTTCCTCAGGCGAAACTCCCATAGGAATTCCCCTAGGGACTTCAGTCTATACCAGGAACAGTATTAAGGGGCAATACTGTTAGACCCTTTCCATCTCTGCTACCACATTTAAAGCCATAGTGGTTTTTTTTCACACTCTAGCATTAGAGCTCCGTGTTTATGGGGACTGAGTCAATCGCTTCTCCTGCCAGCAGGCTGTCATGAAGCAGGTGGAACCTTGACCTAGCCTTCTTCCGATACTCCTGGGGGAATTCTATGCCAAAAAATTAAAAATTCTGTGCACAATATTTTAAATGTTTGCAAAATTCCGCAAATTTGATTTGTCAAAATAACATAATATAATCATATCCATTTCAATTATTTTGCTAATTTAGTTCAAAATACCTGTCAGCAAGTTCTCTGTAACAATACAGACAACAAAAAAGATTCAGGAAATGGTTTTTGACAAATAGATTCCTTACTAGGAATATCAAGACAGAACTTTGAGGAATAATTCATTTAAACTACAATACAGAAACGAATTTCCCGCACCCCTCAGAAGCAATGCAAAAGCTTGGGGGAGTCAGGGGAACAGAGGAGCTGAGGGAGAGGGAAGTAATTGCTGGGACTGGGAGTGAACCTAGAGGGTTATTGGGTGTGGGTGGAAGAAGTATGGAACAGTTTTTTGGGGGAGGCGGGGAAGGATTGTTAGGCAGTTGGGGAGCCTTCCCCATACAGACCCTAGCTGACCCTTAGCCTCTCCCAATCAAACAGGCACATCTGCCCTGTCCCCATGTGTCCCTGAACCCCATTCAGCCACTCCTTCTCACCCCATTCCTATGTATTCCTGCACCGCAATTCAGTCTTGACCCCGACCACACCCTCCAGTGACCCCCGCCTCTAACCACTCCCTCAGGATCCCACCCCTCTCCAACCCCCCCTGCTCCTTGTCCCTGACACCGCATCCCGAGATCCCCCTACCTAGCCCCCCCCTGCCCTGACCCCTCTCAACCCCCCCTTGACAGGCCCCCGGGACTCCTTGCCTGTTATGCAACCCCAGGCTCCGGCCCTGGCCCCCTTACCATGCCTCTCAGCGGTGTGTCTGGCAGGTACATGGAGCCAGACACGCTGCCCTGCCCTGCCCCCCAGACCACTGCCCGTGTGGTGAGCTAATGCTCCGGGGGAGGGGAGGAAGACCAGGAGCTCAGGGGCCAGGCAGGACAGTCCTGCGGGCCGGATGTGGCCTGCAGGCTGTAGTTTGCCCACCCCGGTCCAACCTGTGTCTTTTTGGGGAGTAAGGAGTGTTGTCTTAAATTTTCCATGTTCTTAATTACAAAATTGATTTGCACCTAAGGTGACTATACCTGATCCTCTAGTACAGCTTAGCGGCTTTTAACATGAGGAGAATTGAAACCTCGCCTAGCAATTGATCATTCACACATCATAGCACCTCCAAATCAAGGACCGCAAAACAGGTTCCCTATACAGAGAGAGACTGCTTGTGACTGTACATTCTCCCTAACACAAGATCATGCAGGTGCACTACCTATATAAGTCAAAATTTCCTTAGGTGTTTTTGTTTGTTTTGTTTGTTTAGGATGTTTAGTTTTATAAAAAAAGGAAAATATCAACTAAAACCCCCCAAAATGGAGAAGTGCCAGAGATTCCATAAAGTCCACCAGGGACTTCACTATTGCTAGTGATTTTATGTGGAAGGTGCTCAGATGCTATGGGGATGAATAGCAGGATAAAATACTGAGATTACATACCCTGGGTACTTCCCCAACAAAACAAAACACTTTGTCCTAAGCATGTTAAATATCAATTTGCTTTTTTATTGAATGCTCTGTGGAGACCAAATTCTCAGCTGGTGTAAATCATGTTGCTTCACCAAAGTCTGTAAAGCTATGCTGATTGACACCAGATGCAGATCCGGCCTCACATATCAGCTGAGAAACCCCAATTCCCATTGACTTCATAGAACCAGTGTGCACTCAGCATCCCCCGAGTTAGGGGAACTAAGAAAACTCAAACCTCTCAGAAAACTGTGAGCAAAATTAAGAGTCTGTAATTGTGAATGTTCTGTGTTCCTCTTGGAAGTACACAAAAACATTTTCTGGCTTTATGAATCACCAGAAAATGGCAGCTGAATGTGTTTCAGCTGAGGATGTTAAGAGGAGGACGAATTGCTCTTCTTTGAAATAACTCCTGTGTCAACTTCTTTGTAAAAAAAAACAATGATGAAAATGGGATTTTAGGGGTGAATTAAAACAGGAAAGGCCTAATGCTTTTGGAACGAATTTTAATGCTGCTGAAAGATGCTGACTGACAGTAAGGACTAGGACCCCTAGCTAGATCTGATTGTAAACAGAACAGGGTTCACACAGTATGTGTATAACGGACACTGTTTTGGCTGACACACTGAGGACTGAATGGCAATCTCTGCAGCTAATAGCAGGAGCCTCTACAGCTTGAGCTAAAGAATCAGGCTACATCTGTAACAGACCTATATTCTCTGTGGACTGGGCATTGAGAGGTGTATGTAACATACACCGGCAATGGGTTACACAAGCTTCTCAGGGAACCTCAACCCTGACCTGTGGGCAATTTCTCTAGAGCTAAGAGGGAAGTCCAGTCTCCAAACCAGTTCCCTCATTGGCTTCTCCACTGATATTACTAACAAAGGGGGAGAATTTGTGCCAGCTTTGATGATGGATTTAAAGAGATGAATTTCTGGTCACCAAGAACTGGCTTTTACACGACCACCAAACAGTCGTCAGGCGGCAGCAAAGGGAGAGAAAGGGCATGGGAAATCACCCTGTCTCATAGAAAGACCTACGGGATGTTTCTTTGTGAGGAAGAAAACTGCAACTTGTTCCTATTGGAGAGAGAAAGTATTGTAATGGGCAGAGGTTTGGTCCCAAATTCTGCAGATCTCAAGGGATCCATTAGAAGCACCTGCCTGCAGCCCCTTTCCCCCTGCACCCATTCTGGTGTCCCTTCCCACTCCCACATCCCCTGGCTCACTGGCAGTGGTGCTACTGCTAGGCATCCTACAATGGATGCCCTCAGAGTCCCCACTCAAATAGCAGGCTCCCAGCACAGAGGAACACTAGCCAAAATGGGGCAGAGGGAGGGATAGCTCAGTAGTTTGAGCATTGGCTTGCTTAAACCCACAGTTGTGAGCTCAATCCTTGAGGGGGCCATTTAGGGATCAGGGCAAAAAGTCTGTTAGGGGACAGTACTCAGTCCTGCTAGTGTAGGTGGGGGCTGGACTCAATGACCTTTCAAGGTCCTTCTAGTTCTAGGAGATAGGAATATCTCCATATTTATTTTTTTTATTTAAAAGCCATGGCAGCCTCAGACTATATTAGTAGGTTGGAGCCTGACCACATCCCTCCCACATCTAACTACCCGCTTTGGAGCATGTACCTGCCTTCCCCACAAGCAGGCCAAGGCCCTGTGGCAGCATGAGTTTTAGCTCATGCATAGGCACATGGAGGTTGGAGAATACAGCATGGGGACCTATTACAGCCGCACAAGCAAAATATAGTCCCTAGGCTAGATCTGAACCTGCAAGCTAGGGAGCTGAATGGACTAACTTAATGATGAGGCAGAGGGCCAGCAGGCAAAGTAATTTACTTTGCAAATTTTTCTGCTGGCAATTATTGTGATGCTCCCATTAAGAGAAGTTAAAAGAGAGAGAAAGCTCTGTTATGCAGACACAGGTTATGGCATTCCATTTAGGCCTTACTAACTTTTCCATTATAAATCCCCAATTTATAATATAGCTAAATAAAGCTATAGTATTCCTATAGGCTGTAACTCTTGTATTCTAGCAAATGTCTTAAAAGAGCAACACTCCAACGTGGAAACTACAGAACCCAAACCACCAAAAAAGAAAATCAACCTTCTGCTGGTGGCATCTGATTTAGATGATGAAAATGAACGTGCATCAGTGTGCACTGCTTTGGATCATTATCAAGCTGAAACCCTCATCAGCATAGAATGGAATGGTGACAGAAGCATGAAGGGACATATGAATCTTTAGTACATCTGGCATGTAAATATCTTGCAACGCCAGCTACAACAGTGCCATGTGAATGTCTGTTGTCACTTTCAGGTGACATTGTAAACAAGAAGCAGGCAGCATTATCTCCTTCAAATTATAACCAACCTTATTTGTCTGAGCGATTGGCTGACCAAGAAGTAGGACTGAGTGGACTTTTAGGCTCTACAATTTTACATTGTTTTATTTTTGAATGCACGGGTTTTTTTACATAATTCTACATTTGTAAGTTCAACTTTCATGATAAAGAGATCGTACTGCAGTACTTGTATGAGGTTAATTGAAAAATAAAAGTTTGGTTTTTACAGTGCAAATATTTGTAATAAAAAATAGAAAGTGAACACTGTACACTTTGTATTCTGTGTTTTAATTGAAATTAATATATTTGAAAATGTAGTAAACATCCAAAAGTATTTAAAATAAATGCTATTCTATTGTTTAAAATAAATGATATTCTATTGTTGTTTAACAGCACAATTAATTGCAATTAATATTTTTAATCACTTGACAGCCCTACTCTAGACACATTGGAGTACCTCAGACAGGGTTTGTTCAATGGGTTAATCCAGCTCAACATATAATATTAATTAGTTGTACTGATGTGTCTCTATTTGTTCTAATCAGGTAGAAAAGGGATACTTTCTTTCTAGTACAGAGGTCTATAGGCCCCACTTGAGACTGAGGCCCCATGGTGCCAGGCATTCAGTAAGCATGCAGTGAGAGACAGACCGTCCTTGTCCAGAAGAGCTTACAATCTATACACATTAGACAGATAAAGGGCAGAAGGGAAACAGAGAGAATGTGACCTGCCCAACATTATGTGGTAGGCCAAGGGCAGAGCTGGGAATAGACCCAGCCTAGGGGCCTCTCCAGTTGACTCGTCTGTTCGCCTTTGCATGAGGATTTTCTCCTCTTCTCTTCAATTTCCAGAAAGGAACATTGTCAGCGTGGTGGTTTGTTATAGTGAGATTCTGTTAAAGAAAACTTGATCAGACTGGGTTTACTGGGCAGCAGTATGAATCCTAGTGCATGAAACCCAGTATGAATCCTAGTGCATGAAACCCATCGCCTGATGGCAGGAGAGAATGCCACCAGTTGCATATCCTGTATGGTCTCTTGACTGGCACACACAACTTTTCCAGTTGACATTTTCAGAGGAGTCTGTTTTGGCAATCCGCTTTTGACAGAGTTAGGGTACAGTGTGAAACTGACAGACACATCTGCCTGTTAAAACGTTAAATTGACCCGATGTCAGTGTTCTTGCTACCTATCATGTGCTCCGCTCTTGCATTTGTCTGATGTGAGTTGTGGATGGACTGGGTGGGAATGTTCAGCCATCTAACCAAGGAGATGCAATCTACACTGTCACAAGATAACTGGCTTGGATGTCAATGAAGTTACACATGATATTGATAATGAAAGTAGAGGAAGATGATACACAGGCATGTAATGTCATACTTAGTGGCTTTGTAAGAACATAGGAAATTCCAGGACATAATAAGCTCCAGATGCCAGGGTAAGATCATCTCCTAAGTTAGCAGTTGTTCTTTGCAGTTCTTCCCCCCACCCCTAAATACTGATCTAACTCTCCATATAAACTATTTCTATTAATTGCTTTCATTATTTCTCTTAGTAATTTATTCAATATGCTAACATTGTCCATGGAAAGAAATTCCACCTACATTTCTTTTGCTCATGACTTTTGATGTAAGTGTGTGTCCTGTCTTTCCTCCATTAACACTCGCTGACACCCCATTGGATGGAGAATCTCATTCTTCCACCCCTTTAGAAAGTTGAATGTTTAGTGACATGCCCTTGTAGACTTGACCCTACTCAGAAGGGGTTGTGTGTATAAAGAAGAGGTGAAAAGTTAGGAGCAAGACAAGGGGACCATTAATGTATGGGAAGTGTTTGGTGTCCTTTTAAACAGATTGTTGGCTCTCTACTCTTCTGTTGCAGAAGCCATCAGAACATAACTTTTATATACATGTTTGTATGGCACTAGTAACTATGGTATTTGGAACCCAAGTGTGTTCATATGGATTCCTCAGAGTCTTAAGAGGAAGGATAGTTCAGTGGTTGGGCAGCCGACTTCAGAGGCCTACGTTCAATCCCTGGCTTTGTTATGGACTTCCTGGGTGACCTTGGGTAAGTCACTTAGCTTCTTCGTGTCTCAGAAAAATGAGAATAATACCATGTCCCTGCCTCACTGGGGTGCTGGGAGAATAAATACACTAAAGACTGTGAAGTGCATTGAGAGCCAATGTTGAAAGGACTATAGAGGAGCTAGATATTATTATTAACATTGTGTGAAGAACAAAGACACAACAGAACCTTATGGAAAGGGAATGGTCTCCTAAGAGACTTTTGAAAACAGAATTTAGGCTCTGAGTTGCTTTAAAAAATGTTACCCAATGTCTTTGTTGGCACACTTTTCTTCTAAACCACTCTGCTTGAGATGTTGCACTCCATATGCTTTATGAAAATATGCTTGGAATGTGACTATAATGTAACTGGAATATGCTTTATGCCAAAGATCTGTTGTAAGGTATCATTACAAAGCTTATAATCTACTGAATGTATTCATCCTATTTTTATGTATGTATCATTCTTGTATCTAAAACTAAAGATATGAAGTAAACTCTGAGATCCTATTGTAAATATGCAAAGTGCAGGCCATTAATGGTGGTTTAGAATCTTGATGGCTCCCATTGATGAGGACAATTGGCTGTAAATGGCTGTGTTTATCTGCAAGCCTTCCTGTGTACCTGAGGTGGGTAATGAAGAGTGAAGTCTCACAGGACATGTGACCATGTCACCTGGTATTGGAATCCATCTTAAACCTGGTGCTTTTCCATTTAGATGGAGGAATGAGGACCCAGAGTGACAAAAGACTCCCGCTTTGTGCCAGAGTTGTAAAAGGGGGTGGAACAGAACAAAAGGGGGTTGCCAGTCGTGAGAAATCCCAGAGTTACCACCTGAGCTGGAACTGACAAGGATTGTAGCAAGGGAGAGGATTTGGCCCAGACTAACAAGAAATCTAGTCTGTGAAAGAAGCTTATTGGAACATCTCTGAGGGTGAGATTTATCTGTATTCAGTTTCTTAAATGTATTAGGCTTAGACTTGTGTGTTTTGTTTTATTTTGCTTGGCAACTTACTTTTTTCTGTCTGTTATTACTTGAAACCACTTAAATCCTACTTTTTATACTTAATAAAATCAGTTTTGTTTATTAGTAAACCCAGAATAAGTGTTTAATACCTGGGGAAGCAAACAGCTGTGCATCTCTCTCTATCAGTGTTATAGAGGGCTGACAATGTATGAGTTTACCCTGTATAAGCTTTATACAGAGTAAAACGGATTTATTTCAGGGTTTGGATCCCACTGGGAACTGGGTGTGCAGGCGCTGGAGATAGGTGACTTGCTGAGCAGTTTTTGGTTAAAGTCTGCAGCTTTGGGGGCGTGGACCAGACCTGGATCTGTGTTGCAGCAGGCGAGTGTGTCTGGCTCAACAAGGCAGGGTTCTGGAGTCCCAAGATGACGGGGAAAACAGGCTCAGAGGTAGTTTCAGCACATCAGGTAACAGTCCCAACGAGATCTCTGTGACTGAACCCATCACTGCCCCCTTGTCACCCTGTGTTCTTGTGTCTAAGAGAGCATGCACCAAAAGGGTTTCACTCACTGCAGAGAACCGCCTTGTGTTTAATCTGTCTTTTTCCTACATGTAACCTCTGTTCAGACTTGTGCTGGAGCAGAGCAGACTTGTGTTCCCTACTGTACCCAGTGGGGTCCAGGCTTTTATCTTCTCTTTGCTAGTTTCTCTAACACCTATAAATTCCTGCGCCATGTTTGTTCTCCTCTGTTCAGGGTCTGAACAGGGCAAAGCACAGATCCCCACAGTAAAAGCAGTGGAAGATCTCTCCCTCTCTCCCTGCCATGCAAGAGCTTAGCTCCCCTTCTTCCACATCTACACTAGCTAAGGAAGTGAAGACTCAACAGGCAGGGCAATCTGAAGGATCTGAGCAGCCAGAGGAACTGGTGATTTATAGATCTTCCAGCCTTCCCACCAGTAGATGAAGCAGCTCCATCACCTGACAGAAAAGAAGAAGTTCCCTATCAGCTTCTTTGCTTTACCGGCAGACTTGCCTCCCAGTTGGCTCCCTTTCCCCTCGCAGGGGAATGGAGGGTAGAAATGGAAAACAGAAGAGCTCACAGCCTGCAGCTCTTCTTTCCTTCCAGGGGAAAAAGGAGACCCTGCCACCACCACCATTTCTCATCTTTGGCACAATCCAGGAAAACAAAATGGCACCTGGCAGTGGGATGTGTGTTGGGAGAACAAGGGTTCTTGCCTCATCGGGCTCCTCATACACATCCCCCTACTGTCTTCAGGAGAACTGTGCACTGCAGCTCAAACTTGAGTCCCTCGGGGCTTTCTGAAAGGCTACAGTCACTTCCTCAATCTCATACTCAATTCTCCGTGTGCTGATCACTGAGTCTGGTTGGCTTTTATTTTTTAGTCTTGCAATATGCCAGGGCTAAGACTTCAATAGCTGTTTGTTTACCACTTCCACTGAGTCTTTCCAGATCACATCTTGGAGACTCTCACTTCCTCTCTCTTTCATTTTTCATCCATAGCCTTGTTGACTTACACTTTGCACAACTGCCAGTTTTCCTCTTGTTTATTCCAGATTATTTGTGACTACTGCTGTCTTCCTCCCAGGAAAACTTTGTTTACTTTTAATCAGTTAAGTATATTATTAATATAACACATGAAATATTCTTTAATACATTAAAATCGCTTTTGTTGAGAGTGAATAAATATGCTGTATATATTTCCTTCTTCCATGTGATTGTTATGGTGAAAATTTAAGCTCTAATTATGATCCTTGTGGCATCGGAAGCTTCTCCCTCTGTCACGTTTTCCTTACCATATCTCCTTTAATGTTTTTATCCTCTGAAATAACTCACCTTCCATAGCAAACTCTCTGACTTCATGGAGCCAGTGTAGAAATATAGCAAAAGCTTTCTTTAACATCAGGTGCAATTAAGTGCCAGCCATTGTTACTGCTACAAAACATTCTGATTTGTTAGACAAGATATCCATTTGGATAATCTACTTATAATTCAATTACAACTTTCCAGGCATAGCTCAGTATTGACCCTGATTAGTGTTTCAAGGGCTTTCTGAGTAGAGGAAGTATGGTCACATGGTTTAAGCAGTGGCCTAGGACTCAAAATGAATCTGGTTCAATTTCCAGTTCTGCTACATCTGCTGTGACCTTAGGCAAATGACTCTCTATATCTGTGTTTCAGGTCCTGGCCTTTCAACTTAGGATAATAATAGTTCCCTAGCTCACCAGAGTGTTGGAAGCTGCTGAGATACATTGGTGGTGGGGACACATGAAGAACTTTCCATTACAGGTAGTAGAAGCTACTGTATATTCTTTTATGCAAGATGAACATTGCTTTCCTGCCACAACTGAGTTATTTAGAAGCAGAGCAAAGTGTTAACAGTTTTCTTAGCAAGGCTTCAACATCAAGTTTTCCAGCTAAGGCTGGCAAAAGAGACAAAAGCTGAAAATTGAAATACTACCATTACCTTTATGGTAATTTGCATAGTATTATGTATAACGATTTGTATTTTATATTGAAGCTATTATCATCTGGCAGCCACCATGACTTACATGTTTGATACTCCAAGGGACTTGTTTTTTGTGGCTTTGACAAAAGCCCTACCAAAATGTGGAAACTAAAGAGACAGAAACATTGTCCTGTGGTTGTTTCTGGCCTGATGGATGAACTGTGTCAGTCTTTTGTTGGTGCTTAATATGGCTTCTGCTTTGATGCTGGACTGATTTAAAATGTCTTTTGCATAGCAATAGAAAGAACAAACTCCATGTGTAGCAGCATTCTTGCTTGATTTTCTATCTAAGGAGGGAAGAGCGCTTGAAATCCCAACTATACAGACATTCAACCAAGTGCATATATAAAACTATATGTCCTGACCAAAACATCATTCTATGCATACAATAAATATGAAAATGTCAGTATAATATTAAGTTCTAAACAGAAACAAACAAGTCTACTTAATAAAGGCCAGCTAGTTAAGCAAACTGCTGCTGTGCATCTAGTGCTCAGCCATTAATTAAACTAATAATGTTAGTGGTTTACAATAGAGACACCCAACCCACCACAAGGCCCTGAACTTGAATACTGCTCAGATGCCAAAGCAAGAAAAGTTGTACAGAATGGAGACAACAGACAATGCTCCTTTAGTCTTGATTTTTTTGAATAGAGAGTACTGGGAACTACAATCCTGATCTGAACTACCCCAAACTTTGGAGGTTTTCAGATCCAGGGTTTGCTCTGGTCCAGTACAAAGATAGGGCTCACAAAATTAGGGTCTAGATCCAGATATGGATTTCCCCAGAGTTTGCAGAGGCTTTGATACAGGGCTTGAATCCATTTCTAATCTTTTTTGTTAATGTCTCTGATACATTGATGCTTTGTTCATTCATGACTCTAGGCTCTCGCAGATACCATAGGGACCCACTTTTCCTTTTTTTTTTTGTATGTTTTAGTAGAGCTGTTCAAACTGTTCGATCCAGACCATTAAGCAAAATTACTATGGGTTAGCATGCCAGCTGGATCTATCAACTAGAGCTGGTCCTAATTTTCCACATTTTGAGTTTTCAAGTAAGTTTTTCATCAGAATGTCAAATTTTAGTGAAAAGAAGGGCTGGGTATTTTTTTTTTTTTGGCAAAAAACAATCTGTGAAATTTCCCATGTTTCAATCACCTTTCCCACTAATCAAGAGTGATTTGCCCAAATTTGGTTCATGTCCACAAAATGTTTTTGATTTTTATGGATAACCTGCAAACTTTATCAGGCTGCTGTTTACAGTGTAGTTCTGTTTCTAGTACCTTTAGTGAGGTCCTTCAAGAGCTTCCCCTCCAATCTCAGCTCACTCGATCTAGGAAATATAGCATGTTCTCTATGTTATATATAGGGTCAACTACTGTATCAAGGCATTTACAACTTAGTAACAATAGGGTGACTCCGTGGAAGCTCTGACTCTTATTGTACCTGATCCAAAGTGCACCGAAGTTGATGGAAATATTCTCATTGATCCCAGAGGGCTTTGAATCAGATCTATCGTCTCTTCTTTTGCCATTTCACTCTATACCTTTGGAATGTTTTCAGAGCAATTTCTTAATTTGTGTGACCCAAATCCATTTTGGGAGATCACACTTTTGCATGAGTCAGAGCACAGCTTTGCATGAGCAGACTATCCAGTTTGCCCTCACAGATATCATTTTCATGTGCAATTCTGAATTTCAGGACATGCAAAAAGGAATTTTTGCTGAGCTGAAGCCCTTTGGAAAATGAGGCACTGAGTGCTACTTTAACACTTCACACCAAATAGTTTAATGAACTAAAAGTAACTCTGTGGAGGGGCATATTTTGCATAAAGCAGACATATTTTGAGGTCATTCTCTTATATAAAAGTACATATTCTTATCTTTATTGAGTGTTCTGAAAAGTCAGCACAGTGGAAGCTATGCTGTTAGCACTATAACCAGGATTTTAAAAAAGTGACCAGTGATTTTGGGTGCTCAATCTGCGGCTCCCTTCCGTGGCCAGATTTCTGAGGGGGGGTCTCAGTACTTTCCAGAAATCAGGCCCTTTTAAGTTGTCTCAAGATGGGCACTCAGATATTGAGGGACCCAAAATCTGATCTCTCATTGCTAGTCCAAAAAGTTTTTTTTTCTTGGTTCCCTCAGCAAATGTATTTTGTTAGTGTCTCATTCATGCAGTGGATACTACCAAATTTATGAAAATCACCACAAGTGGATAAGCATCTTTAGGCTCCCTTGAAGGCACTAGGCTAGGGGAATGGCCCCACCAACTATCTCTCAGCCTGTTTTTGGCCTGAATGCTCAAGAGTACAGAGTCAGTCCAAAGAAAACAACCTGTGAGTATTGACTTAGAATTAGCTAGAAGATGCTTAGAAGAGCTAATGAAGCTGGGGGGGGAAATGTGAAAGACAACGGAAGAAGGGACAAAAAGCAAGGGCAGTTTGGTATTCCAAGGGAAGAGTATTCCATATTACAGATGGGTGGTAGCGTTTTGTTGTTGGAGAAAGATCTACTAAACTCCAGTTTTCAGCATAAAGCAATTTCTGTGTAATTAAGGGCAGCATAAGGAATCCCACATATCAACACACTCTGATTATTTCAGCCTTACACTGTTGCACTTTCTGTATCTTGTTGTCAAGTCTTCCTTCACCCAACCATTTGTATTTGTTGGCTAAGTCACAAAGTACGTGCACATCAGCTATTTCTTAGTGCCTTGCCTAGTAACAAGTGGGAAAACATATGTTACCCAGGGGTTCTGAACAGCTTTTATACTGGGGGTGCTGAGAGCCATTGAACCAAACTGTAAACCTGGAATATAAAGAAACTACTTCAAGTCAGGGTGTGCTACAGCAGTTTTGACAGTGAGGCACAGCCATAAGCTGGGTTCCTTTCAGGCTGGGACAGGCTGGTCCTTGCTCAGACATGTGAGGCGTGACGGTGCAAGAAACTTCCCTCTGACCTGCATTCTCCTCTACCGCCCCAACCTGGCTGAATGCAGCATTGCAGCCTCTCTCCGCTGATTTTCTAACATGCGCCCACAACACTGCGACTCCTCTCCTGGAGCCGCATAGGTGCACCCCTGTCTCTGTCCGCCTCTTTGTGGTGGTGAGGGGTTTACATTCTCTTGGGAGAGCGGCTGCAGGGTGCAATTGTCAGAGGGCTGCTGTTTGAGTGCCTCGCCCTGTGTCTCCTGATGTCTCAGCCACTGACCCAACTGAGTCTGAAGCAGCCCTTGTGCGCTTTTGAAAATACTGACTGTCTCCTCCCGACACTCCTTGGAGCACATGACCTGAGGCCCAGAACACAATGGGCATTTAGCCAAAAGCAAGCTCAATTGTCATAGCTACAGGGCATCTTAGAACCCTTTAAATCCCTCCCGAGAGCAAGCCTTGGGTGGAACCATTCGGCCCTACCACGCAGACTGGATCTCTGGGAGTCAGTCGCCTGGCTCCCAACCATGTTAACGCGACAAGCCTCCCACCCTGGGGCCCTGTGAGCAGTGAGCTGACTAAAGCAACCCCAAACCAGCTGCCTCAGAACAAAGCATTATGTATTCCTGTTCCCAAAGATGCAAAGCACGGAGAGCAAAGGGTGAAAACAACACAAGCCCCCCACATGGGGCTTAATTACACCTTAATCTTCCCTTTCTGGTGTTTGTAAATTCCCTCAGCTCAGCTAACGCCCTCTCTGGCTGTCCTGCTCTCTGTGCGTCACTTTGCCAGCCTGTCAGCACTGACTGACTGACCATCCCAGGGCAGTCTCTGGTCACTGGCTCATCCGCCATCCTCTTCTAGGGCAAGGGGTCCTCTACTGTTGAGTATCCTTGTTTTGAGCCTAGCCAGGGGAAGAATAAGCTGTTCTCCACTTGATTCCAGGAAGGGTGAGGCTATTCTCCACTGGTTTCTTCCAGGACCCTAATCTGTGGATTTACCTTTCCTGCTTGGTTTCCTTTAACAAACCCTTTGTTCCAACTCCATGAGCAAATAACCAATCAGGAACAAGCAAACAGAGGCATGCACCATATTAAAAAAAAACGAATACAGACATTTCCCACTTTGCCACACCAATCTGTCCCAGTCTGAGGTAGGCCCACCTTGAATTTGCACCTGTAAATGGGTATTCAAATAGCTACTTGTGCATGCATAAGCTTTTGAAAAAATGGCATTGATTTCTAATGGCAAAATCGCACTGATTTCACATAATACAAGGATATGGTATATTATGAGTCAGAGCCTGGCTCTCGCTGTGGCTGTTTGACATGGGGAGCATGGCTGGAGTACTGCTGTATTCTACTGATTATCTTGTTGGTCCACTGGGAGAGCTATCGCAGCCAGGTGTGAGTTAGAGCAACCCCAAGGTGGCTCTAATTTGTGACAGGGTTGAACCAGATCTATTGGCCTGAGGTTTGGTGGATGTGAAAGTGATATATAACCACCTCTGCTCCTTCCCCTTCAGGTCATGCACCAAGTGGAGACCTAAATATATATTTTTATTGGTGCTAGGTTCTGTAAAAGCTAGTTTGTCAGATTTATTAGTCCGTAACTTGACTTAGCATTATTCACTGCATTCTTATTAAATCAAGAGTGTGGTTTTGGAGTTCATGGTGGTGTTAGCTACTGTACTGCACCCTTGGTATATCTATTCTTCATCTGACTGTACAGCTTGTTTTCTGCATCAATGTCGTGATCTCAAGCCTAGGTTCTAAACCTCGAACAGAAGGTTCTGTGAAGAAAGGCAAAGGGAGCCGACTTTTTATTTCTTCGACTGTTCTCATGTTTACCTTCGGAAAACAAACACAGCTCCTGGCAGGACCATGTTTCCATACAGGTTTTTCCCCCCACATGGGTTAATGACACTTAATTGTCGGTTGATAGTTCCAATGAATACACAGACTCCACCTCCCAGGATCAAAATGGTCCTTCTGAGGTAGGCAGTTTGAACGGAGGGAGAAAGGCTTTTGTTAACTGAGTTTAACAGGGGAGGAGCTTGTCAGGAAGCAAGCTGAATAGGGAAAGATCCCAGTGAAGGCTGCAAAGCATGTGTGTGGGCTGTGCACTACCAGGGCAGTACTAAATCTACGGTTTAGTCATCTCTGTTAACCCGCGTGAAAGGTGTAATTTGTAGCTGTAAGCAGCTCTCCTCCGGTGCGCAAAGCATGTGCTGTGTGTGGGGGTAAAAGCGATAAAATATCTTCACAACGAGAGAGAAACAACAAGGAAAACAGGCTTCTCTGCCAAACTCGGCAAGGCGGATGGGATTCGAAGCAGGCTTTTAATGTCACTGCTTTCTCTGCAATCTCCCTGCCAACAATATTTTGGAGGAGCTGTTTTCCTGGTTTCTACGCCAGTCAGGCACGTTTGTAGCCTGGTCTTCTTGCAGCAGCTGCTAGTGCAGTATAGGCAGAGCCAGAGTCAGACAGTGGCTGTGAGGGATGATGAAGCCAAGTATTGGTCCTTCTCTTTCTGAAGTAACAAAGAGTCCTGTGGCACCTTAAAGACTAACCAAAGTATTAGAGCATAAGCTTTCGTGGGCTAATACCCACTTCGTCGGATGCATCCGATGAA
>ML677359.1:10433533-10478887 GCA_007922305.1 Dermatemys mawii | reverse complement strand
GACCAGAGGGGATGAAAACCCAAGGACGCCACCTAGATCAGCCTTCCTGTGACAGGGCCTGCTTGGCACACACTACCCATTGGGAAGCCGGGGAAAGGCCGTGGGTCAGATTTCAGCAGTGTGCTGTGCCTACCCGCCTGACAGAAAACCCACATACAGAAGGGCAATTCCCTGCCCTGTCCTGTCTTCCCCCAATACCCAGAGAGGAAGGTTGTTTCCCAAATCAGGGGCTAGGGCCCTACATTTGCATGTCTGTACATGTAGGTCCCTTAATACACACTAGGGTTGCTACAGTCTTGTATTACAAGTGACGTGCCTTATTTAAATTAAATAACAAATTGCCTGTAAGGTACCGGACACCTTTTATCCTGTATTTCAACAGCAGGGGGCCAGTACTCACGGGTGCATTTTCCCACTCTCCTCTCCTCCACTGGCTCGTCAGTGCTGCGCAGGGAAAGCAGACGTGGGCCCATTGAAGGGCCAGGTCGGGAGCGTAGTGGAAAGATACACCCATGACTACTAGCCTCCTGCTGACATCAGCTCTTGAGTGCGGACCTGTCTGCTTTCCCCTGGCAGGCTCTCCCTGGCGGAGCAAGGGGACGGGGCTGTGTGTCCTGGAAGTGCACTGAAGGGCCAGGCTGAGGAAGGTGCTTCGTCTGGCAGGGGGATCAGTACTCCTGGGGTGTCGCCTCCCCACTCGCAGAGTCTCTGTCAACGTCCCCAGCAGGGTGCACAGCGCAGAAGCCAGTGCCTGTGCTAACCCACTGGGGGCCCTACTCAGTAATATTCCCCTCCCCCCCCCGCCACATACACACAACACATACTAATAATTAATGTGGGTGGGCCTTGAGCTGCTTGGGGACCTGAGCAATTAATTAGTTTGCTTATGCCTAGTGCTGGCTCTGGCAGCCGCAAGCAAACACCAGCAACCGAAGCCTCCAGCTCCGCTCCTGGCACCCGTGCAGAACCTGAACAGGAGTCACAGCGGCTGCTGGCCAGCTCCTGAGGCCCTGCCCTCTCTGCCATGATGACACATGGGGCAGGGGGAGTCATGGGGGCACATCTTCCCCCCCCACTTCAATTTCTGCCAGGGTTTATATTTTTATTTCTGTTCTTGGCATCCTCCAACAAAGACCAACAGGGCTGTTGCAGGGAGAAGGGCGTGGGGGGTCGGGGCATGAGGTGCAAACTCTGCGCCTACCTGAGGCTTGCAGGGCTGGGCCCACTATGGGGTCACTGCTGGCTGCCCCAGTGTTTGTTTGGGTCTTGCGCCGAGACCTGGTGGGGACGGGGGGGATTTAACCAGGGCCCCGGGACGGGTAATGCACAGCCGTGGAGGGGGGGCACTTACAAACTA
Organism: Dermatemys mawii; assembly: GCA_007922305.1. Lineage (NCBI taxonomy): Eukaryota > Metazoa > Chordata > Testudines > Dermatemydidae > Dermatemys > Dermatemys mawii. The sequence goes on along the minus strand of ML677359.1, from coordinate 10,477,530 downwards.
ATAATAATTAATAATCCCCTCTGCCTCAGAGGATTGTTGTGAGGCTAAACTCGTTAAGGCCTGGAAAGCACGTTTCACTCCGTGGAAGGAAAGCACACAGCATTATTATTTTTAAAAATTCCTTTATTTGCATTTATGTTTGTTTCCCAAATGTCCAGTAATTCAGTGCCTGTCTGCCTCGCTACTTCGTTTGGAGAGATGCTTGTTGATGAACACAGTACCAGGGGTGGGGGGGGTTGTTGCCAAATCATCTTTCATTCTTGAAAGCTTCTACCCAAATTTAGGGGGAAATAAGGCAATCAGCGCTAATTTCAGTGACTTTTGCTTTTGCGCAGCATTTACCCATAACAAGTCAGCCAAAACCAACCCCCTACCCCAAATTATTTGAAAAGGCCACAGCAATGTGCCACCTGTCCCACCATCCAACACTTCCAGTTCTGTTCTTTTACTGGCAGTCACTGAACCAGGGTGCCAAGCTGGAGAAGATAATTTCTCTGTAGCAATGAACATCTGGCCCGTTGGCAAACCGTAATCAACAGTGCTGAGAGCTTTGGAGCTGCTTCCAGTTATATGGTTGTGGCTAAACATATGGTGGAAAGCAGGCTTTGACCTTCTGGACACCTTTTGCCTTTGGCTTAATTTTTATGTGGAATTCAGTGTTGTTGTAGCCGTGTTGGTCCCAGGACATTAGAGAGACAAGGTGGGTGAGGTAATACCTGTTACTAGACCAATTTCTGTTGGTGAGAGACACAAGCTTTCAAGCTTATACAGAGCTGTTCTTCAGGTTTGGGAAACTAACTCAGAGCGTCACCGCTAAATACAAGGTGGAGCAGATTGCGTAGGATAAGTAGTTGAATGGCCCCTTGAAATATGCTGCTTATGCTAAACAATCTGTTCCTTCTTGTATTTAGCAGTGACACTCTGAGTTAGTTTCCCAGACCTAAAGAAGAGCTCCCTGTGGCTAGACAACTGGTCTCTCTCACCAGCAGAAGCTGGTCCAATAAAAGCTATGATCTCACCCCCTTTGTCTCTCTGATATCCTGGGACCAACATGGCTATAACAACATTACATAAAATGAAAACATTTAATATAATAAAAGATATCCCCTGCCCCAAAGAGTAAAACAAGACAGATGATGGGTATGGATAAGTCATGTCTCTACCAACAAAGGGTTGGTTCTCTGCTGCTTTTTACCTTGTGTCATCGTTTACACCTTCCAAAATGGGTATCCAGTGCTACCATTCCGATTTTGGATCTGGATTTTGATGGAATTATTTTGCCATAAATCCATGAATCTAGCCTACCAAGTGCAGGCTGGGTGTAAAACTCAGCTCAGATAGATAGAGTTTGCACCCTGCACTGGTGTAAATGACCACACAAGATGCAGGGCAGTGGAGAATTAGGCCTTAGGCCTCCACTAACATTATTCTTTGGCTAATGAAAATAAGCCCGTTTGTCCTGTATCAAATGCATGGAAGGACAGTAACGTTAAATAATATTGTTCCTTTTATATACCCGCCAGCTTTTTGAATACATTGACATTCATACAGTGAAGCAGTGAATTAGTGTGGTAGAGCTAAACTACCAGTTTTGCAGAAATGCTTGTTTTATATTAGACAAGCCTGGAGTTTTGGTTAGTCTGAGGTAGCAGCAAATGAGGCAAAAATAGAAAACTTGGAATGTTAAAAGCCTAATCTCTCTGTCCAGTCTATTATTTGAGGAATTGTCATGCTTCATCTTGCATGAAAATCTCTTTATATCCCTCCTTAATCTGATATTGTTCTTTGCCAGGAACTAGGATGTAAGGTTAAAAATAATGGGCCAAATTCATCCATGATTTAACTCCATTAATTTTAACATATTTACACACTGGATTAATACAAGTTGGGTTTAATACAGTGATGCCCAGTGTTTGAGTGTAGCATTCAGGAAGGAAAACCCTCGCCCTTATATTCAGTTGCTTACAACTTTCTAAAACAATGACTTTTTAGGCAGAAATTTCTTGCGCTTGTTGTCAGCCCCCCTTATTATTATTGTTTCTAGTTGCACTTGCAGTGTGCTAGGTGTTATACAAATACACAAGACAACACAGTCCTGCCCTAAAAACCTTACACTTAAAACTCACGCATAGACAAAATTAACCCAATATGTTTGCTTACATTAAGAAACGTTGCTCTGAGTGATTAGGTAACTGAAAAACTACACTGATTTTGAACTCTGTCCTGTCTGTGTCTGTTGTCTGGAATAAGGAATGCCTGACACATCTTGTTGGTGTAATTTTCTTTGGGCCTAATTCTTGTTGGCCCCTTTGCATGTACAGGAAAAGAAGAATACAAGAGGGTAACAGCCAGGCACAAAAAGTCAGGCCCTGTTCTTATTTTTCTCAGAATCTGCATCGCTGACACACCATGGGGCTTTTCTACATCCAGTCCCGGAAGGAGGTTTCGGAGTACAGATTACAGGTTAGAGGGCATGTTTCTTGCTCTCTAGCCCTCCTGCCTTCCTCCAGGATGTCCAGAACGCCTATACACCTTCACTCCCGTTTGCATTACCCCTGCTGCTGTCAGAACTAATCTGCAGGAGGGGTTACAGAAGACATCGTAGCTAGCTAGAATCACACCTTCCAAGTTGATGAGTATTTTGTCGATAGAATCATCCATTCATGGCAACCAAGTTATTTAACAGCACAGAGCACACGGGAACAGGTATATAGGGCAGACAGGTTTATATCATTTGTAACCTTTTAAGGGATCAAACCCTTCCAGTGACTGTGCAAATTGATGTGGACACAGCAGCAAAATGAGGACAGACACATGCATGGAATTAAGTGGCGGGCCACAACTGTTAAACTTTTAGCACAAGGGAGGGGCACTATCCACCCATCACCCATACTCTTCTATACTAGGCATTTAATTGGTTCCAGTGCGGGGGTTAAAGGGCTCCTTACCCAGAATATCAGGTAGGCTCTCCTCAGCCTACCTCCATGACTTAGCTCTCTCTGAGTCCTAGCTTCCGCCTCACTCTGAGCAGGACAGAGGATGCAGCCACAAGGTCTGACTTCGGCCTACAAAGGTCACAGGGTCTCACCCTGTCACACAAGCCCAAGGCCCAACACCAAAATCCCAGGTCTTTTATCTCTGGGAACCATTCATTTTATTCTCTTAACCGCATGGGAAACCGCAGGTTGTGATGAGTAAACAACACGGCCTCAGTACCGCAGTTAGGTACCAGGCACATCCCTGCTTAACCCACTGTGGCTCAAAGGTGCTGCAAGGAAAGCAGAAAACTCCCTGATCCTCTGTAGGGTGACCAGACAGCCTGATAAAATTGGGACTGTCCCGATATTTAGCTCCTTGTCCCATGTCCTGACCGATGTATGAGCGGGATGTCATTTGTCCCAATATTGTAGGGTTGCCAAGTGTCTGGTTGGCAAGGGGCTGGCTCCCTACCTGGCACCGTGCAGCTCCTCGAAAGAGAGGACATGTCCCTCTGGCTCTGCACGCTGCCCCCGTCATGAGCACCGGCTCCGCAGCTCCCACTGACCAGGAACTGTGGCCAATGGGAGCTGTGGGGGCGGTGCCTGCAGGCGGAGGCAGCAGCAGTGCTCAGAGCCACCTGGCCGCACCTCCACCTAGGACCCAGAGCGAGATGTTGCCACTTCCGGGGAGCTGCCAAAGGAAAACGCCGCCAGGATCCCACACGCCATCCCACGCCCCAACCCTCTGCCATATACCTGAGCCCCCTTCTGCACCCAAACTCCCTCCTGGAGCCCCCACACCGCCTCACATGCCCCAACCCTCTGCCCCATCCCTGGGCCTCCTCCTGCAACCAAACTCCCTCCTGGAGCCTACACCCCAAGCCCCGTCCCACTTCCCAACTCCCTGCCCCAGCCTTGAGCCCCTCCTGCAGTGGGCGCCGGAGCTGGGGCTAAACGCCTCCCTCACAAACGCCTCCCTAAACGCTGTGAGCCCCAGTCCCTCCTGGCTCTCGTGGGGACTGTGAGCCTGTGGCTGCTCCCTGCATCCCATGGGTCCCAATATTTTACTCTTGTGATCTCATCACCCTAGTACGCTGCCAATTTGGTTCATGGGAGGGAAAAAATTCCTTCCTAAACCCCTAAATACAGGGTGATCTGCTTGACATATCTTGTCTGTCTGGCCGGGTTCTCAATCCTAGTTTGGGTAGGGAGCGTGGGCTGCTGGAACGGAGCCGAAAGAGGTTCCAGGTGGCCCTTGCGCTAGACTACGTCCTGGGAGCTGGGGAATGCTGGCCAATCAGCACCCCTCTCCCACAGCCAGCCAATGGGTGCCAGAGACTTCCATGGGAGGAGCTACCTATTGTCCCTTGACAAGGGCCTCCCTCCTTTGTTAGTGGGCCTGCCCCCCTTTCACTGGCCCCATCAATTTCCCCCACCCAGTGATGCAAGTGGATGATGTGTCTCTCTGAAGTTCTTGAACGCAGAACCTTCTCCATGGGGGTTTTCTTGTTGGCAGGTCGAGCTGATCCACCGATGAAAAGCCTTGCAGAGCCGAACATGCAGCGCACGCTAGGCGTGAAATAATTTGCACGGCTGAAGTGGACTCCAGTGAAGTGACTTCTCTGTGGAAAAACTTTATTAAGCGCTGCTTCAAATATTGCCCCCTCTTTTGTCCAAACCACGTCCTCTCAGGGAGCTCCAGCAGTTAAACACATCTGGATGCCTAGAGTCATAGGCGCCAGCTTCCTCTTTTCCCTGGGGGTGCTCGACCCCTGTCCCGCTCCAGGCCTCACCCCCACTCCATCCCTTCTCCCAAGGCCCCACCCCCGCCCTGCCAATTCCCACCCCTGTCTCACCTTTTTGCCCCTGCCCCACCTCTTCTCCACCCCACCCCACCTCTTCCTTCCCCCTTCGGCCCCTTCCCCTGAGCGTGCTCCACCCTCGCCAGCACAGCACCTCCTGCATGCTGCTGAACAGCTGATCCGTGGTGCGCAGTAGGCACTGGGAGGGAGGGGGAGCAGCTGATCGGCCAGGCTGCCAGCAGCCAGGAGGTGCTGGGAGAGATGGAAGGAGTTGATCAGGGGTGGGGCTGCTGGAAGGTGCTGAGCACCCACTAATTTTTTTCCTGGGGTGCTCCAGCCCGGGAGCACCATGGAATCGGTGCCTGTGCCTAGAGGAACCCTAATCAGTGAGACATTTGGATTTGGTCACAACAGACCTCTCTTAAGTCACGTTAAGGTTTGTCTACACTGCATTGTAAAACCAGCGGCAGTGAGTCTCTGAGCTCAGGTCAACAGACTTGGGGGTCACGCTATGGCACGCGGTGCAGATGTTGCAGCTCAGACTTTCAACCCACCCCAATCCCCAGGCTTTAGAGCCCGAGTTCCAGCTCACACGTCTACACAGCTGGTTTTAGTGCTGCCGTGCGAGCCCGCCGGCGGTTTGCAATGCAGTGTAGATGGACTCTTAGCAGATCCGAGAGTAGAATGTGGCCTTAACCCATTGCAGTGAGTGTGGGTTTGATTGATTTCATTTAGTGAGTGTTTTCAGGTGTATGAGCAAATGAAAGTCCTTTGAATCAAAATGTGGAAATATGTTGATCGCTCCTCACAAAGGGTTTGAATCATTGACACTGGGGGAGGAGTTTAATCTGCACATCCTGGACCAGCTCCCTCTCAAGGGGGTCCCTTCCTGTATGCACCGTTATCTTCCCAAGGGGGTTTCATCATGGGGAAGCAGATTTAACTGGCAACTGGATCTCCAGAGCATCCCCTGCACGGGAAGGCTGCTTGGACAGGTGCACTGGTTCAGGACATCCCCATCCACTGAGACCAAACAACCCTGGACAGAACTTTTGGGGTGGCTCTGGCAAGACCCAGGACCTGCAATGGAGCAGGGGGTGTCCCTGGAACCCAGCCCCCTACACTCCAGGTGAAATTCCCATGGAAAGGGGTCTGGCACAGTCAAAAGCTAACTCTAATTTGGAATTTGCAGAGAATTAAGAAATGCAAATGAATATTACTGGGGAACATTTCCCCCCAAGTAACAATAAACGCTTTTCCTGGCTGCAGATTTTCTCCATAGCTGCTTTACTGCAGGGTTTTCTGTACCTTCCTCTGAAGTAGCTGGCACTGACTGCTGATGGAGAAAGGCTACTGGACTACAGAGATCGGGAGTCTGATCCAGTATGGCAATTCCTATGTTCTCCAGCTGTCTCCCCTTTTCATAGTCCTAGGGCCAAATGCTGGGCTCCTTTACACTTTGCACAACCTCAGCAGATTAGAACTCGGCCCAGGGCTTCTAATCAAGACTAGTAGCCAATTGTAACATAAAATGGTGCTGTCCTGGAAAAGAACAGTTACAATTTTTTAAAGCACACTATTGCAAATGATTTTATTTCTTTCCATTTCACATGGTCTTGGTCACCTTTGCTCCAAAAACACTCAAAGCTGCTGCATAACTATTTTTCCAAATAATTAATCTTTCCAGTGGAATAACTTAAAGCCCCACATTTCCTGTTATGTTTTACAGCTGCAATTTGTAACCAGAGATCCTATCCAGTGTTAGATGGGCAAAGTGCCAAGTACACGCTGCTTTACCTACACAAGTACCCTACATAAACAACCCTTAACCACAAGTTAAACAGTTAGGTACTGTTCTAGTCAAGAAGAAAGGACAGGGAAACAACGGACTTGTTTATAAGTCTCTGTTAAAATTTCAGCTGATGCTCAGAATATTTTACCTTGCAGCTTGGCATCAGGACATGCCCTTTTCTTATGCACCATGATTTGTGCTGGGAGGAAGCCGGGAATCTATTCTGCCATAAAAATGGTTTTATTGACGAATTTGTGTTCTAAGTTAATATTTGCCTACCATAAAAATGACAGTCACCTAATTGTCTGCAATCGGAATAGACTGCTGGTGCTACCTAGCAGCTCTCCCCTACGGTTTCCTTCCTAGGATCGGAATCAGTATTCAGAGAGACAGGATCTGCTCTTATTTACATGAACGTTAATGAACTAATGTCTGTATAGTGCTTTGAATAGCTAAAGTGTTATATCAGTAATAACAACAAGATTTCCTGTTAATTGGGAATGGTGCCTGTAACTGTAGTGGAGTGACTCTGGATTTACATTGGTTTAACTGAAATCAGTCTGACCCACTAAACCAGACCCTTGGTCTCATTCTTCCCTTTGCATCATTTCAGCAGTTTAAAATTCCCCTAGTGTGATGGATAGCATGGAGCTGGCATAACTGGCTCTATGCAACCCCTTAGGGTAGCGCCAGCTTGAGGGTAAGGAGGTATAGCCAGATTATACCCACTGTGCTCTGGCAATCCCCTATTGGTGTAACAGCTGCAGGGCCATTGCAGCTGGGCATAAGTCAGAGCAGCCCTGAGGCTGCTGTCACTTGAGCCAGGAGCAAAACTGCACCCCAGCTAGCTGCAGACGCAGGAGGCCATAAAATAGAGGTCTGCTAGGACCTAATTTTAAAGCCTGACCCAAAGCCGACCTCAGACCATCGAGTCACTTTCAGAACCGTCCCGACTCAAACCCAAAACTTCCCCCAAACCTGTGTCAGCACCTCCGCTTTGTCTTTGGGGCTCGGCCTGGGAGGGCTTTCGCTCTCCAGGACTCCCACCCTCGATCCATCTCCAGATGCGTCCTGCCCAGGGGGGCTGGTGCAGCAGCGGACGCATACCCAGCTGCTGTCTCCTCACTAAGCTGTGTGTGCTGTGGAGTGAGAAGTGCTACAATTCGCCAGCACTCTTCGTGGTACATAGAGTGACCAGATGTCCCGCTTTTATATGGACAGTCCTGATATTTGGGGCTTTTTCTTATATAGATGCCTATTACCCTCACCCCATCCCAATTTTTCACATTTGCTGCGGGGCACCCTAGTGATACACAGCGCAGCAAGGCTGCTGCAGCGCCAAACCTACGTGATCAGAGACAACATAGCCAGAGAACCCCACCCAACTCCAACCCAACAATGATGGGTTCAGGTTGGGTTGCAAGGCTCTAGTAGAAAGCTTCCTTTGGCTTGGTCCCTCTCTTTGGGTCCTGTACAAAACGTAGCTTGGAGAGACTTGAGAACTGGGCCATTAACTCCAGATAGGTGAGAGGCAAATCTGCCTGATTTATTCAATCTGTTTTTCATTTCAAAACTAATAATTGAAGCACATATTCCTATTGTTGTTATCCCTCTGTAATGCATCATGGGGATGAGTTTTCTTACTGGGATTTTTAAAAAAAACAATCGCTTTCACACTATACAAGATGTGTAAGTATAAAAAGAAAGCTACTGTCTAAAATTTAGCCCAATAAATCCTGACCAGGAACTGACTCTGTACATTTGGGCAGGTGGGAGTTTTGTTCAGTCCTCTGCAGAATTCCTGCCCATTTGGTGCTCAAAGGTGCTTGTTCTCCTTCGACTTTCCTTAAAATTCTCACAGTGCCTCAGAGCACTGTCTCCTGGAGGTCACTGATCGTGCCATCTTGCACTCCTAATGTGTTCTTGAGCTGCTCATTCATGCCCTTAGGGGTCTCTCCAAGGGCTCCAATAATAATAATATAATAAATGATTATTGTTTCTTACTTTCACAGAGAGGACAGGTCAGTATGGAATAGCACAAACATCTGTAAGAGATCAAAGTTCTTCTTTAGAGAGAACATTCCAAAGGCCCTGATAATAGAGCCCAGCTCAACAAAGCACTTAAGCCTTGACTCAAATCCTGTGAAATCAGTAGGATGGGGGCACATGCTTAAATGCATTGGGGGCAAATTTTCAAGGTATTTCAAAAGCACCTGAAGAGGCAGATAGATGTATGGTGGAGTTTTCAAAAGCCCCTATGCAGGTTAGGCTCCTAACTCTCATTGAAGTCAAGGGGACTTAAGAACCAAACTTGCTCTTTAGGCTCTTTAGAAAATCCCACTAAGCCCTGGTCTACACTGGGGATTGGGGGGAATTGACCTCCGATACGCAACCTCAGCTACAAGAATAGCGTACCTGAAGTCAACGTACTTAGATTGACTTACCGTGGCGTCTTCACGGCGGTGAGTTGATGGCTGCAGCTCCCCCGTTGACTCTGCCTGCACCTCTCACAGCAGCGGAGTACAGGGAGAGTGCTCGGGGATCAATTTATCATGTCTAGACTAGACACGATAAATTGACCCCCGATAGATCGCTGCCTGGCGATCCGGCAGATAGTGTAGACATATCCTAAGTGTCTCTCTGTAGCTTCAGGCCCCTAAATAAATTTGAAAATCTGGCCTTTGAGGAATTGGGGCCCTGGTGAGCAATGCACAATGCACCTTGGCCTGCTTCTGTGGTAGAAGCACACAGCCTGCATTTGTATATATCCACACATGTTTGCATACCTGAGCTGGTAAGTGTACATGCAGCTGTTTGGGTACACTCTCAGAATTAGAAGGTTTTGCACGTACAGTTTGTTTAGCTCAACTATTGAGTAGGCCCTTGAAAGTTTAGTACTAATGCTTGCCTAGTTTGCAGTGAATCAGAAATATTTAAAGAGTGCATATTAAAAGCAAAAAGCTACTTAAGATCAAAGAAAAAAGTGAGTTAATGCAACACTCATTTTGCCAGAAGCTGTCAATGGGTGACAAGGATTACCTGTTCTGTTCATTCCCTCTGAAGCACCTGGCACTGGCCACTGTCAGAAGACAGGGTGCAGGGCTAGATGGATCTTTGGTGTGACCCAGTATGGCTGTTCTTATGGTCTTCTTGTGTGCGTGCAGCATTTTAGTTACTCTATATGGTTGTTACTTTAAAGGGTTTCTGTTTGATTAAAAATCATATAGTTTTATAAAAACAAATATCCTTACCTGGGGAACTAATAACACCACAGATGATTAACAGAGAGATACTAACCTAAAGTCTCTTCTTTTGGTTACCTCATCCTCCCCTCCCCTCCCCACCCCATTTGTCTGTTTTACCAACCTGTCTGACTCCCAGACTATGTGCTATCTGAGACAGGGACTGTCTATATTACTTGTCTGTACAACATCTAGCACAATGGGATCCTGAGTCCTCACTGGGGGGATCTAGGCTCTCCGCTAATACAAAGAATTAAGTAATGATATTCATTAGAACAAAGGCTTTTAAAAACCTAATTTTCTTTTTTTCATTTATTCTGTTTATTTTTTGCGTTTTTGAACTCAAAAATAGATGAGTCAGTTTCACTTGTATTTGTGTCATTTCATGGTCCATTTCACTTTTAGCCACTCATGATTTGTAGGTGCTGCAATGTTTGGGTTGCAAATACTCCGATGTTTACAATTGAAATGTCAAAATATCATGGAAACACTTCTGGTGAGCTTAGATTTTGTAACCTAAACCTTTATATTACCTAGACTGTGGGGCAAATTTGACCTGATGGTCTTTTGAACACATATTCAGAAGGACCAAATTATAGTTGCTGAATGGGGTATCATTTTAAATCATTTGAATGACAGCTTCTTATATTACACCTCTACCCAGAAGTTATAATCTGCCAGAGCAGCATGGTTCTCAGAACCTAGGATCAATCAGGACTTGACTACGCCAGGACAAAGCTTTCTCTGCCCAAGATCCTTGACTGTAGAATTCTCTTAGAGTAGGTTCACGGGAGTCTCTCCTTGGCTGCGTTTGGGCCCAAATTCAAATCCTGAGCAACCAAGCTGTGTTTCTGGGGATCCATGGGGCTTGGAAGACTCAGGTCCTGGAGTTGAAGATCTTCTCCACAAAATAATTGCTGCAAAGTCCAGATATAGCAACCCCGATATAGGCTCCTGCCCTAGTTTGATCTCAAAATCCTTCCTGCCCCCACCGTGTAAGGAACCCGTGTGGAGCAGTACTCCAAAGTGAATAGGGGGCATAGATGTCTGTCTCTCCAAATCTCATCTCCTTCCTCTTCCATGCCCAATGGAAATGCATTGATGCAACTGTTTCCAGGGTCCTCTGCATTCACAAAAGAGGGGCACAATGTAAGGCCCATGTATTTCAGCTGCCTTATTTCTGGTCGTATTTTGGCTCCCTCCCAGTCCCATCATGTTCTCATTTTTCCTTTGCATTTGCTTCCCCTTGTCTTTGTCCTTGTTGGAGAGTTCTCCCCTTTTTTCTGGTGGGGAGGTTTGCCCAAGGGCTACTGGTTTTGCATTTGTGCCAGTCCCATTTGCTCTACTGGTGGGCTACATGGGTCAATTGAATCTTCCTTTTTCTTTGTAGTGAGTGATACTGGTTTATTGCCTAGCACTTGGATGCTGATTGATAATAGTAAATAATAATTCCCAGCTCTTACATAGGACTTTTCAGCAGCAGACTGCAAAGTGCTTTCTCACAGAGGTCCCCATTTTATAGATGGGGAATATGCATTAAACAAATAAAATGTACCCTCTTTTGTATGTCTACGGCCTGATTCTCTGCTCCGTTACTCCAGTTGAACACCGGTGTAAGTCAAACAAGGTATGCAAGTCAGCAGCAGATTTAAACACAGCCAGCGCTGACCACTGAGGCTTTGCCAAGTCTGTAGGCTCCTCCTCTGTACTTTCCACCAATGCAGGGGCCTGACCAGGAGAAAGGAGGTAAGCCTCTGTGTCTGGCTGAACTCCAGCTGCTGGAATGGCTCCTGGAGTATAAAACAGATCATCTTTCACCTTTGCTCCTAACCCCCAGTGCTGTGCAAAGTGCAGCTCAGGCAGACCAGATAATCTGATCTCTTCTGCGCATGTCCATGGAAGTACAATCCTTGGAATCAACGGTGATGTTTTTATTTCAGGGTGGAACAAATCCTGAGGACCGTAGACAGCTTCTGCTCACTCTTTGCTCCAGCTAACCCCCCTTGATATCCGTGGGAGTTTGCTTGAGTAAGGTTTGTGTGAAAACTGAGGTCCTGATTCCGGGCTCTTATTCCTGGGTAAATTAGGAATCGTTGCCTTGAAATCAGTGACGTTACCCTGGGCTTGCAGCAGTTATAATGAGAGCAGCACCTCAGGATCTGACTGATAGGCTGTGTGAGGGGGCAAAGAGACCCCAACACCAGCAACGAGGGGTCAAGGAGGTTGTCAGGCTTTCCATTGGCGTGAAAAGGCTAGGAAAAGCCCAGGGACTCAGCAGGCCCCGTGTTGCTCCACTTGCAGTGAATGCCAGGGATGGAGTGGGCTTAGCCCAGTTCAAGGCTCATCAGGAAGGATGACAGTGCTGTGGGTCTCTCAGTGGGAGAGAAACCTGGTTAGAGCCCTGAGAGAGAGAGAGACAGAGAGACAGAGAGAGAGAGAGGGAGCCTGCCAGCCAAATCATCCCTCCTGGAGAAGACAACCCGATCCCAGGAAGGGAGTTGATGGAAACACAGACTCTTTGGGAGACGAGCCCTGAAGAGAAGGGTGCGGCCCCACTGATGGTTCAAGGGATGACTCAGGTTTGGAGTTAGGTTTGTTTTCTTTGCTCATTACCTTGCAATCTCTGAAGAGGGTTTGACTGGAGGGCCAAAGCACCCCTTGTTGGGACAGACAACACCTGTGAAGACCTGCAGCTGGGTGTAGGTGACCAGATGTCCCGATTTTATAGGGACAGTCCCGATTTTGGGGTCTTTTTCTTATGTACACTCCTATTACCCCCCACACCCCTGTTCCGATTTTTCATACTTGCTGTCTGGTCAGCCAGTTGTGCCTGGAAGGGCCACCAGGGGTTGCCATCCCAGCAACCTGGTTTCCAGTCTGGTTTCCAGAGTAGCACACACAGGACTGCTCTTGGGAGTAAGTGCTACTCATCTATAGGAGTGCAGAATCTGGCCCTCAGTCTGGATTTAAATCAGTAAGGACTAGATTCTGGCCTGGGCCCTGCATATGTGAGCAGAGAGTGAGGAGAAGTCTCTTCTCTTTTACACCGTCCACTTGGGGAGTGCAGGTTGCATCATCTCTCCAGGGGTAAGGAATAGGTAGGGAATAACAGAGCATAGCTCCACCCCATCCACATGCCAGCCAGCAGAGCCGGGCAGCTGTCCCACAGAGCAATGGTTCTCAAACCGGAGGTCGCGACCCCCCCGAAGGGTCGCCGTCCCCTTCTCGGGGGTTCGCTAATGCTGGTGTCACTGAAAAGCCACCGAATGCATTACTTCCGCATCGCATTCGGCGGCTTTTTGGTGGACATGGTGAGCGCTCCCGAAGTGATTACTTCTGCTTTCAGCACACACTTGGGAGCGCTCGGCGTGTCCGCCGACAAGCCGCCGAATGCGATGCAGAAGTAATGCACTCGGCGGCTTTTCGGCAGACATACAAGGGTCTGCGGAGTTCCGGAAGAAATGAAAAATGGGTCGTGGCGGCGGGAAGTTTGACAATCACCGCCATAGAGGGACGTATACCCCTTAAAGGAGCTACAGCCCTTTTAGGGTTCTCACACGCAGTAGGGAAAGGGGAGGCATTCTGACCCTGGGTATGCCTTCTAACTGCCACAGGAAATGCTGCCCTGCCCCTATGCAATGTGCCATCCACTGCTCTATAACTTCGTGTCTCAACCCACCTTTGCAAAGCCAGTGTCCTGCCTTGAGAACTAGCCACGTGTGTGGGGTCACTCATCAAAAGGAAAGTGGTTTGGAACTACCCCTGTGGAGAAAGAATTTCTGAGAGATTCCATGAAACTGGACTCGTTTCCTGCTCACAATAACCCACTCGCCACAATATCCCAATGGAATTATGCCAACCTTTCCATGCACAAAAATCCACCTTTGAGCTCACAACAACTGTAAGAAATTTCAACCCAGGGAGTCATTTTAATTCCTGAAAGTAGGGGCTGTGACAAAAAGTGCCTCACGAATCATAACTACCATGGCTATTGCAAATATACAAGCAAATATACTCTTCTCATTGTGAAATACAGAACACACCCCGTACATTCCTTTTGCAAAAGAAGAAAAGTCCTGGGAAGCTGAACATTGCTTGTGTTGTTCCAAGGCAAATATTCTAAAGCTACGGAAATCACAACTTCCTATAGTTTGTGATCAGTGCAATAGTGCTGAAGGGGATGAAAGCAGAGCTCAGAGGGAAATTGATTTATTTCTGACATGAGCAGGATATTTATTGTAAACACTGGCGTGGGGCTGTAATTTACTCCGTATTATGAGTAATGAAGTTTACGTCTTCATTTGCCCCCCTCTTTTTATAAAAAAACAACTGAGAACACAAATGGCTCTGTAACTGTGGCTGCATCAATTAGAGCCCAGCTGGCCCTGATAAAAGGGCCCAGAGTTTGGTGGAGAGAGTCTCCTCTGGCTGCAGAGGCAGACAGGCCTGGCTGCTAGGAGCTTGAGCAAGGTACCTAGAGGGAAGCAGGACTGGGGCAAGGCAAGAGGAGCTGGGGAAGCTGTGGCCTGGAACCCCCCAGACTGCAGGGCCTAGGAGAAGGTCCAACAAGGGGGACTGGGGTTGCAGGGGGCAGCCCATGGGTAGTAGTGGAGGCAGCAGGCCAACCCCCCTTGCCAGTGATGAATGGCAATGATACTGCAGTCTGCCCCAGAGAATGGGGGCAAGTGGTGACTGGCAGTTGCCTAGATTGAGGCAAAGTGGGGATAGGAGGTGAGGGGGCTCCCCATTGAGGGAGACCCAGAGTGAGACTGGGGGGGTACTGCAGCGGTGCAGCACCCCAGGTGAGAGGGCACCGGGGTCCAGGGAGGGACACAGGGCTGGTGCAAGCAGGACTACGGATTGCAGAGGGCGCTCCGGACGCTGGTGAGAGCTAATTCCCGGATGGACCAGCGGGAGGCTCTGCAGGGTGAGTCGCTGCCCTGCTACAGGCTCCCTCCCACCATAAACTATAGGAGATGCCAGTGTTCAGTGTAACGCCTAGCTGGTTATAAGGAAACAGGCAGTTGTGTGACAGCCTTGTCCATGATGGCCTCTGAACTTTGATATCTCCTTTTTGGAGGGGATTCCAGACAAAAATGTCAAACCAGGCTGCCTGAAATCAGGCCCCCAAATCCATATTTGAATACTCAAAATGGTAGCCTGATTTTGAGAGGTGCCGAGCGTTCAGAAAACCCACTGACTTTAATCGGAGCTGCTAGTGCTCTGAAAAAGCAGGGCACTTTTTGGGGGGCCTATCCCTGGAAAATGCTGGTCTCCACTCCAGCATCATGTCAAGGATAAACAGGCAATCGTCCCTTTGTAGAGGAGGCTCCTCAGGGATGAACCATTCTCCCCTTCACAGACCTCGCAGTTTCTCCTCATTTTTGACCAACACCTGGAAACTTTTCTTTTTCAAATTATTATTATTAGCGCTGACCCCATTTGTCTGTATGTCTTTGTCCTGTAAGAGGCTGGAATATTATTTAGTTTCCTTCTGGTGTTTGATCTCTGTTGTACAGCAACTTGAGCACTCGTGTAGGAGCAGAGCTAATATTCATCCTGTTTGGGGCCCTGTCACATGGTGACACTGACCCTTTCAGAGGGAAGAGGCCAACACAGCTGTGGCTGGTCAACTCACTCCTAATTAAAAGAGGGCAGCTGGAGCCCAAAGGGGTGGGGTGATTAGGAGAGTCACGCCCTGGAAGGGTGAGTAAAGCTGCTTGAGGAGGAGAGGCGCAATGGAGTACTGGCAGGGGGTGCTTGAGAGATAGCTACAGGGGACCCAGGAGAGAGGGCTGAGTTCTGGTAAGGGCTCTAAAGAGTTCTTGCTTGGCGTGGACCTCTGTGGAGCAGAAGGCTTGGGCAGAGGCCCCTAGGGAAAGGGGAAGATCCAGTTCGGTCTGGGGAAGCTGATACCAGAAGCAACAGAGTCACTGTTAGAGGTTGGCTCCACTGGTGCCTAGCAGGCAGAGAGGCCTAGGGGCATTGCAGGAAGGGTAGCCTGTTAGCTGAAGACCTGAGCAGAGGGGTGCAGGAAGAGGCCAGAACAATGGATTGGCCTGAAGGCCTTGGGTGCTGGCAAACCACGCTCTATAAACTTCTGAACCCTTGTTATCTCTCAAGGTCTAGCAGAAAGCTTAAGCACTGGAAAATCACAGGCATGCTTGTCCCTCTAGCTGTCCACGAGGTAGCCATGAGGAAAGCTCTTCTTTCACCGCCTATCACAATGAAGTAAACAAGCCTACTTATCACTGTCATACACGCCTTACAGCACGTTTGTACTTAATAAAAGCGGCAAGCTGGGACTTTCCCAGGTCGCCTCCTTCCGCAAGCTGTCTCCGTCTGTTTCTTCCCAACATTGGCCCTGGAGGGATGTTCACTGGGTTCGGACTCCCAAGTAGGGAGGGCTGGGGAGTGGAACATGTGGAGAGCTCCTGTGAAGGGCGCTGTGGTAGAAGAGTCATGAGACTGGTTACTCTCAGGTGGAGGCCTGGCGAGGGGGGCCCTGGAACAGGGGCAAAAGGAATTGGAAGCAGAGTGCTGATGGGTGACCTGAACATGACATCCCTGATGGAGGAGTGGAAAACCCCCAGACATGTGATGTTTACGGTGGGAACTGGAGAATGGTTTTATTACCAGGGTGTTGGGGGACTCCTGCAGTAGTGTATAGGAATAAATTGTGCCCAAGGGCAGGCTTTGTACTGGATGCTGTGAAACTATATTCCTGTCTACAGACTGATAAAAGGGAAATGGAGACAGGTGTACTTGTGCCCTGCCCTGCTGCAGAGGGTGCTCCGGGTTGTGTGTCTTACCCCAAGCACCTATCTGTACCAAGGCTAACTGCAGCTTTCAGGCCTTTCCAGGGCTTGAAATTAGCCCCTCGTGTAGCTACAACAGTGCGGATCCCTTGTATGGACAGGCTAAGCTGCAGTTTCAAGCAGAGGTAAAGCTTTGCCTGTCTCAGCTAGGCTGTGCTGGGGTATACAAACCAAGAAGGGTTGATGAGAGCATCAGGCGCGGCCTGTTACACCTGGAGGGAGGAGAAAAAAGAGGAAAAACCCAGCTCAGTTGTGGCTGACTGGAAGAGGGAGACCTTATGCATTAGTCCTGTGAAGGGAAGCCTGGCTGGAGACAGAGCCTAACTGGAGACTCCTGTGGGTCAGTGCCCAGGGCAGGTAGGCCTGGTGCAGAACCTTTTTGTTCCTGAACTAATTTAGATCCCCTTTGTACTGAGACCTGCAGAAGAGACCTCCTTGGAAGAGACCATCAGAAAGACCTGCCTGCAGGCCATGGCAGGAAGCAGGCCAGGGATACAGCAATGTCTGAACAAACAGGCTTCATACAGGGTCTCTTGGCTGGAACCCAAATTGTAGGCAGGCCTGGGCTCCCCTACCAACCCACCTAGGGCAGGGACATGAAGACTCTGGAGCTAAGGGCCAGCAGGCCCAGAAGCCTGAAATTGGGACAAACCACTGGTGTGATGCTGACAGAGCACTGGGGTGTTGGACTTGAGTTTCCCTAAAAGAGGCAGAACTAAAAGTGATCTGGGTGTATGGCCAAGTCCTAGAAAGTGACAGATCACTGCCGGGCTGGAGGAAGAGAGGAATGGTTACAGCATACCTAGCCGCAAAGGGGAGCGGGCAGGGTCACCTGCAATGAGTGGACTCTTCCGCACACCAGTTTGTGCCAGTGCAGTTACAAAGGTGTCTGGAACCTCCAGTGCAGAGACAGCCATCAATTTCCTGAATTTATGCACCCATGTAGCAGGCAAAGTGCCAAAGAAATGTCATGCATATGATGAGCAAATGAAGGGATCAAATAACTCTTCCTTTAAAAGCCACGGCAAGGAGTGCTGATTGCAGCAGGGATGATCAGAAAACCAACATGAGTGTTGGCACTTTTCACAATGCCTCAGCTTTGACCCATGGGAATACGGTCCAGAGTTTAGAACTGGATGAGTATATGGTGAGACACTGTTCATGTTTTAAAAAGTGGATTAACAGTGTCTCTCTCATATCCTGGAACCGACGACAATGCTGTGTATAGGTGCTAGGCAGAAAAATCCCAGTTGTGGGTGAGCTTTGGATCCATTAGTCATTCTCTTCATCTTTGAAGCATTTCCTTAAGTATTTAAAAATGTGCATGCAAAATCTCAACTTCCCCTGTTTGGAAGTTACCAACATTCTCTCAAAGGGAGATGAGAACAGAGGAAAGGCAATTGCTGAACTGCGGGATTGTTTGTGTACGTGGATTTTCCATGCTCAGCATTTAGCGGAGCGGGTAAGGGAGAGCGTGCAGTGCTTCTTGGAGTTGTTATTCTGAGCAACACTAGTTATTCACAGAACTGGCAACCTCACTTGTGTTCTACCACCCATATCTTTGATCCTGTCCAGGAGTGACAAAGGGGCAAGAGGGCTGTTCGGTCCCTCTTGAAGCCCATTTCATCCTTGTCCTCTCTTTGATGTCTGCCACCTAACATGCCAATCAGTACCAGTTGTGGAGGTGGTTTTGAGAGGTGGACATTTGTCCATAGATACCAATTTAAAATAATGGACCAGATCCTCAGGGTGGTGTGGCAGGAAATCACCCGTATGAGCTAAAATAATTCACACATACAATTTTTAATGTATTATGAAAATAAAGATGTGGGCCTTGATTCTCACCTTGCTTATACCACTGTAGGTCATAAGTAACTACATTAAGTCAATGGAGTTATACAGATGCAGCACCTGTGTAACTGAAAGCAAAATTGGGCCCATGGTTTTTAGAAAAGCAGCCTGATCGGACATAGTTAGCTCTTTAAGCAGACAGAACACTACTGAAGCAATGAAATAGCCAATGTATGTTTCTCTTATCTAGTTCAGGAGCTATATGCATAAAGCTCCTACACCTACATACTCTCTACAGCCCTATACCTTTATGTAGAAGGGCAACTAAAATGATTAGGGGTTTGGAACAGATCCCATATGAGGAGAGATTAAAGAGGCTAGGACTTTTCAGTCTGGAAAAGAGAAGACTAAGGCGGGATATGATAGAGGTATATAAAATCATGAGTGGTGTGGAGAAAGTGAATAAGGAAAAGTTATTTAATTGTTTCCATAATATAAGAACTAGGGGGCCACCAAATGAAATTAATGAGCAGCAGGTTTAAAACAAATAAAAGGATGTTCTTCTTCACATAGTGCACAGTCAACCTGTGGAACTCCTTACCTGAGGAGGTTGTGAAACCTAGGACTAAGAGTTTAAAAGAGAACTGGGTAAATTCATGGAGGTTAAGTCCATTAATGGCTATTAGCCAGGATGGGTAAAGAATGGTGTCCCTTGCCTCTGTCTGTTGGAGAGGGGTGATGGATGGCAGGAGAGAGATCACTTGATCATTACCTGTTAGGTTCACTCACTCCAGGGCACCTGGCATTGGCCATTGTTGGCAGACAGGATACTGGGCTGGATGGACATTTGGTCCGACCCAATACGGCCTTTCTTATGTTCTTAACCATTTACACCTGGGCTAAATGAGTAGAGAATTCTGATTAGATAGCACTTTACACCCACTTTGCCCAGGTTTAAATGACTCCTCCAGGTGCAAGGCAGGCAAGGATCAGGTTCAAGATGTTTGCTTTGGTTGTTATCACAGAGCAGTGGCAGTGAATAACTCCTGTCTAATGGTACTAGAAGCTATTGTGTTCCTGTGGCCTATATTGCTCTGTGATAACAGCTAAAAGAAGCATCTGACAAGTGTGCTGCAAAATAAATCTTCTGAATTAAAAACCAGAACAAATCATTTCATTAGCTGATCTTCAGCAGCTAACTAGATAGGTAGATATCACATGAGCAATGCAGTCAATATCTACAATAGCAGTGTTGTCTGAAGATACAGAAGTATTGACTGAGCTACAGAAACACAAGATTATAGAGTCAAAGGCCAGAAGGCACCATTGTGATCATCTAGTTTGACCTCCTATATATCACAGGCCACAGAACTTCCAAAAAATAATCCCTAGAACAGATCTTTTAGAAAAAAACATCCAATCTTGATTTAAAAATTGTCAGTGATGGAAAATCCCCCATGACCTTTGGTAAATTGTTTCAATGGTTAATTATCCTCACTATTAAAAATTTGCACCTTAGAATAGCCGGGTTGGAAGGCACCTCAGAAGATCATCCCCTTGCTCAAAGCAGGACCAATCCCCAATTACATCATCCAGCAGATTTTTGCCCCATATCCCTCTCAAGAATCAAGCTCACAACCTGGGTTTAGCAGACCAATGCTCAAACCACTGAGCTATCCCTCCCCTTCTTTCCAGTCTGAATTTGTCCAGTTTCAACTTCCAGCCATTGGATCATATTATTCCTTTCTCTGCTAGATTGAAGAGCTCATTATCAAATATTTGTTCCCCATCAAGGTACTTATAGACTTCGATCAAGTCCCTCCTTAACCTTCTCTTTATGATTTAGCTAAAGATCCTCTCACTCAGTATAATTTCGGAACATTTGATGCAATTTCTGAAGCAGTTACTAGGAATCATAGACTCAATCATGGAATTGTACACTGGAAGGGACCTCAAGAAGCCTTCTAGTCCAGTCCCTTTTCTCAAGGCAGAGCTAAGTATTATCTAGACCAGCAGTTCTCAAACTTTAGCAACCTGAGGATCCCAACTTTGATTCTAAATTTTTCACAGACCTACCAAGCTGGCTTCTAATTTTCCCCAGTGGTGCTCAAGCCCCGCTCTGTCCCAGGCCATGCCCCCACTTCACTCCTCCCCCCCAAGACCCCAGCCTCACTCCATCCCTGCCTGTCCTCTTCCCTGCCTCTTTCTATCCCCTCCCCTGAGCATGCCCCATCCCTGCTCCTTCCCCTCCTTCTCAGCACCTCCTGAACACCGCTGAACAGCTGTTCCATGACATGCAGGAGGCATTGTGAGGAAGGAGGAGGAGTTGATCAGCAGGGCTGGTGGCCTCAGACATGACTCGTGGACCCTCTAGAGCCAGACATGACTCATGGACCCCCTCTGTGGACCCCCAGGGGTCCGTGGACCCTAGTTTGAGAACCACTGGTCTAGACCATCCCTGACAGGTGCTTGGAGATTTTTAAGAGCAGGTTAGACAATGACAGAGATTCTACAACCTCCCTAGGCAATTTATTCCAGTGCTTAATCACCCTGACAGTTAGGAAGTTTTTTCCTCATGTCCAACCTAAACTGCCCTTGCTGCAATTTAAGCCCATTGCTTCTTGTCCTATCCTTAGAGGTTAAAGAAAACAATTTTTCTCCCTGCTCCTCGTAACAACCTTTTATGTACTTGAAAACTGTTAACACGTCCCCCCTCAGTCTTCTCTTCTCCAAACTAAACAAACCCAGTTTTGCCCATCTTCTGTCATAGGTCATATTTTCCAGACTTTTAACCATTTGTGTTGCTCTTCTTTGGACTTCCTCCAATTTGTCCACATCAGTGGGTCTCAGACTTTTTTACTGGTGACCCCTTTCACATCTCAAGCCTCTGAGTGTGACCCTCCCCCTAATAAATTAAATACACTTTTAAATATATTTAACACTGTTATAAATGCTGAAGGCAAGCAGGGTTTGAGGTGGAGGTTGACAGCTCACGACCTCACTCCCCACGTAATGACCTCGCAACCCTCTGAGGGGTCCCAACCCCCAGACTGAGAACCCCTAGTCCACATCTTTTCTGAAATGTGGTGCTCAGAACTGGACGCACTACCCCAGTTGAAGCCTCATCAGCACGGAATAAAGCGGAAAAATTGCTGCTTGTGTTTTACAAAACTCCTGCTAATACATTCCAGAAGACATTTGCTGCTTTTTTATTTCAGCAGAGTTGCACTGTTAGCTTATATACAGCTTGTGATCCTCTAGGTCCCCCAAATCCCTTTCTGCAATACTCCTTCCTAGGCAGTCATTTCCCATTTTGTATTTGAGCAACTGATTGTTCCTTCCTAAGTGAAGTGCTTTGCATTTGTTCTTATTGAATTTCATCCTATTTCTCCAGTTTGTCCAGATCATCTCCAGCATTTCTCCAGTTTGTCCAGATCATTTTGAATTTTAATCCTATCCTCCAAAGCACTTGCAACCCCTCCCAGGTTGATATTGTTTGCAAACTTTATTGGTGTACTCTCTATGCCATTATCTAAATAATTGATAAAGATATTGAACAGAACTGGACCCAGAATGATCCCTGAGGGACCCCACATGATATGCACTTCCAGCTTGACTGTGAACCACTGATGATTACTCTCTGGGAACGGTTTTCCAACCAGTTATGCACCCTCCTTATAGTAGCTCCCTCTAGGGTGTATTTCCCTAGTTTGTTTATGAGATGGTCATGTGAGACAGTTTCAAAAACTTTGCTAAAGTTAAGATACATCATATCTACTGTCCCACCCACCCCCACTGCCATCCACAAGATTTGTTATCCCGTCAAAGAAAGCTATTAGGTTGGTTTGACATGATTTGTTCTTGACAAATCCATGCTGACTATTACTTATCATCTTATTATCTTTTAGGTGTCTCCAAATTGATTGCTTAACTATTTGTTCCAAAGTTAAGCTGACTGGTCTGTAATTTCCCGGGTTATCCTTATTCCCTGTTTTATAGATAGACACTATATTTTCACTTTTCCAGGCCTCTGGAATCTCACCATTCTTCCATGACTTTTTGAAGATAATCGCTAATAATAATAATAATCACTAATCAGATATGTCCCAGACACTCCTTGAGTATTCTAGGATGCATTTCAACAGGCCCTGGTGACTTGAAAACATCTAACTGGTCTAAGTAATTTTTAACTTGTTCTTTCCCTATTTTAGCCTCTGATCCTACCTCATTTTCACTGGCTTTCATTAAGTTAGATGTCCAATTGCTACTAACCTTTTTGGTGAAAAATGAAACAAAAAAGTAATTTAGCACTTCTGCTGTTTCCACATTTTCTGTTATTGTCCTCCCCATTCCCCACTCCAGAGTAACAAACCTACCTTGGCCTTGTTCTTCCTCTTACTTCTAATGTATTTGCAGACTGTTTTCTTGTTTCCTTTTATGTCTATAGTTAGTTTAATTTCATTTTGTGCCTTGGACTTTCTAATTTTGTCCCTACATACTTGTGGTTTGTTTAAATTCCTTTGTAATTTGATCTAAATTCCACTTTTTGTAGGATTATTTTTTTGAGTTTCAGATCATCGAAGATCTCCTGGTTAAGCCAGAGTGGTCTCTTGCTGTACTTACTATCTTTCCTACATAGTGAGATAGTTTGCTCTTGTGCCCTTCATAATGTCTCTCTGAAAAACTGCCAACTCTCTTGAACTGTTTTTCCCATTAGACTTGCTTCCCAAGGTGTCTTACCTACCAAATCCCTGAGTTTGCTAAAGTCTGCTTTCTTGAAATCCATTTACTTTATTGTGCGGTTTTCCCTCCTTCTGTACCTTAGAAGCATGAACTCATGATTTCATGATCACTTTCACCCAAGCTACCTTCAACTTTCAAATTCTCAGCCAGTTCCTCCCTATTTGTCAAAATCAAATCTAAAACAGCCTCTCCCCTACTAGCTTTCTCCACCTTCTAAAATAAAAAAATGTCTCCAACACATTCCAAGAACTTGTTGGATAATCTGTGCCCTGCTGTATTATTTTCCCAATAGAGGTCTGGGGTAATTGAAGTTCCCCATCATCCCCAAGTCCTGTGCTTTGGATGATTTTGTTAGTTGTTTATAAAAAGCCTCATCCATCTTTTCCTCTTGGCTAGGTAGTAGACCCCTACCACAACCTCATCCTTGTTTTTTACCCCTTTCAGTCTTGCCCAGAGATTTTCAACAAGTCTGTCTCCTATTTCCATCTTAACCTCAGTCCGGTTGTATACATTTTTGATACATAAGCCAACATCACCTCCCTTTTTTCCTCTGCCTGTCCTTCCTGAGCAAGCTTTACACTTCTATACCAACATTCCAGTCGTATATTATCCCGCCAGGTCTCTGGGATGCCAACTATGTCATAGTTGTGTTTAACTAGCATTTCTAGTTCTTCCTGCTTATGTGCCATACTTCTCACATTAGTATACAGGCTTCTAAGATACTGATTTGATTTCCTCCCTCTGTTCTCGCTTGTCTGTCCCTTATCCCTGCTATAATGGCCCATGCTCCTTTCTCACCCTCCCAGATTCTGATCCTTCTCCCATAGCTCCATGTTTTTGACTTGCCTGTGGGCTTTTGTCTCCTGCCACCATAGCGTCTAGTTTAAAACCCTTCCACACTAGGTTAGCCAGTCTGTATCCAGATTTGCTCTTCCTCATCCATGATAGGTAGACCCCATCTCTGGTTTGCAGTCTTCCTTCCTGAAACAGCATTCTGTGGTCCAGGAAGCTAAAGCCCTCCTATTGACACCATCCACATAGCCAGTCACCTCCAGGATGCATCTGTCTTTGCCTGGGCCCCTACCCTTGACCGGAAGGATCGAAGAGAATATCAGCTTTGCCCCTTACTCCTTCACCCTTACTCCCAGAGCCCTGTAGTCACTTCTGATCTGCTCAGGGTCATACCTCGCACCATCATGAGTGCCCTCATGGATGAGTAGCCTGGGATAATAGTCAGAGGGCCAAACGATCCTTGACAATCCCTCCATAATGTCTCAGATACAGGTACTTGGCAGGCAGCATACCTCCCGGGATGCCATGTCAGGACAACAGATGGGTGCCTCTGTCCCCCTCAGCAGAGAGTCACCAATCACCACTATTCTATGTTTCCTCCCAGGAGGGGTGGCTCCAATCCTCCCAGCCTTGGGGGCCCATGGCTTCTCCTCCACCACCTTTGGAGGTGATTCCTCGTCGCTTGTTGCCAGGGCAGCATAATGGTTCTTCATCACTATAGCGAGTGGGTGGGAGTAGGGGTGGAGTGCTGCCTGCTGCCAGAAGTAACCAGGAGCTGGTGTCCACCCTGTGACAGAATATTTTGAGAACAATAAACTGTCCCCATATACAGGGTTGCTTAAACTATCCATGCAAAATTCCATTTGTCTTTAAAAAGCTACATCTTTTTGTTCATTGACAGCCATCCTGGAATACTTTGCCTGTCTGAGGCAGAGGGCAGACCTTGTAAACTTACAGAGCCAGACCATGCTGACACAAGTGGCACCTTCCCTATGCAGAGCTCCACCTCCTCATGTAGAAATGGGGATTTGTTATCTTGGTGGCCTTTTCCCCAGACTTTCTCCTTGGCTTTAGGGATCTATACTGGGGAAGAAGGCTTATGTTTGTAATTAAACACACACAGACGTTAGATAAAACATCAGTACTCTTGTCTAGCTCTACTATATTTTGAATTCATAATGAAATACACTCAAGAACCGAAAACCAGAGAGAGAGGAAACAGGCTGCTCAATAAGACAGAAAGGTGCAGCTCACTCACCTTGCTTTAAGCTGTCTCTTTCCAGACTAACTCTGATTGTACACTTCCATACAGAGCCCCATAGCTTGCAAGAATGACTAGGATTTCCCCCTCCAAAAAAACTCCAATTAGATGCTCCAAGTAGGTTCTCAAATCCCCTAGGTACCCACATTTCTGCTGGTAAAATCAGTTTCTATGAGGGGCAGAGTCTGATGCCAGTGAGTGCTCGGTGACCTTGTTCACACTTACATCCCACTGGGATTTAACAAACTAGGTGTACCCCCCACACACAGCTGTTCTGCGTGGCAAGCCCGGGAGGGAAAGGGTAGGAGGGGGAACATAGCATGCTCAGGGGAGGAGGCAGGGCCAGGGCAGGGATTTGGGGAGGGGTCCAATAGGGACAGAGTTTGAGTGGGGACTTTGGGGTAGCGGTGGTGATGGGGTGGGGCCAGGGGGGCGAGCTCCCACTGGTGCTGAGAAAAGTTGGCGCATGTGAGTAGACGGATGAAAACTGTGCTTAAAGGGAGGCACAAATAACAGGACCCCTGCCTCTTTGTGCTCCTGGCAGGCTGTCTCTTAGGGCCCTGAAAGCTGAGAGTGTCCTTACTTGCCACAGCCTAGCCCTTTATGAACAGTGGATTATCTGCACACTAGTTACTTTTGAGAAATTCATTCCTTGGCTGTGCTCAACAAACATTAAAAAAGGTTAAAAAGTACAGAAAGCACCAGCTCAGGTCTAGGAGGTGACTGATAATGGCCTTGTACTTCTGGGGTTCCAGTTCAATTCCACTGCAGGTTAGTACAGTGGAGCCCCGGTATAACACGCCCCGGTATAATGCGAATTCGGATATAGCGCGATTATACCGTGGCTCCCAAGGCTGCAGGTGCTGCTGTTCTCTGTCCCCAGCAGGCGCAGGGGCTGTGGCTTCCAGAGAAGCTGCAACCCCCCGCACCTGCCGGGACAGGGGACTCTGGGGCTGCAGACGCCAGTGTTCCCTGCCCCCGCCAGGCGCGGGGCCTCGGCTTCCACAGAGAACTCAAGGGCTGCAGCCCCGCAGTTCTCTGTCCCCGGCAGGCGCAGGGCCGCAGCTTCTCTCCCCTGCTGGGCAACGGCCCCGTGTCTGCCAGGACAGAGAACCCGCTATAATGCGACCCCGCATTTACCACGATGGGATTTCCTGGATCCCATTTGTCGCGTTAGGGCAGAGCTCCACTGTATTCACTAAAAGTTATAACTCAGCAGGTGTTGGATGGCCTCTGTTAAATGACTGAATGGCCTCAGTCTGGACAGTGGAGCACAGGTGTCCACAGTGCGAACACCACTCACGACAATCACTTCCTTTGTTTGCAGCTTTCAAGCCAACTGAACTACCCTTTCACTCTTTCAGAGCAGGCTTGAGACATGTTGGCAGGGTGGTATGGGGAAGCTGGCACAAACTGTCCACATGGCAGCTTTCACCACCTTGTAACACTACATCCATTCACGTTAGGAGATAAGATGACGTACTACAAACTTTCCTGCACTATAATCGTGCAACTCCCAGATACCAGTGGGTCTCATCTCTAGTGATGAAAGCAGGATTGCACTTGTGAGACCTCTCTTTTTTAATAGCCCCTTTTTTGGTTACAGGTAAACAAATACAAATTAGAAATGGCTACAAACCTAATGTGCTTCTTTTGGCCAAATTCGCTTACGCGCTTTTTACAATATTTTAAAAATAAAAATTCTTCTTTGAAGAAGACAAATGTACCACTTTGGATCTAAAAAATGTGGGGTTTTTTCATAATATTTGTAAGCCAGTGGGGAAAACAGTCTTCTAATGATATCACATTACCCATTTCACTTGAAATATACATCCAAATATATCCTAGTTTACAAAAATTATCTACAAGCAATTGAAACAGACAGAGTAAAGGAGGGAGAGAAGCAACTTGCAAATGAAACTGCATCATACCAAGAAAGGGAAAAAAGAAAGAAATTTAGGATGGAAAAGCAAAAGCATATTATGACATTTACCTCCTTTGTAAAGCACTTTGAGACCTACTGAAGAAAAGTGCAATACTGGAGCAAGTATACACAGCAGAAACACTGGGCGTAAATGTTCGTAGGGTGGGGCCTAAAACACTTGCTGTAGAGAAGCAAGAGGAAAAATAGGTGAAAAAAGAAGCTGTAAGACAGAGACCAGCTTAAAAATAACAAGTGAAGCCCAGGGAGTGAAAAAGATTTACAAGGGTCAGACATAAAAATAAACAACTTTAAAAGAACCAGACGTCTTCACTAATGAGGCAGCAGCATGAATGGCAGAACAGCTTCTGCTGTAGCATGAAGATGAAAAAAGGAAAGCAATGGGATACTAATTTGAAAAGGGGAGAAAAGTCTCCCCTAGTTTCAGATGGGCATGTTGCCTGCACTTGGGTTTTTTGTATAAATGTTCCACCATCGCTAACCCTGGTGTAGCTCTATCAGTGGTGCTAATAGACAGGGCCTGAGGCTCCTGCCTGTGCTGAGTTTTTGAACATCTGTCATTCAGACCAGCTCTGTGTTAAATATTGTGTTCAAAATGCCAGTGGCTAGAGGAGCATTATCTGTGCCAGGGCACCCTCCAACGCAGCGGCACTTGATGTTAGCAACACCGGGAGATGTTGGCTAGAACACTGGTTCTCAAACTGTGGGTTGCAACCCCGTTTTAATGGGGTCACCAGGGCCAAAGCTTGAGCCCCACTGCCTGGGGTGGTGGGACTCAGGTTACGAGCCCCCCGCCTGTGGCTAATAGGGTGACCAGATGTCCCAATTTTATGGAGACAGTCCTGATTTTGGGGTCTTTTTCTTATATAGGCTCCTATTACCCCCCACCCGCATCCTGATTTTTCCATCCTTGCTCTGGTCACCTTAGTGGCTGAAGCGCTTGGATTTCAGCTTTAGCCTCCCCACCTGGGGTTGTGGGCCTTGAGTGGGCGCAGGCTTCAGTCTTTTGTGCTGGGGTCACATAGTGGTTCTTGTTGTCAGAAGGGGGTTACGATGCAAGGAAGTTTGAGAACCCCAGGCTAGAAACACCCCGGGGGGAGACAAGGCTTTTGAGGCTGGCCAGGAACCATTGATAACGGTGGTTGAACGGCAGTGGAGATAGGCCAAGGTCACTGAACACCCAGGATGTTAACATTGCAGAGCTGCCACCTCCTCGGACACACAATGCTGCGGGAGACAAACCGCTCAGGAGGACTTCAAATCGTCCTCCCAGCTTCCAGCGAGTACCAGACACGGTGAGGGACACGGGCACCCGGCCAGATTCGGGTGAATTTCTCAGGCAGCGACACACAACTGGCATGTACGTAGCATGGCTTTTTGTGCCAGGCAGGCAACGTAATTCAGGCTAATACAATGGGTTGCTCATTCTTTCCTGTGATTGACTGCAGCAGTCAATGGGCAGCCTCCTTCCCCCTCCTCCTCCCTCCTGCATTCTCCCAGCTCCAGGAAAAGGGGTACAGAGGACGCAAAGGGCAGCCAGCCGCCTGTGTTGCGAGGAGCAGCAGGAAAGGAGCCTCTGCCTAGGCGCTGCGGCAGCTACCAGTTCTGCTGCTCCTGCTGTGGCCAGGGCTGCTGCAGGGAGTGAGTCTCAGGGAGGGACATTATGACGCACCCTATTGGTATTAGTACACTTCACCTTCTATTTATAGACACTCCCCAGACCGCAGAAACTCTCTGGCTGGCTCTGGTTCAGCACAGAAGGAAAAAAGAAATGCTGTAAGTAAAGCAGTAACATTCCCTCGGACAGCAAGATTTCTGCCCCTCTGCTCCTGAGCACACAGCAGATTTAACCTGAAAGAACTGGTTAAACACAGTGACTTGTCCCTGTTTATTTCTTCTCCAG
Source organism: Dermatemys mawii (assembly GCA_007922305.1). Classification (NCBI taxonomy): domain Eukaryota; kingdom Metazoa; phylum Chordata; order Testudines; family Dermatemydidae; genus Dermatemys; species Dermatemys mawii. The sequence continues at coordinate 10,448,466 of ML677359.1, read as the reverse complement.
TTCCCTCTCCTTGGAGAATGAAAACAGACTGGTTGGTTCTCCTTTTCTCCTCAGTTTCAGTTCCCAGCGCGGTGTTGTTTGGGTTGCTGGCTGTGGTTAAATACATCAGGCTTTATTGACATTTTAAGAAATACCGGAAAGCGTTCTGTTTTCATTTAAGGTTTGGCAGAACCTTTTTAAATGAATCCTCTTTGCCTCCTGCCAGTGGCTCATGCCTTCCCCTGTCTCAGGATCAAGCTCTGGTCCTCCACAACTCTCCCTTTTCCTACGGGCCTGCTCGTGTCTCATATCATGTTGGCCTCACACTCCACCTCCTTAGTTCTGCCAGAGATGCCAGTCTCATTTATCAGCTTCGCACACGAATCTGTACCTATTATGCGTGGAGCGTTCTCTCTGAACTGATCAATAAAGTCATTATCCTCTTGGCCTTCGGATCCCCTCTCAAGACCCATCTTGCCTCCAACACTCTGAGGTTACTTTGTCTATTTATTATCATTTATTTTTATAGACACAAATGTGTCTATTCAATTGCCTTATGTGATGGCTTCTCTTTTCCCCAACTCTTCATATGTCACCTGCCCTGCAGCTGGCTTTTGTTCAGGCAGATCCCTGTACCTGTGCAGAGCCCCAGGAGTTCCATGAAAGTGCGGGGGTTCCTTTATACAGAGCCGCTGGCACAATCAGCACTTTAGATTGAAAAGTCTATGGGGAGGAACTGTGTGCACATTTGTTTGTACCGAGCCCAACATAATGGGTCAGATCCTGATGGGGAGCCTCTGTGTATAATGTAAATCAGTTTTGAAGAATTCTTCTCTGCCATTGGAAAAGCAAACATCTTTAATTTTGGATTGAGGAACCAGACACAGTTATCCCTACCACCTTTATTATAAATCGGGGTCACCTATCCATGTAGATATTTCCTACCATTAGAAAATTATTCCTATGGCAAATACCTTGAAAACCTTTTGTTAAATACATAGGACACATACAAATATAGAAGCCCTTGAATCAACTCAGTTTTTCACCATAAGTTTAACAACATGATCCAATGGCTGGAAATTGAAGCTAGACAAATTCAGAATGGAAATAAGGCAAATATTTAACAGTGAAGATAATTAACCATTGGAACAATTTACCAAGGGTCATGGTGGATTCTTCATCACTGATCATTTTAAATCAAGTTTGGTTGTTTTTCTATAGATCTGCTCTAGGAATTATTTTGGGGGAAGTTCTATGACCTGTGTTATACAGAAGGTCAGACTAGATCAGTGGTTTTCATCCTGTGGTCCGTAGACTCCAGGGGTCCGCAGACAATGTCTAAGATTTCCAAAGGGGGGCATACTTGCATTCGAAATTTTTTAGGGTTAGCAAATGAAAAGAGGTTGAGAACCAATCAACTAGATTAACACAATGGTCCTTCCTGGTGTAGACTCTGTCAGTCAAATTATACATTTTTATTTCTCTGTTTTGTGTGGATAATGTTAATTGTTTTCCTTTAATATTCATCTTGTACTTTAAATGGTATTTTATTTGTCTATCAGTAAAAATTGGCTTCAAATGGTTTTTATAAACATTCCTGCTGCTACTCTCATTTACTATCATATTTTCTAAAAGTGAGTGAGAACACAACTGAAGTGGATTCAGTGTTATTGATCTGAGCAAATATGTGCAGAAAAATTTCTGAGGTATTCCCCAGTGCTTGGCTTATAGCTAAGCCATTGTGTTTTGCACACACCTATAATGCAGTACAAAGGCCAGCCTGAGAGCTTTGGGTGTACCAGTAACAACTGTTGCAGCTATATGGTCAAAACAAATAATGTTGTTAGTAAGTTATTTCTTTTAACACAACAAAAACGAGGGGATTTTTCCCTGGAAAGAAGGGGTTTGTATGTGGAAGTGTTTATGTAGCTCAGGGGTCAGCAACCTTTCCAAAGTGGTGTGCCGAGTCTTCATTTATTCACTCTAATTTAAGGTTTCCCTTGCCAGTAATACATTTTAATGTTTTGAGAAGGTCTCTTTCTATAAGTCTACAATATAGAACTAAACTATTGTAGTATGTAAAGTAAATAAGGTATTTAAAATGTTGAAGAAGCTTCATTTAAAATTCAATTAAAATGCAGAGCCCCCTGGAACGATGGCCGGGACCCGGGCAGTGTGAGTGCCACTGAAAATCAGCTTGTGTGCCGCCTTTGGCATCTGTACCGTAGGTTGCCTACCCTTGATGTAGCTAAAGGATGTGCACAGAAATCAGGAGGTTAATGACTGCCTCCATGTAGCTAGAAACGTCATCACTTAAGGCCAGATTTTTAAGTGCTTAACACCCATAATTGGGGCCAGATTTTCAGAGAACTCAGAACCCAGCAGGATCCTGATCTCCCACAACTCTAACAGAAATCCATGTTGCTCGGGGCCTGATTCTATTGTCTTGCACCTTGTGTAGTCATTTAACTCCTGTGAGAAGTGGATGTAAAATGTTACCACTAGTGTGAATGAACAATTCGGAAGTGGTAGTATTTTATATGCACTTTGCATGGGTGTGAATGCACCAAAAGGCAAGGCAGTGGAAAACTGGGCCCTTGCTGCCAGATTCTGCTCTCTTAGTCTTTTAACACTAGTATAACTTTAGAGACTTCAGTGGAATTATTCCTGAGTTACAGCAGTGAGGGGTGGCGGGGAGAGTCAAGTTCTTGGGGTCTGCTCCATTATGGAATAGTATATATACTGAGACAGTAATCTGCTAGATTTCAGGGGTATAATAAAGCCGTGCATTAGAGTACTGATTGTGATGAGTGACCCCCCCGCCACTCCAGGGTGCCACCTGATGTATTGGGGTACTGCTGAGTCTGCCTGTTCCACTAGCCTGGGCTCCCTTACATTGCCCTGCTGAGCCGGGCTCTTAAGCCTCCTCCAGCACACACACAGGTAGAGACACACCCAGCTGCAGAAAGGCACAGACACTGAGGCCATGGTTACACTGGCACTTTATAGCGCTATAAAGCCCCTACGAGCGCTATAACCTACTCTCCGTCCACACTGGCAAGGCACTAATAGCGCTATAACCGCGGAGTTATAGCGCTATTATAAATCCACCTCCTCATGGGGAATAAGGGCTGTAGCGCACCTGCTGTAGCGCTACAGGAAGAATGTGGACACCCACTGCGTATTAATTGGCCTCCAGCCTGTCCCATAATTCCCGTTCGAGCCACTCTGGTCATCACTTGCAAACTCTTTTGTCCTGTCCTCAGGTGACCACACGTCAGACCCGCCCTTTAAAGTTCCAGGGAAATTTGAAAATCCCCTTCCTGTTTGCTCCAGCCAAGCATGGCGTGCTCTCAGGGAACCCTTGCAAGTGATCATTCTCATTGATCAGATTGATTGCGTGGCGTGGTCTCAGGGAATCCTTGCAGGTGATCATTCTCATTGATCTGATTGATTGCGTGGCGTGGTCTCAGGGAATCGTTGCAGGTGATCATTCAGATTGATCATCATGACTCCACGTGCCATGCCTCCTCGCAATAGGCGATCCCCAGCATGGAGCAATAGTGAGGTGCTGGACCTCATCAGCTGCTGGGGGGAAGAGGCTGTTCAGTCTCAGCTGCGGTCTAGCCGCAGGAATTTTGACACCTATGGGCAGATATCACGGGCCTTGGCAGAAAGAGGCCATGAGCGGGACACTCTGCAGTGCCGTGTTAAGGTAAAGGAGCTTAGGAATGCGTATCGCAAAGCCCGCGAGGCAAACGGCCGCTCCGGGGCAGCCCCGGTGACTTGCAGATTTTATAAGGAGCTGCACGCGATACTTGGTGGTGATCCCACGGTCACTCCATCGACCACCACGGACACTTCCCAGCCCACCAGTGAAGGGGGGGTGAGGAGGAGGACGAAGAGCAGGAGGATGAAGACGAGGAGGAGGATGAGGACGAGGCAGCAGCGATCCAGGGCACGGAGGAGTCCCTGGACCCATGCAGCCAGGAGCTCTTCTCAACCCAGGAGGGCAGCCAACCACAGCGTCCGGCGGTTGCAGGGGCCAGCTCAGCAGCGGATTGCAGAGGTAAAGCTGCTTTTCTATGGGGAAGGCTGGCAGCTTGGGGTGGAAAGGGATGAGGGGGGCATTCCACCTGGTGCTCTGTTCAAGCCAGGAGGAGGGCAGGGGGGCATGCAGCCAGGAGCTTTCCTCTAAAGCCAGGAGGAGGGCGGACAGCCACAGCGTCCGGCAGTTGCAGGGGCCAGCTCAGCAGTGCATTGCGGCGGTAAAGCTGCTTTTCTATGGGGAAGGCAGGCAGCTTGGGGTGGAAGGGGATGCTTGCATGCTTGCCTACATGTGGAATAGTGCATTGATGTAGTCTATCACCTCGCAGTAGTCATCATCAGTAATCTCTTCAAAGGTCTCAAAAAGAGCACTTGCAATGCGCCTGCGCAGGTTTCCCGGGAGAGCCAGCGTGGTCCCCGTCCCGGTCACGGTCACTAGTCCCTGCCACTGTGCCACAATGGGTGGGGGGAGCATTGCTGCACATAGGCACGCTGCATATGGCCCTGGGCGGAAGCCGCATCTTAATAAAATCCCTTCCCTTTGCTCCTCAGTGACTCGAAGCAACGAGATATCTTCCAGGACAAACACCTACGGAGAATGTTGGAACAGTGTTCAGAGTAGGGCTCCTGCCACTTCCCAGCACTCCACCGCCCCCCGCCACAGCTTTTCAGGGCAGGGAAGAAATCCTTCCCCCTGCCTGCTGCTCACACTGTGGCTCCTGCAACGTACCGGCACTCCCCACCCCCTCCCCCGGCACAGCTTCTCAGGGCAGGGAAAAAATCATTTCCCTTGCCTCTGGAGTCCACTCACCATGGCAGGGGCTCCGTTGCTGTATCTGTGCTGTCTGCGGGACAGGCAAACGGGGAATGCGGGGGAATGATAGGCATGTCTGCTCTTTACAAGGGAACCACTGTGAAATGTATCTTTTTATTTTAGAAGGGTCGTCCTTCACCCCTTCGCCATCGCTCTTATCAACAGCTGAGAGGCTCAGGCGACTGAGGAAGCGGCCACGAAGGAGCAAAGAGGATCTTGTACAGCAAGTAATGCAACAGGCTGTAACGGAGAATCGAGTTGCACAGAGGTGGAGGGAGAATGAGAGCAAGTTGAGGGAGAAGGCGCGGAAGGAGAACGCGATTCACCGCCGGAAAAGCACCGACAAGCTGCTCTCATTACTGCAGCTTCAATTGCAGAGTATGCAGCGGCTTGTCACCCTTGCGGAGCAGAAGCTCCGCACCCACCACCCCAATTATCGTTTGCCCCAACTCCCTTCCCCTTCCTTGCCTCTGTACCCTCCAGGCCAGTATCATCAGCCAAATGGTTATCACCATCCACAGCTGCCTCCAACCCCTCTGTCTTCACCGGACAACCCCCAGACCCCAGACCATTATCCACTGCAGTCTACCCCTAATAACATGCCTTACTGGCCACCGCAAATGGGGTTCGGGGGACATGGCCAGTTTGAGGGCACTGGAGACTCAGAGACCCGGACATACTCCGATCTCTGACTGACCCCATGACACCCCCATTGCACCTCCCCTGCCTTCCCCCTCACATGCATCACAATATTTTCTTTCAGCAACCGAAGTACCTGTTCAATAAATGAATTGTCTTCTTAATAAATGGGTTTTTTTTATTAAGTGTACATACATTATTACAGGCTACAGAAAAGCAAATGCCTGTTCCTGTTAAAAGAATGCTCCCTCCCTCCCTCCCTCCCTCCCTCCATCTGCACCTCACTTCAGAACTGGCTTTCAGCCTCAAAATGCTCCCTCAAGGCTTCCCTGATCCTAACAGCCTCGCGCTGGTCCCCTCCATGAACCCTGCTCTCTGGCTGGGCATATGTGGCCTCCAGGCGTTGAACCTCAGAGGACCATGCCTGAGTGAAGCCTTCGCCCTTCCGCTCACAAAGATTATGTAGGGCACAGCATGCGGAAATAACCGCGGAGATACTACCCTCGGCCAAATCTAGCCTCCCATAAAGACAACGCCAGCGCGCCTTCAGAAGCCCAAAAGCACACTCCACAGTCATTCGACAACGGCTAAGCCTGTAGTTGAACCTTTCCTGACTGCTGTCCAGGCTCCCTGTGTACGGTTTCATGAGCCAGGGCATTAAAGGGTAAGCAGGGTCACCAAGAATCACTATGGGCATTTCCACTTCCCCCACGGGGATCCTCTGGTCTGGGAAAAAAGTCCCGGCTTGCAGCTTCATGAACAGGCGGGTGTTGCGGAAGATGCGTGCGTCATGCACCTTTCCAGACCAGCCAGCGTTAATGTCAGTAAAACGCCCACGGTGATCCACAAGCGCCTGGAGAACCATGGAGAAGTACCCCTTTCGGTTAACGTACTCCTCAGCTAGGTGGGCGGGCGCGAGAATGGGTATATGGGTCCCATCTATCGCCCCACCACAGTTAGGGAAACCCATTTCTTCAAAGCCAGCCACGATGTCATGCACGTTATCCAGAGTCACGATTTTTCGTAGCAGGATGCGATTGATGGCCCTGCACACTTGCATCAGCACAACTCCAACGGTCGACTTTCCAACCCCAAACTGGTTGGCCACCGATCGGTAGCTGTCTGGGGTAGCCAGCTTCCAGATCGCGATAGCCACCCGCTTCTCCACCGGGAGGGCAGCTCTCAGTCTGGTGTCCTTGCGCCGCAGGGCAGGGGCGAGTTCAGCACACAGTCCCATGAAAGTGGCTTTTCTCATTCGAAAGTTTTGCAGCCACTGCTCGTCGTCCCAGACTTGCATGACGATGCGATCCCACCACTCTGTGCTCGTTTCCCGTGCCCAGAAGCGGCGTTCAACAGCCGTGAGCATGTCCGTTAATGAGACAAGCAGCTTTGTGTCGAATGCATTCACCGCTTCGATCTCGTCTTCAGAATCATCACTGTCATCCTGCATGTCAAGGAATAACTCCACTGCACACAGAGATGTGCTGGCGACAGTCGTCAGCATGTCCCTCAGCAGTTCTGGATTCATTGCAGCACTCGACAATGGAAGACGGAGCGTGCCTTGCTGAAACCCTTGAAAGATGGCGCCGGAGGTGGAAGGAAACACAGGGATTGCTGGGATATGCCAAAAAGCATCATGGGTAGTTCAAACAGGATATAGAATGCCCCGCAAGTGACGCCCCTCCTCCCACAAGCCATTGCGCCAGATCAGGAAGAGGTGTACTGTGGGATACCTGCCCTAATGCGCTGCTCTTAATGCCGTATTAACTGCCGCAAATGTGGCCATGCTATAGCGCTGGAGCAGCTCAGTGTGGACATACAATAGCGCTATTATTATTGCTGTATAAGGCGAGCGCTATAAGCAATAGCGCTATAATTTTGTAAGTGTAACCATACCCTGAGATCAGCTTTGCATGGGAAGACTCAGCTGAGGATTTGCCCAGCACTCAAGTGTACACCCCTTCTGGAGTGTAAACCCAAAATTGTATTGTCTTGCGCTGCACAGAGAACTGTACAGTGTAAACTAATGAAATTTGCCTCCTCCCTCGAGGTGGAGGAAGATATGCAAAGCTTTTAGCCCCACCTCACCCCCAAGTTAGGAATACCACAAACTGGTTTTAGAATAAATAAAACAAAATTATTAACTACAAAAGGTAGATTATAAGTGATAGCAAACAGATCAAAGCAGATTACCTAGCAAATAAAACAGAAACCACAATGTAAACTTAAGACACACAAGAAAAACCTGTTTGCAAGTAGTAATTTCTCACCCTAAATGTTGTTTTAGGCATTTTTTTCATAGGCCAGACACTTTTTCCAGCCTGGGCTCAGGTCTTCTCTCCTCCCCCTTTTTATCTTCGTTTCTTAGATGTTTCCAGTAGTCATCCTGAGTGGGGACTGAGTGAAGAATGAACCTTGATTAACTTACTTCCCTGCCTTAAATAGGATTTACATGTGGTAGGAATCCTTTGTTTCCCAGTTTGATCCCCACTCCCTATTAGTGGAAAAATACTAGTAGTCCAAGATGGAGTCCAGTACCAGGTGACATGATCACATGACCCTGCAGTGTCATAGCAGCCATGAGTCTAAGGTTGTCTGCAGCATCCCAGGAAGCTTCTCAGGAAGGTAGGAGATTAGCACCTTCAAAGTCCTATTGTTCTCCCTAATGGCTCATCCAGATTGCATTCTTACTGGTGGGTGTTCCCCAGATATAAACCCACTTGTAATTGTTACGTAGTCAATATTCCTAATTTCAGATACAGAAATGATGCATGCATACAAACAGGATAATCATATTCAATAAATCAAAACATTTCCAATGATACCTCTATAAAAGGAAAAACACTGGAGCCAAAAAGATGGGGGTAATCTAGGGCCAAAGCTGAGACATGCAACCCTCTTCCAAAGTTGTACACAACATTTAAATTATGGACCGTGAGTTACTGGACCAGTAAGCTAGAAATAACAACTATCACTGCACAGTTAGGTCTTATCTACACAGAGAAGTTGCACCAATTTAACGTAAAGTGTTTTTTTTAAAACTGATTTAGTTAAACTAGTGCAAACTCCTGTGTGGACACACTTATTTTGGCTTTGAGAGGCTTATTTCTGTTTAGCTTAAGCCAGTTCCCAATAAACTTAAGCTAAATCTTAAAAAAAAAAAAGCCATTCTTAAGTCAAAATAAGAGTGTCTGCAAAAGGGTTTGCACTGGTTAGGTACACTGGGGTCAGATGGTTTTCAAGTTTTTCTCTGCAATGAGGGTAAGAACCTTTTTTTTTAATGAAAGCTGAGATTCTTTTGTAATCACTTTACTGAAGGAGCTGAGCCTTAAGAAAAAATACCAAATATTGCAAGAGTTGACAACAGTGAGATGTGTGTATATGTGCTTTAGTAGGGCCTACACTGATTCCCAATTGTAAATTACTGCAGCACAGAATGCAGTAATCTGATGATGCCCACGTTTGTTGTACTTAAAGTACTGTATAGGATCTTTTCAGGGGGAATAAAGCAAAATGCCACATTTATTAGTAATACATGCAATAATCAACACTGCCATATGCATATGATCTATACATCACACTCATGCACTCACATTCACACACAAAACACACTCCGTCTTGCTGTTGTTACCAATGAGTTGATCCCTTAACTTCACTGGCTATGTGAGTTAGATGTGGGAGGGGTGGAGCCGGGCTTCTGCCGATCCAGATCGATGCTCCAATGTTGACAAGACGAGACTAGGGGTCCTCTGCAAGACACCTCACTTTTACAGCAGCTTCTCTCCTATGCAAATCTGTCCCAGATTCAAAATCTGGGACCATGTCCGTTGGTCCTTTTTTGCTGCTTTTCTCTGGGTGTTGTTCCAATGCTGCAAAGAGGGTGTTCCCAAAGGAAGGTGCTTGCTTCTAATCCCCCAGGCCGTCAATATGTCTGCTCTTCCTTAGCCAGCCCACCTGACAAGTTTGATTGTCCTTTATCTGGCTCCCAATTCCTCTCCAACTCTTGCAGCTGTCTAGAGGTGCCTGCCTTCCCCACCTTCCTCATTCACACCTCATTCATTCAACAGGGCAATTGATTGCAAAGTGGGGGGAAGATCTTATTCTACTTCTAACAAAAAGACATTTTTCTTTTCCCTTATTTATACTACCTTAGGGGCTATAACATATTATCAAGGTTCAATACAAAGCTTCTAAGATAAGGTTATATGAAAAGGCATAACACAAAGTCATATAAAAGTTATGCCAAAAATGCATAATGCGGAGATCTATCTACGCTATAGTGAACTGCATTAGCTTCTTGTTATCCAACATGTGTGCCTCAAGGGCTTGCCAGCCATGTATGGCACCAGGCTGAGGGAAGATCTGTCAACTAGACATGTCTTCGCTGTAGCTGGGAGGTGTGATTCCATGTGGTTGGACAGACTTGAGCTAGCTCAGCTTGAGCTAGTCTGCTAAAAATAGCAGTGTGGACATTGCAGTGCTGGTGGTGGTTTGGGCTAACTGCCCAAGGTCAGACCCAGTCGTTTGGTGGGGTTGGACTGTGGCGACTAGCTCAAACTGCTGCCCGTGCAGCAATGTCCATGCTAGGTTGGTTTGGTTTTTTTAATGAATTAGCTCAGCCAGAGCTAGGGTGAGTCTCTCTCTGCTGGGACTCTGATCACCCAGCTGTAGTGTGGATATACCCACTATGTCCCATTGTGGTAGCTGTGTGTGATCAGTGGCCTCATACTGCTGACTTTTGTTCTAGCTTCTTCCCCGGCCCCAGCACACAAACACACACTTTTGTTCTTTGAAGGGACTTGTTTTGGTGAGGGGTTGATTTATTTTGTCACCGACTTTATTTGCTAGACATTTTGCCTATGGTTTTAAGACATGTTTTTCAGCAGCACCCTGAAGTCTTTGAGCATGGAGAGCCATACAAATATTGACAAAGTTCCCAGTGCCTGACAGTTGGTGTTCAAAATCTTCATAATGCCAAGCCAAAGTCCTTGAAAATCTAAATGGTGGCATTTTATTATGATTCAGAAACTGCCACGTGTCCCAATTTTTAGCTTAAAAATTAACTTCCTATCCAGTGGAAATTGGCTTGTGTTTGAGTGAAAATGGGCCTATTCCAAGGAAAATGTGTCTTCAGACTTTCACATTTTAATGTGAAAACAGTTATTAAAAGAAAAGCAAAATTTGAGATATATAAAATAAGATGAAGCTAGATAATAATAGGATGGTTTTGATCCAGTGTTTGGATTTAGTCCCTTCTGGACCACTATCCAGTATTAATTGAAGCAGTATTTTCCATAGTACCATTCACAGCATAGTTGTTACATATTTCAGATATAGAACAAAAGGAATGGAAACATATTACAAAACATCCCAGCTCGTTTCAATGGGACTTTACAAGATTTCACTCAAGATACTAATCAGCAGTTGTGGGGAGCCTTCAAACATTCTGTGCATGTGCCCCCAAAACTGGAACACCTGGTGAGGATATTGATAGAGAATACAACTTTAACTATTTTGGTTTTATCTTAAATGGAGTTAAAGGTGAACTTTGACTTTCAGAAAAATTGATGGAGGTGCAGGGTTAAGAAAGCAAACATGTGAGGTGACCACCTTAGAGCTTTTGGGAAAACACTGCTTTATGTTCTAACTTTTGGACTGTAAACTTACAATTTACAGCATCCAAAATGCCACAAAATGTCACTTCAAATACTGTTATCAGTTGCCTGCCTATACTGACAACCAGTCTTGCAGCACTTCACTACATAAAACTCCCACTGATATCAATAGCAGTGTACATATAAAAGGACTGCAAAACAGGGCTGGAGAAGAAATCAAAATTATGAGTTCAAAATGCAAGTGTCCTCTTATGATGATCAGACAAATGTACTTTAATACATCCAGTACGTATGGGAAAAAATATAATTGTGTAACTGGATGCTATCTCTTCTTGGGCAGGGTCCTGCAGTTCTGTTTCTAGGTATGGTTCACTAGTCTATGCAGTATCTGTCTGCCTACACCAGAGGTGTCTAACATGTTCCATAGACCAAATCTGGGCTGCTCCATATGAGCCTCCACCCATCCATATGCAGATTGTGCAGAATCTAAGATTATATATATATATTTAAACAAGGTTGAAATCCTGATTCCTTTAAAGTCAATGGGAATTTTGCCATTGACTCAATGGGGTCTGGAATTCACTCTAAAGCTACGTCTATACTGCAGCTATGAGCATGCATCCCAGGCTGGGTAGAAAGACATATTAACTCCGCTCCCTAAGGCTCTGTCTAGATCACACAGCTTTTAGTGACGCGCCCATGTCACTAAAAGTCAAGCAGTGTAAATGCTGTTTGTCGGCACTTTTGCCAACAAAATACTACCACCGCCTACAAGTGGAGTCCTGCCAAAAACACGGGCATTCACACAGGCACTTGCCATGGCAAAACTTTTGTCTTTTTTGTGAGGAGCAGGGAGGAGGTTAATCACCTTTGAACAACAAAAGTTTTGTCATTCAACTGGCAGTGTAGACAAAGCCTAAAAGTAGCAGTGTTGTGAAGAGTGTGGGAGGGGCTAGCCACCAAGCACAGACCCAGGGGGTCAGACAGGCTTGTACTTGGCTAGCTCATGCTGTGACACCCACACCACTAGTTTTAGCATTTTAGCTCAAGCAGAGCTAGCCTGTGTCTGTCTACCCAGGCTGGAGAAAGGGTCTAGCTTTCATGCCTGTGAACGGAGTGTAGTTCAAGTAGTTCTGTTTTCCTGGGTCCGCACACAAATGTGAACTCCCTTGCACCTTCAGTGAATCTTATTGCAGCAGCACAATATAAAGTCAGTTTAACTCATTAATGTCAACATAATGATTGCATTGTTGATCATTTTAGAACATAGAATGTGGAAATGGGGAGGGAAGCTCACAGGTTGGTGGAAATTAGGAGTTGTCACAAAACAAAAAATGCAGAGGGATGAAAGAGGGAGACACAGATACATATAACCTATGTTAACACGGTGCTCTTTATCCCTTTCTAGTTGCTAGCCAATATACAGAAGTTTGAGTCTGCTACTTCTTTTGAGCTACATCTTACCCTTCAGTTCAAGCAGTAGAGGCAGATGAGGCTTGGTTTTTTTGAACCAAGATCACAGGTTCAATCATCCCAAGATGTAGTGTTACAAGTTAACGTGAGTGTGGCAATCAGGTATTGGCCAAATATTAAATAATGGAAAGACCAGAAGTTGTATATATTCTACCACTGATGTCTGTGCAAACCGTGTACTGATACTAGTGGGCATTCTACTATGGACCGAGTGGAGTATGAAATCTTAAATGTATGCACCCACTGCACACTGAGCACAACTAAAAATAGAATTCCACCTTCCAACCAATAAATGTGATCCCCTCCGCCCCCCACCCAGGTCTACACACACTATAAATAAAGGTACTGGAAGGGGTTAAACTCTGACATGATTACTGACAATGGCCAAGGAACCGAGCAAAACCATTGCTTCTAGAATTCTACAACCCACAGTGGATTCTGTGGTAGACACTACAACCACCGATGGACTTTAAAGCATGATAACAGAGGTGTGGGGGGAGTGGTTCAGAAACCACGCAGTGATGAAGGAGTCAGACGTCTCCACAGTAAGCTTTAAAATAAAATTACGATACTACTAAAATGACAGCCTAGTTCCTAAAAGTTGCTTGTGCAATCAGGGTAGCCCTAGGCATGTGTGTAAACATAGCGAGGATTGTTCTGACTTGCCAGGAGCCCTTCAATGAAAGTAAGTACCTTTCTGAAAAGGTAAAAAAAAAAAAGTATATGCCTATTTTGGCCCAAATGGCTTTATTCTACTTACTCTCTCCTACTAGAAATTCAGATCGTGCCTAATCCATATTTCCTTGAAGATACAATGGATGACTGGAGAACTAGTAAGATGACATCATCACAAACACAAAGAGAGACCAAAGCACTTTGGAGAAAAGATCTTTGACATTCAACATTCCTGCTCTTTCAGTGCAGGGATATGAAAGCTTCCACTCTAGTTCATGGATCCATAGCAAAAGCAAAGAAGAGTTTTGTTGTGAATCCTAACATTTCTAAGGTAAAACCAAGCAGAATAAATCATTTAATTTTTTTCAGGTCTTTTATCATAATGCAAAAAAGACACAATGTAATTATCTCTCTCGGGTCTTCTTTAGAACAGGTATGTTTTTTGCAGAAGGCCAGGATGGTTCCTCTTTTGGTAGCCTTGCTTAAAAACACAAAACAAAACCCCCTTATACCAATGGTTGACAATTATCTTATGCTCTTGCTGTAAAAAAAAATAACCCTTAAAATACTGCAGAATTTTAGGGTTGCTGTATGCGTGTAGCTTTGAATATCTGGTTTTGTTGGTTGTAATAAGGCTTCCCTGACAGAATCAGAATTCACTGGCAAAGAGTAATAGGTGTCAATTTCTTACTTTCCCTAAACACCAAAACCAAAAGCCCATTATAAATCATGGACATTTAGTCTGGAAAGATAATGTATGTTGCACTTCTCCACAAGTGATGTTATCTTTAGCTGTCAGTTTTGTCTGACAAGCCACAAGTCAAGAGACTAATACTTGTAATTAGGGTGACCAGATGACCCGATTTTACAGGGACAGTCCCGATTTTTGGCTCTTTTTCTTATATAGGCTCCTAATACCCCCCAACCCTATCCTGATTTTTCACCCTTGCTGACTGATCACGGCATTTGCAATGCAAGTCTGATTGTCTCCCTGACTCTGTATGGCCACACCTATGGTCAATTGTGTGTAGGTGACCAGATGCCCTGACTTTATAGGGACAGTCCTGAGTTTTGGATTTTTTTTCTTATATGGGCTCCTATTAGCCCCCACCCCCTGTCCTGATTTTTCACATTTGCTATCTGGTCATCCTCCTTGTGTGCGAACCCTTTACAGGCGAGTATGTTTCACTGTCCTCGTTTTTAAGTCTGCTAAAGAAGAACCGATCCTGGGCCGGGAGCAGCGATAGCCCCAAAACCCCCCTGAACAACCGGGGATCCACTACTCGCCAACCGGGCTGGGAGGGGCCTGCCCGAGCCCAGGGAACCCGCCTCCCAGCGGGGGCTGGGGCTGGAACGAACCTTCCCCGCCCTCCGCTTGGCAAGCCGGCGAGCCCCGCTCCCGCCCCGCCCCGGGCTCCGTGCGGGAGCAGCGAGCCCCGCCCCCCCGCTCTGCGAGCCCGCAGGCACCGCCCGCGCTCCTGGGCTCGCCGCGCCCCGCCCAGAGCTGGCGGCTCCCGCCCCGCGGGCAGCCCCCGCGCCTCCCGCTGGCTGTCAGCGCGGCAGCCCCCGGAGACCGTTCCCCCGGGCCCGGTTGGCAATGGAGCAGGTGCCGGGGCCAGGCACTGCCAAGCCTGGCGGGGCCGGGGCTCCTTAGCCCGGGCACGAGTCCAGCTCTGCCCATACCCAGGTCT
>ML677359.1:10401870-10433133 GCA_007922305.1 Dermatemys mawii | reverse complement strand
GCCCCCAGTGCAGCCGACCCCCCCCCCCCATCCCCATCTGTCCCTCTCCCTCCTTGTCAGCCTCTCCCCGTCTTTGCGTGACCAATTTGGAGGGGGCGACACCGCCTCCTCTGCCCCCCCCTTTACCCCTGATTGGCCGGCTGTGCCATGCCCATCAATCTGAGGTCCGCAGTGGATTGGCCAGGCTGCGAGACCAGGGGAGGCTCGGTCCCCACGGGGCTCCCCTTTTCCCTTCGCAGCAGTGTCCTCAGAAGACTCATTGGGCGAAGGTCCCCCCCCCACCCCACTCCCCAGCCTTGGGTGAGAGGTGCCAGGGCACTGGCTGGCAGCCCTGCCACTCATCCGGGCTGGCCCGGCCATAGGCTCCCGGGAGCCGTGTGGGCGGGGTTTCTTCCCCCTCCTGTGACTAACTAAAGTCTGTGAGTCACTGCACAACCCATCAATCCCATTAGATGCCGTGTGCGGGCGGGCGGGCGGCGCTGCCTCGGCTGCTCTCTGCGCTGCCCCAGCCCCTGTGCCTGGGCTGCTGCCGCTTCCCCCACTGATACATGGCTGGCTGGCCGGGCTTGTTACGGTGTCACATCCTCCCCGCCAGCTGCAGCACCAACTTCCCCCCCAGCTAGTCTCCTGCCCGGGGCTGCTGCTGCAAAGTGATGGGATAGAGCAAAGCCGCTCCAGCACCTGGGCTCCTATTTATTACAGTCTGTCTCCCTGCCCTCTCCTTGGTGGTTCTTCTTCCTCTCTTCCCTTTCCCCTTCTTTATTTTATTCTTCCCTTCTTCCCCCTTGTCTTGGAGCCTAGATTTGTTGAGTTCTTCTGGAAAGGGTGAGTACAATTCATGGCCTTTCTGACTTAACATTTCTGAGTGGTACCCTCCTTTAATAGGGGGGAAAAAGTCTTATATGGGGTTTGGGCTGTGTCTTGGCACGTGCTGTTTGCTTGTTCAATTAATATCTAGAATTAAAAGAAAATGGGGGTGGGAGCGAGGATATATGATCATTATCCTTTACTACGGCTACTTGCTGAATGGGTCACTTATCTGTTGCAAACTGTTTAAAAGTTGAATTAATTTTTTTAAGTTAACTCTGACATGGATTAAAGATGATACTTTCCCCACCTCTCCTTATCTAATTTAATTCCCTCTCCCTTACTCCCCTCTTGTCTGTCTAGATTTTGATTTTTTTTTTATAAAGTACCTCTGATCAGTACAAATCCACGTGAAATGGCTATAGATATGTCTATTGTTTTGAAATGAAAATATATCTTTTTGAGACTGGAAAAATTCGATGTAATATATATACTAACTTTTAAAAGTAATTCATATTGAAATGTATTTTGATGGAGCAGTAGACAGCTCACTGTCCAAATCATACTTCAGCTCAGCTCTTTGAAATTTTGTGCTGTCTGTATGTACTTTTTATTAAAATGAAAGCATTAAGTAGTTGTAAAGTATTTGAACCCACAACAAGGAAATTCATTTGTGCTACCACTGCATCCCTAGTGCACTCTGATCTGCTTAAATATTTCAGCACATATGGAATGTATGAGCCATATGACTGAATCACAGGAAAATGAGTGTATCCAATTGGATTTTTAGCCTTCAGTTTGAATGTCCTTTTGGTGGACTAAACTCAGATTCAAAATATTAGTGTAAAATAGTTTGACCTGGAGTTTGTTTGTATTAATAGTTTAATATACAATTTAAAACATGAGACTGGAGTATTAATTTGTGTTTTATGTAACCATAATATCCAAAGTTGCTAAAATGGAAAACTTAAGTTCCAACCCCAACAAGTAGTTACAGTGTACCTCCAGAAGCTACTTTCCAAGTGTCAGTACTTTGCCTTTGTATACAAGTATACAGTACTTTTAACTATGTATAAAATATTTTAAATAGCAGACTAAAAACTTACAACATTCAAATCCAGGTTAAAAAAAAAAAGAAGCAGTTTTGAATTGTGGTGTTTGGATGTTTAAGCTTCTTTATTTCAACACTCCAGTCATGTCTCCAATTTGTGACTGAAAACTGTCACTAGAAATTTCCACTAAACTTTGTTAAAATAATAATTGGTGCCAGACTAAGATCTTGTACACCAAGTTTCAACAGTCCTTTAAAATATATATATTTTTTAAATGAGAAGAAATCAAGATAGCTGTGATTTCTTTAGCCAGTGACTACTGAAATGAAACCCATTGATTGTCCAGAAACAATTAAATTGGACAGATGAGAAATTTATATGTTGTCACTCATGACATTGAAAAAGGGAAAACTCTGATGGCTGAGAGATAAATTTGGAATGTGGCTACTATTCATAAGTGGTAACTACTTTTTGTTAATTTTTTATATTGTGCACTTCAGCTGTGAGCCAAAATCATTGCTTGCATAACACTGTCAGACCCCGTGTATTTAGCAAGCATGAATTTGCCCAACATTTGTAAAACTTTTTAAAATACCTGTTACAGTTGCTGTCATGGGGCCCTTTTGAATATGGTCTGTTGAGTCAATATTGTGTAGGTAGGGTCATACCAAATTCATGGCCCATTTTGATCAAGTTAACAGTATAGAATTTTAAAAATCATAAATTTCATGGTTTCAGCTTATTAAATCTGAAATTTCACAGTATTGTAATTGTAGGCATCTTGACCCAAAAAGGAGTTGTGGAGTGGTCGCAAGGTTATTGTGTGTGGGGTGGGGGAGGGTTGTGCTACAGTGACCCTTTACTTCTGTGCTGCTGCTGGTGGCGGCGCTGCCTTCAGATCTGAGCAGATGGAGAGCAGCAGCTGCTGGCCAGGAGCCCGGCTCTGAAGGCAGAGCTACTGCCAGCAGCAGCACAGAAGTAAGGGTGGCATGGAGTGGTATTGCCACCCTTACTTCTGTGCTGCTGATGGCAGGGTGCTGCCTTCAGAGCTGGGCGCCCTGCCAATACCTGGCGCCCTCCAGCCACCCAACTCTGAAGACATCACAGAAGTAAGGATGGCAATACTGTGACCCCCCTAAAATAACCTTGTGACCCTGGCAAGTCCCTTTTGGGTCAGGACCCCCAATTTGAGAAATGCTGGTCTCCCCCGTGAAATCTGTATAGTATAGGGTCAAAGCACACAACAGACCAGATTTCACTGTGGGAGTCCAGATTTCATGGTCCATGATGTGTTTTTCCATGGATGTGAATTTGGTGGGGCCCTAGACATAGGCTTATGTCACCTCTCTGAAACCAGTTTTATATTAGTGCATGTCCAATAATTTTAATGGAGTTACTCTTCATTTACATCTGTATAGGAAGAGATTAGACTCCAATATTTTCAAAAAGCCTCCAAATAGTAGGGTGACCAGAGAGCAAGTGTGAAAAATCGGGACTGGGGTGAGGGTGGTAATAGGGGCTTATGTAAAACCATGCCCCAAATATCAGGGCTGTCCCTATAAAATTGGGACCTCTGGTCACCCTACCAAATACTTACATGACAAACTGTGATTCCAGCTCTTGTTGGAGGCAGTTCTGCTACTGTTACTCACACTGAGTGGTATTTTACTACACAAGTAGTCCCTTTAATCCCAGTGTGATTACTCACATGCTAAAGTACGAATCAGTGTGAGTAAGGGTGACAGGATCAGGCCCTTAATATTTAATTTTATTCCCTGAAATAAGAATATACTGGATTATTGATGTATTTCTTGGGGTGTTCACAAAATTTTCTGAGAACTAAGCTTGAAGTTATTCTATTAAATGATTACACCAGAAATAACTGTTTGAGATGAGCCCTATGCTACAGATGAAATAAGCAAGCAAATAAGTGTTCTGGTTGTTTCTCTTGATGCTCTGAGAGGTTAGAAAAAGATTGTTGTGAAATTCTGTGCTGGAGGGAAGTTTGAATAATGAAGGTTCTGCGGGAGGCAAGTTGGCGATGCAGTGTTAGAGGTGCTTTTTTACAATATGGCATGAACAATTTTATTGTTGATTTCAGTGGGAGCAGAAGCAGTTCCAGAGTCTCTTAGAGCAGTTGATGTAATAGGAAGTGTTCACAACACTACTCCTCTGACTGACTTCTGTCTTAGCAGAAAGACCTGTGCTAAACAGACTGTTAAGAAGAAAACCTGTCTAGCGAAGCGGTGTTGTGTCCTGCCTGATGCGTTACATGTACTTTTTAATAAATCTCCTGAAACTTGTATTGGACACGCTCAGGGTGTAAGACAATTATTTCATGTTTGTTTCATGTTTTCACTTCCTTTTATGACTGTATTCATTGCTATGCTCTTGTGTCACTGATTGCGATGTTATTGTAATTAACATTAATTATGCAAACTAGATTGTTTTTAGAGGCTCTCCCACTCTGTATTGATACTGTCATCTCGTTTGTTTGTTAAACAAGAATGCATACATTTCAGGAGGAACTACAGCTATTAGTTACAAAACAGTATCTGCATGGGAAACAAAAGCAAATACCACTTTTAGCTGAAATGTGAAATTTTTATTTGGCAGCACTGCTTAGTCACACAATTTGATCTGAAATAATGAGGTATGTTAAATAAGGATACAAAATAGAAAGTAAGCATGGTGGCTCTGTGAAGAGAGTATGTAGACTTTAGAGTTTCATCATATTCTTTCAAGATCAACAGGATTATTGAGTAAAAATCTGCAGTCCTTATTTGAATAAAATTTCCATTTAAGTATGTGAGCTTTTTTGCCTACTTAAGGAAAACAGAATTTGGCAGGTAGTAAAGTGCTAGCTTTGGCAAAACAAACTGATGGAACAGGCAACTTTTTGCTTAATTCTTTTTTTTGTGTTTAATTTTTGCTTTGTTGTTTCTAAAACCTCCACATCAGCTTGAAGGGTGATATTAGTTTTGCACCCTAACTTTTCTGAACAAAAGTGCTTGTAGAAGAAATGATTGAAGTCTAATAATGTTTTATAAAGAGGAAGTACAGTAACCATATTTGAATAAAATCCTTTAGATTAACTATAGCAAATTAACAGAAATCTTTAAATCTGTCTTTGAATTGTCCCTATGAAATACTTGAGAGCTGAAAATGATTCATGTTAGAGTCTCAATAGAAATCATAATTGCAGGGATATTGTGTTCTGTTTCTATATTCATAATATATTTACAGGAGAAATGCCATGGTGGAGGGAGAATTTAAATTGGAATTCTTTAACACTTTGAAAATTTAAGGTGTTGGTGTGTAAACATACTGTAAGACATTGGAAAATGATTCCCAGTTTTCCTTTGACTTTCCATACCAAATAAGCAATAATTTGTTTGTAGTTTGTATTAAGTATTTGTCCTTTGTGCAAGACCATCAGTGTAGTAGTCCTCTGGAAAGCAAAAAACAGTACCTTGGGCTCAAACAAGTGGAGGTCATATAATTAAATGGGAAGACTCTATAGTATTAGAAAATTACCTTTTAGCAATCTAGTGAGTGTGCTAAGATGTGGAGATGATTTTATGCATGTCAATAAAATGCTGATTTTTCTTCTAATTGTAGATCCATGTTAAAAGAAAAAGATGCTATTTCTTGGTAGCATTTCACATTGGCTTGCTAAATAGTGAATTTAGAAAGACATTCTTTTCAGTTTAGACAATACATGTAAATATGATACATGTGTTTTGCTTTTGGGTTTTTTTTAAATCTTTATTTAGATTGCCTTCCAGAAATCATACTAACATGCTGGCCTGTAAGTGATTTCAGTGTGTCTGTCAGGAGAATCAAGAATGAAGGTCACTTATTTTTCAGATGACATGCTCGCATGACATTGGTTCCTGTTGCCTAAATTCTGTACATTCCTTAGCTTCCAGCTCATGGTTCCATACTCATGCTTTGAAGTAACCCTGGTGTATGGAAGGTTCCAGTATACCAGGATGTGATGCCACAATTTCTCTTTCAAATTTACTTTGGGTACCTTAACTATTTTAGATGATGGGGTGGAGAGAGTTGGTATTGATCTGTAACATCTGTAATGTGGGTTAGCCTCTCCTTGCCTCAAAGGTCCACCTGTTCTGGTATTAGCAAAGCAAGTAACTAGACCATCAATCACATTAAGTACCTGGGGAGAAAGAACTGACAAATTGATAGCCTTCCTCTGTAGCATGTATGAAATGTTAAGTATTGGTGATCTGTATGAAGTATTACGGGACAGTAAATGGGAGCTGTTAACCCTTCATTTTGGGACTTTGTGTTTTGCAACTGAAATGAAAATTACTTGACTTTATTTAAATTAGATAACGTTTAAAATCTCCATTGTGTTGTGACCCTTAACCAAATGCTCCAAAGCATTTATTCAAGCAAGATAAGGTACTAAAAATCTTTTCTTTTGAGGAAACTTGCCTGCCTTAGTGATCAATACTGTAATTCTTAACTCTCCTAGAATCCACGTGTAACAAACTCCAACTCAGCAGCTTTATGAAGAACCTACTTTATGACACATGTGAGGAGTGCAAGTACTGAGTTTTGGTATGTTGGGGGCTTACAAAGCTTGTTCTTGTATGAATAGAAACTGTTCAAAATGCCAGATTCATGATGCATGCAACAGTAAAGGTCACCAACTTGGAAAATTAATAATATGGTTCATGTTGATGTTTGAGGGAATGCTGATTGGAGTGAGCCACACCTCAGTCTGTTCTGGTGGTTCCTATGGACCTGCATTTTTCACTGCATTGAAACACACACAGTCAGCAGTGTTCCCCTCTTCCCCACCCCAGGAAAAATCCTTTCTAGGGTGAAACTGAGAAAATGTTTGTAATCTTCTGCATTTTATTGTTTGTTGTTAATCTATTATTAAACAGAACCAGTGAGGGTCAGAGTGGGGTTTTTGGCATTCATCTCCATTTTAGTTGCTGTATTTTGTCTTCTGGTCAGGTTGTGTTCTCAAAAGACCATGCGAGTCAGAGTTAGCATATTTTACAGATAGGTTCCTGATTCTCCAAAATACTGTCTGTAGTTAAGGAAACTTATTATGACCCTGTGGCCTTCACTGTTTTTCTTTGGCACTGCTGTGGGAATCAGTTCAAGGATAGTTGTAAGAACACAGAAGTGAAAAACAGGGATAAACAAATCATAACTTGAGCTGGAACAAACCTCTTTAGATTCAATAATATAAAGCCAGAATCTCAAGAAATAATGAAGATGTTGCTTTTCATCAAGTCACATGAAATGTGAAGCTTGTAAGTGGAGAGGAAATTGTAGTTACACTGTTTCTGTCTTTAAACCATTCGGCCATTAACAGTCAGGTTAAAGAGCATTAATTCTGACATTGCATTTCTTATGAACTTGGAATTTTCCTTGTCAAAATTAAAATGTGAATTTATTGCATTTTCCTATATATACGATAAACTTTTGGGGAAGTTTTTAGTTTCTTAAACTTGGGGGGAAATAAAGCACTAACACTGTGATAAAGAAAATGCATTGTATTTTTCTTGAAATAAAATAGAAGATATGCATATTTTACCCCTGTGTTTATTCCTCCTCCTTATACTTCTCTTCTTCTGTCTTGTATTTCTTCCATCTCCTCCCTTGTTTTCTCTTCTATCACTCCTCTTGATCTCTTTTGTTTCTTTCCTCCTCCTTTCTTTTTTTACCTCTTAGTACCATTATTAGTATGATCAATTATTGAGTTACATTAGCACTTAGGTGCTGAAGTCAGGATTGGGGTCATGCTTTGCTAGGCGCTGTACAAAAACGTAGTAGCAGTCCCTGCTCCAAAGAGCCTACAACTTGAACAGACAAGATAAACAAAGGCTGGGAGGGGAAACAAAGGCAGAGTGAGGTGGCACAAAGCAGGTCAGGAGGATAGCCAGGAATAGAAGATGATTCCAGAGCCCCACTCCAGTACTCTGTCCAGTAGACCAGCCACCTCACATCTTTTCAGCTCTTTCTGCTTTTGTGTGTGTGTGTGTGTGTGTGTACCTCATCCATTTGCTTTTTCCATCTTAAATACACTCCGAGCATGAGTGACTTTTCAGGGTGCATTGTGAGACTGTTTTGTAACCATAAACATTTCTCTTCGGATATCATTTATACTGGTGCAGATTTCGGCAGAATGTCTCCTCACTTACACAGGGGTATGTGAAATCGCAATTAAGCCCACTGGCTTCACATACCCAAGGAATACATGTACGTTTAGGTTAGGCACCAAAATATATATTTAAAAAAAAAACGAAAGTAGACGAGGAGAAGGCACTATTTGGTGCATTTGTGTTGTAATTTACATACTGCACAAATCCAGCTCAGGAATACTAAAGAGGTAAAAGGTACATCTTCTCCTATTAGTGCTTAAAGGACTACATCAGCTATTCTACTGTGCCCAATAAAGTTTGAAAATGTGAAAGGTAAGCAGTGTTTTTCACCATGATGAGTAACCTATTTGAAAATACAGTTTCTAAATAGACTTGACATATCTAAGGCTACTGTTAGCCAGGGTCATCTTGCTATGATGACTCTGGCAGGGTAAAAGCAGGAAGCTGATGTATAGACTGTTAAATCAGTACTGAAAGCATGCTGGAAATTGGCTTGCAATGGCAGAAAAAGCATTAAGTAGAAGTAGTCCCCTTTCCTCTTTCCCAAGCAAAATTTTGTTAACTTTGAAACTGATAAAAGTATGTTTTCTTAAATTTTAAATGTAAAAGTTTTCCTCCTGCTCAAATATTTTAGTTTGTTCCCAAGAAAAAGTGGGTCTTATCTTTCAAACTTCTAGACTGAGGGGCTTGACATAATGGCATATGTGGCATCCCTAACTTAGAAAATCCACTCTCCTATATCTCAGGCTTTTTTTTTCTCCAGTAGTTAATTAAAAATTAGATGCTCTGCCCTCTTGCTCAGGGCAAATATTGGATTTCTTGGACTGTAACATATGGATTAAACTTCATTACTTCATACATTTTATTATTCTGTAGGGGCGGCATCATACTTGTCCAAGCATAAGTGGTTACCCACACAAAACAACCCTGCTAGGGATTTAAGTACACCGTGCAGAAAATTCAGAAGTTAGTTTCCAGAGCATTTGTTAACTTGTCCTTTTTTACACACACACACACACACACACACACACACATTAATATGCCTGTGTGTTTTGAGTATTTATGCCCATCATGTGAACATACCCCCTTTGTCCAGGGCATACACGCATGTTGGGTGATTCACTTCCACGCACCCACATTCTCTCATCATCTGCCATTCAAGCTCAGACAGCCACTCTTCTTTAAGTACTTACTGATTTCTCCTTTCCTCTCTTTTTTTGGGTGCAGGACTCTCCTTGGCTTTGCCTGAGAGTTCTGGCCTCCGAGGGTCCTGCTTTTGCCTGCGAGTAAGAGCAGGAAGCAAGCACTATCTGCCCCAGTTATGAATGCAGTATATAAATACTTACTGCTCTTACTCAGGCAAACGGGTTTCTTCAGGTACTGGTAAGGGGAGTCTGCAGCTAGTTCTGTGTTCCCGATCACATGGAAAGTAAGAATTCTAACCAGTAGCTCTGATGCTTTTCTCCTCTGATAGTCTTTTTTTTCCCATCTCTCCATGCATCAATTGGACTCATGTTCTGAAGTGGAGAAACTGGAAAGATCTTCTACTGCTTTCCCTGGCTCGTGGGAGGAGCAGGGATGGGACAGAGAAAGCTCCCAAGGGACTGGGCAGTGTATCTTTTCTCTGGCCCTGCAGTGTCATCCCTCTGCCTCCAAGGGAGAGGAATGAAGGTTTCCCTGCTGCTCCTCTTTCGTTGACTTCTGTGAGAGGACAGTGAAATTTTCTCTTTCCAGAGGAAAAGGGGAGTGAGATAGTTGGACCCCTTAAGAAAAGTAAGCATCAGGTAAGGGCTGGAGAGCCCAGGGGCTATTCATCTGGCCCAGCTCCCTGCAGATTGTATCTGCATTACATACATGAGTTAGTTATTTTAAATGAAGAGGCTAGGTTTGTGTGTGTGTGTGTGGTTTCCATGGGTGTGCTTTTTAATGGTTATTCTGGATTTTTGCCATGCCACAAAACTGATTAGAAATGATTCTAATGAAAAGGGGGCAATGGATCATTTCAGAGACGGGTAACGTGTCTGGGGGAAGGTAAATCCGAACACTTTCCCAGTTGTTGGATGAGCAAAAGGTGCAGGTTCCCCACCATCACCTCCCGGAGCGACGACTATGCTCATTTTTTGAGTCAAAGATGAGGCCGATATGTACTTATCTTAATATATTTTCTTGTGTGGGTTGCTATTACTGCTATTATTTATGTGCAATAGTGCCCATTGGGTGCTAGGCACTTGGTGAAAGTTCCTGATCCAGGACATTCACAGTCTAAAGCCATAGGTCAGGGGAAGGAGACTAACAATAGGTAATTTATAGACCAACAATCAACAAGATTTCCTATAGGCAGCATGCCAGAGCTGGGGCTTTTAAGAGAGATGCAAATGTGGGCAGGGTTAGGTGCCTTGCAGGTGACCTCGGGGAGGTCAGACCATGCGTAGGGGGATGCATGAAAGGAGGTGTGTGGCACAGATGATTTCGTGAAAATCTGACAAAATGGGTGAGTGAATGGGGGGGCAAGGCAATGTTTGTCAGGAAGGATAAGAAGGGAGGGACAGAGCTTTGAGAGTGGTCACCTGAAGCTTAAATTTGATATAATCGGATGGGAAACCAATGGGAGGATTCAAAAGCGGGCACTGGGTTACAATGTACATACAAGCTGCAGTGTGGTTGGATTTACGATGTTAGCAGCTATTGTACGCTTGAATTTTCTGGCTATTTTTTGTTTAAACTCTCAACTATATAATATTGAGTTTGTGTAGGGATTATTTTGAAATATCTTTCACATCTAATTTTATAAGCTTTCTAACATGAGTAAGAGAAGTTAACTGAGTGCATGCCATGTTGAGTTCCCATTACCTCTGGTTTGAGAACAACCATGAGAAACCTCTGTGCAAAAAGTAATGTCTCTGAAAGTTATAAGTACCTGAAACCAGGGACTTGGATAATAAGTGCATTGGGGCTGGGGCTGTCTTGTTTATTTATGTTGTTTGGTCTAACCCAGTATGGCCATTCTTTTGTATGTTATAATAATTTAGAATAAAAACTCTTCAGCCGTAATTCTGGCATTACCTATGTGTGTGTGTGTGAGAGAAAGTCTCTCTCTTTCTTCCTCCATCTGGAAGGATGAAATGCTCTGAAATGAATGAAAAGCTTTTTTCATCCAAGAAGGTATCTAACATACCTCCTCAAATTAGCCAGTAAGTAGCATTACAAAAAGATTACCTCCAGTGTAACAATTTTCCCATCCCTCTTGCCACTGGAAACATAATGCTCACGCAATGTGCTCATTCACGAGACATCTGTATGCAGTCGGTCCTGGGAACACACAAACTTGGTCCGTAGTGCCTCAACGGTAATAAACCATTTCTCTTTTTGACAGTACGATAGAAGGGGTGAGAATTATGGGAGCCGGTTTTGCAGGGGAGCAGTGGAAACACCCTGAGATGGGGAGATGAGAAGTAGGATAGGTAATTGGCAGTGCCATTGTGTGGTGGAGAACTTCAGATAATTTCTAACCCTCTGTGTTCTGCGCATAATAAAGTAATACCATAAGAGCACTGAATGCACTGAGCACAGCAAGATGGAGGGTTAATTAAAGGTGATTTTATTCATTGACTTACATCACTTTTTTTTTTTAATAATTGATTTAAATCAGGTTGAGACTTCATGAAAACTCATTGGAAAATATATGCTATTACGATGTTGGATTATAATTTAATTGTAAATTTTAAATGTTTTCAAGTGCCACTAATTGGGTAACATTTGAATTTTACAAAATTGTTGTAAGCAAATATCAAAATGTGGAAAATTGAGGCGTTCTCCTGTGAGCACATCAGCAGGTACATCGCTTCGCTCACGTGAATGCTCCCATTGATTTCAAAGGGCTACAGTTGGGTTTTTGTTAAGCATGTTTCTCCTAGTGGCATAAAATCTGCCACTTCAGAAAAAAATTGCTTCAGTGTAAATCGTGGCAACTTATTCAGATTGTCAATATGGTAAAGTCATTGTGAAACTTTTTTTTATGCACATGGGTCAAAAGGTTCAAAAACAACCCAGAATTAGGCTTCTTAGCTTAGTCTTAGGCAACTTAGTGACTCAGGAGCACAAGACCTGCTGACGTCAGACTGCGGGTTCTGATGCAGGAGCCCAGGCTGGTCGAATCATTTGAGCTTGTTTAACATGTGGAAACTCCATATATTGGAAAGGAGTGTTGGTAGCAAATGCCGCCTGGGCTGTTGGCTTATCAATCCGGCGCTTGCATTTGTGGTGTTCTCACAGTAGGGACGTTAATGAGGCTCTGGACTTGTCCTTTTCCGCATAGAGGAGTATGAACGTTCTTAGGAGAAAAAAAACTTCACATAGAATCTGAAATTCTACTGACCCGTCGCTGTCGTATCTGAATGTTTCTCTGACAGGAATGGACCCTCACTACCTGTGGCTGACCTCAGCATACTCCTGTGTTAGAGGCTGTGAGGGGGTAGCATAATGCTGGCTGTGTTGGATCCCTGCTCCTAGAGGATTCTGCTGCACAAGAGGAATCCTCACCTGGCCATTGAAGTCAGCATTGACTATGTTTGCTCTGCTTCAGCTGTTTAACGGGGCTGAGGATCTGGTCCAGTTAACTTAAACTTGCATGTGCCCTGTCAGATAGAGTTTTATCCCTATTTTATAGATGAGGAAACTGAGGCACAGATATTCCTCCCCTCTCATGGAAATCTGTGTCAGAAGAAGTAATAGAAGCAAGACCATCTGATTATCAGTCCTCTGCTTTAATCACAAGATATTTCTTGAGCCACTTACTAAGAAGCAGCTTTGATTGTTACCCTGCTCTACATCCCCATGCAGACATATACATAGTGTATGATCACATAATAAATGGAGATATTTTGTTACTTTCTCTTTACATAACACACTAAAGTATGTAATAGGGAGAGGTTTTGTTCACGTGTCTTAGTGCTTAGCACAATGGTTGTATTTTTGGTTTTCTCATATTCTTCTAAGGTGTTAATAACCGATAAGGAGACAGATGTGTGGGTAACCGGATGCACAGCCAAATCATCCTCTTGGCTTTTAGGCACAAAGGGAACAAAAGGTGTTCACAGACCAAGCAAAGATAACGTGTAAGCACGTAATGGAAGGATGCTCCACTGGTTAGAGTGCTAGCCTGGGCTGTCGGGGAGACAGATTCAATTCCTGCTCTGTCACAGACTTCCTGTGCAGCCTTTGGAAAGTCACTTAGCCTCTCTCAGCCTCAGTTCCCCATCTGTAATATGGAGATGACAGAGAAGCACTATCTTGGAGAGCTGTGAAGATAAATGCACTCAATGTTGCGAGGCACTCAGCTGTTAAGATGATGAGAGCCCATATGAGGGCCTTCAGTAGAAAATGAGGGGAAATTCTAAACAGCATCTTTCTTCCCCGCGAAGCTCTTCTATAACAACAGCATGTAGTTTGGGCACAGAGGTGATGTAGGCGAAAGCCACTTGATTTGGTGGGCCCACAGCAAAATACACATGGGCGTTAATTCTGAGTGTCTTAAGTCTTCATAATGGAGGACTTTTCTTGTACAGTATCACAAGCTGCTATTTTCATCTCCTCCATTTTAATGGCTGACACGTGATACTGACTTCCTTATCTTGGGTGGGGGATGCTATATATATTACACAGACCCACTGCCCTCTTTCTTAATTATGTATGAGGTATGGCCATTATACCTATTTCCTGATGTATATTAACAGAAGGAAAGAAAATAACACCATCTAGAGTTGGAAATAATTCAGCGGCTTGACTGGTTAGTGGTCGGGCAGTGATAAGCCTGAGGCATGAAATTCAAAGTGGTTTTCTTTAAAGCTAGCTCTGGG
This sequence comes from Dermatemys mawii, assembly GCA_007922305.1. Lineage (NCBI taxonomy): Eukaryota > Metazoa > Chordata > Testudines > Dermatemydidae > Dermatemys > Dermatemys mawii. The sequence continues at coordinate 10,419,270 of ML677359.1, read as the reverse complement.
CAGCTGTGCGCTCTGGTAGGCTGGGAACACAGGAGACCAGTGGTGGCAAGCTTACATCCCTCATGTTGTGCATGTGGGTTGCAGTGCTTGACAGTGACACATACTTCATTTTACACAGGTTCAAAACGGTTGTTTCCTGTGTGAAAAGCTCAGTGTACAGGGGCCCAAGAAGGGCCGGCTCTATCTTCTTTTCCGCCCCAAGCTAAAACACAAGGCCGGCGGGAGGAAAAAAATGGTGGCGCTCCTTTGGTCACGCCGCCCTAAGTTTGGCTGGAATGCCGCCCCTTACAGAGTGCTGCCCCAGGTACGGGCTTCCCATGCTGGTGCCTGGAGCCGGCCCGGGTTCCAAGAAGTATTTGCATGTACTACAGATGGCATATTTCTCCTGTACAGCATGCTCAGCATCTACTAGTTTGCATGAGAATTGAGGTATTTCCACTCTGGCCTCTGACATTGAAAGGCCTGATCTCCTTTTATATTTTTAATATATTGCCTCTGGAATCATCTGAAGCTGTTGGAGAGCTGCCTAGGCCCATGGTAGAGCTTTTCTTTTTCTAGAGGGATCCCATGCCCTCCAGACCTCTCACCAGCCCCATTTTGAGCAATTTAAGTCCCAAACTTGTCCCACAAATACTTACAGAATTATACAGCCTGATCCTCAGAGGTGTTACAGATGTTCCACATATCTCCTGATCAGGCCTTTCGTCTTGTATGACCTTGTTCTCAGTGGCATGGGAGGAAAAAGGCCCGGGGAGTCTTTTATGGAGTACATGTTCTCTCCCTGCATTTTTATATCCCTTCCAGCTTTAAAACTTTGTATCACAGCTACCATCCTTTGCCCAAGCCCTCTTGGCTAAATGTTCTTTGTTCACTGGTGCCGGAAGGAGTGTTCTCGAATGAGAGGAGAGACTTCCTATTTTAAACAGGAGGTACAAAGTGTATTTCCTCTAGTCTTGCTGGCTTGGAGAAAGGGATGGGAACTGATCTCTGCTCTCACCTGTGGCCGTAAGGCTCTAATCTCTCAGTATGCTCACCCCGACGGTCTCTTATTCTCGATTACATTTTTCTATCTTCTGGAGGAACTTTGCCTCTGTATCTCATTATCACATCACCTTGAGTAATTTCTGTTTGAAGATATTAAGCTCTGTGAATACTGAAGAATATTATGACTTCAGATTTTGAATGGTCCTCTCCATAATTCAATACTGCTGTTGGATTGATTTGTTTCAACTGCAGGGGTTAGTTTAAATGGAACTGTCTAAACATGTGCTGCAGTTTCTCATATATCATAAAGTGAAGTCCAGTGAATGATGCGTTGTCACGGGATACCATAATGAAATAAGTACTCATCATAGTTTGACATAAGCAATAATTTCATTAAAGAGAAGAAAAGGACATTTTGTCTGTAAGCTTAATGATAAGAGCTGGAATTCCTAAGCAGAGATTTTTCACATACAGTTAGGATGCAATGAGTTTTAGAGTGAATTCAGTGTGGGGAGGGATGCTAGAACTTCCAGCAGTGCTTAAGCCACATGTCTGCAGTAGATTCTCTTCCTCCTGTTGATACTTGGTGGTGTGATACTTACCCATGGTTTTTGTACGTGACATGTATGCAGCCCGGTCCTTGAGGAAAAAGTCAGCAAGGTATCTAATGTGATACCTTTACTGAACAACTGACAAAGATGCAGAAGTTGTCATTGAAAGTCAACATTTGATAAGAGTGACATCTGCTAGCAATTTTCCATTTAAAAAGTCAATATTTGCTACATATTGCTTTTAGGCAGATGTTTGCTAAGGACTGCACTACAGTGGGGTTCAAACCACAGTCCTTCAAGGCAGAAGTTGAGTAGCTCCCCCTCAGTTAAATTAATTTGCTTCCCCATTCATCTTAACATGGAAGCACAAATATTGTAGGGTGTTTTTTACTGGAAACAGTGCTTTATAGTAACAGTGAGAAGAGAGATAACAGGATGGGGATGGGGAGTCAGGATCTTTGGGGTTCTCAAATGGTGACGTCAGTAACCAGAACCAAATCACTTACTCCCTCTCCCGATTTTCCCTATCTGTTGAACATGAGCAATGCCTGCCCACTTCAGAGTTGTTGAGAGGGCTGATTTTGCTGATGTCTGTAAAACACTCTGAAGATGAGCAGTGCTATATATGGACCAAGTATTTATTTTTGGAATTCCCTGTGATGCTAAAAACAGTAAATTCAAGGAAGTAACTACAGTCCCTCATATCGTCATGATCCCAGCTCTCAGACCTAGTACCTCGGAGGACTAGTTGTAGCCTCTGCCCATCTGTGATAGTTCTGCTGGAATGTCTCCATTTGTTGGGGGCTTTCATGGTACTGGAGGGTAATATGCAACTGAACATGTGGGAAAGACTCCCCTATTCAATATGAAAAATTAAATATAAAATTAAGGTTTTTTTTAAATTTGTTTTACATGTTGATTTTAGCATGACACCTGATTCTCCCCTGACCCTCCTCCTTTTCCCCTCCCAAGAACAATGCCAGCTAAGGAGCAGAGCATGCAACATTGTGTTGCAGTAGGGAGGATGCAGGAGCAATAGCGTCTGGGACTGGAGAGTAGGGACCTGCCATACACACCGTTCTGTCACTTGCTGCAAAGACCAGGAGTGATAGCTGGAATGCCTGTTCTTCCCACTGTGTGGAGTCATGGAAGTTGGTGTCAATTCAGCAGAGGGGGATTGTCCTTTCTGCACGGATCTGTAGGAGTTGGAAGAATGAGCGAGTTTCTGCAGGATTTGGGGGCATGGTATGTGCCTCACCCCACAATGGCTGGGGCCCCCAGCATTCACTTCCCTGCAACTTCATGGCATCAGGTTTAGGGAGAGGATGGGAGCAGTTCACCCCTTTCACAATTGCCGGAGGGAAGGATAAGGCAAGGAAGGCACTGTGACCCCAGCACGGAGAGCTACAATCATGGGCCCTACTGCACTTACAGATGCAACTTAAGTAAAAGACACGGTCCGTATCTTTGGAATATCTGGTTCAATCACCATACCCATTAATTTAGGCTAATTTAATTTCCAGTCTCTCTGGCTTTTCACTCAGGCACAATGAACCAGGAGGAATGATGAGGTTCTGGGACTGGCTTGACTAGTTTGTCTCTCCTGAAAGCCAGTTTCTAGTGTGCCACCAAGCAGCAAAGTTGCAACCGGCTCCACCACTTTTGTTCAGTGCACCTGAGCCTCTTCAACAAAAGCTTTAGTGACCGCCTGGAAAAAAAGACAGCTAAGGAGAGTTACAGCCCTTTGCCAGCTCCTTCTGGGCCTCTTATTGCTGTGGATGGAGCAGCTGGGGCTTTAGAATCGCTGCACTTTCCCTCAGCCCTGGAGAGTTAAACAGTCACCAATCCTGCATATGAGCCAAGTGTGCAGCCCCTCATTTTAGTAGGGGAGGACTCCTGTTCTGCCAGCAGCCCCTCCTGGTATCTCCTTTGCCTGCTGGCCCACTCACCTCTCTGCAAGGTGAGCTGGGAGACTCCACCTTCCATTGAAAAGCACCCCAACCCCATGAGTTTTTCTTGACTAGGTGTTGACAGAGATCCCTGAGATCCCAGGGTGAGCTGTGGCCCTCATGTCTGAAAGGATCAGAAAGTGCCTAGAAGAGATTCTTTTCCTCATTCACCTGGTGGCATTGGCTCTGTTTGCCAGGAGAGATCGTGGGGAGCTAAGTCGGGGGGATTTTCAACTAAGTAACAAGGCACTGACAAAGATTCAAGCATGGTTCACTTTTCTTCAGCGTCTTTAAAGAGCAGAGACTGGAGCTCTCTCGGTGCTGGAGGCCAGAAGGCTGCTCACTCCTGAAGAGCAAGTATGAGGAATGGACCCAATTGGAAGGCAGGAAGGGACGCACCGGAAAACTATACCTGAACCAGGCTGAAAGCTGAGATGGGATGGAAATCTGGAGGAATGACTTGTGGATACTGTCTTGTGACAAGCCGTGCGGTGTTTTTGTAGCTCTGACCCGTGCCAGGAAACAAAGTTCAGTCTCTTACTTGTACTTCTGTACGGTCAGACACCTATTATCTGGTATTGGAAATAAAGCAGATACTTGACAAAAATAGAGCAAATGAAGGCACCTGAATCCCTTGGCCTGGGGGAATCTGGCAAGGAACTGGAGGAAGCGGTTGCAGTACTTCCAAATCTTTCTCCAAATCAGTGGCATTGCAGAGAAATTGGGGAAAGCATTTTGGTTCCAACTCTGACACGTGCAGCAATTGAGAGCTACAGCTGATTCCACTGGAAGCGTGGGGACAATTGCAAACTGCTAGAAAGTCATTAAAATACGTCATTTAATCCTTTGATCAATGCAGGAATATCACTTGGGAAAGGTATACTTTCTTTCTGCTAGCTCCCATTTACCATAGTACTCCACACTTAGGTAAAGCTAAGGCATGTGATTTTTTAACTGTAAGCAGATGGACTAGTTGGAGACCAAATGATTTGTGGTATAACTGTTAAGATGAAAAAGGTATTGTGAGCAACAGCCTTGACTTTGCAAAGAGCAGTAGGTATTTGCAAGGTTGGTGAAAACTGCGCTTTTCCCTCCGTCAAAATGTTAATAAGCAGTGGAAGAACTGAAGTGTAGCTAACTAAAAAAACATATGGAGCCATAAAGACAGAACACATTCGTAAACAAAAATGGCAGACCCAGATTTGTTTTAACAAATGCAGAGGTAATTGCAATATAAAGCTAAGGGGCCCAGCACAACATGTACATAAAATGTGCTACCCTTTTGCAAAAGCACGTCATGTCAGCCCAAATTCCAAAGTATAAAAGCAAATGATGTTCATGAACAGACAGCTGAAGGACAAAAATCAAGTGGTGATGTAGAAACAGTGGGCTTTGTTGGGTCACTTAATTAAAATGACCAAGGAAGTTTCTACAACATGGTGTCTGACCCTGGAAGTAAATTAACAAAAAATTAATTTCAGAATAGATGCTGGAGCTGAGTGCAAAGAAGTCGCATCAAACAGAAACATTAGTGTCTGCCTGATGTTAAAATAAACTAAGCTAGTTTCATATAGCTGGCGCACAATGAGCCTATGTGGCAAAGCCATGCTGGCGTGCCTGAATAAGGACAGATACCATTCAGTAAAGCTTCAAAGAGTGGAACAGACAGTGTTGTAGGTAGGATTGAAGAACAGTCTACAAATACGGATGCTCAAATAGGTGTACAGAATAGGGCTCTTAAAGAATATGATGAGGTGTTTAGTGGACTGAGATGAATTAAGGATATAATACAACATATGAGAGAGCTCTCAGTATATCACCAAGATACATGCCCCATGTTCACATGTGACAGATGAAGCAAAGGATGAAAATGACCAAACAATAGTTAATTATTGCTTGAATAATTAACTGACTTAACAGTGTGGTCACTGGGGGAAAAAAAAGTTTAAATATATGTGTGCCTATCCAAAAAGTCTAAATAAGGCCATCAAACTCTAGAACTCTAGCCCTGTAGTTCTCAACTTGAGGTCTGGGGCCCCTTCGGGGGCCGCAAGCAGGTTTCAGGGGTCCATGCAAATAAACCAGAGAACAGAGCCAGCATTAGACTCCCTGGGGCTCAGGGCAGAAAGCCAAAGCCATGAGGGGCTAAAGTCAAAGCCCGAGCGACTCAGCTTTGCAGGGCATCCTGTGGTGTGGGGCCACGGGCACTTGCCCTGCTTGTTGCCCCCTAACGCCAGCCCTGGCTTTTAATCTACTGAACATGCAGAAAAACAGTTGTTGTGGCACAGGTGGGTGGTGGAGGTTTTTATAGCATGATGAGGGGCAGAGGCTCAGAAAAAGGTTGAGAACCCTTGCTCTAGCCCCTGAAAGTAGATGAGGAAACTATGTCTGTGTAACAGAGTGCTGGCCAAGAGGCACTGAGCCAGCCCCTGGTAGCTCAGTTCCTGCTAGCTCAGCTCCCAGTGAGGGGAGCTAATTGGAGCTTGCAGGGTGTGGCTCTTAGAAGGATTTAAGGGAAAGCACCTGTGAGCCTTACGGGGCAGAAGGCTTTATAAAGCTGGCAGGAAGGAAATACAGAGGGGGAAACAGGAAAGGGAGGAGCGAGTGGCTGTTGTTCCTGGCTAGCAGCAGGAGCTAGCTGTCCCTCGAGTGGCTACCTGAGTGTATTAAATAAAGTGTACAGAACTGTATATAGGTGGTGGTGGGAACTAGCACAGGGAAATAAAAGGGCACTGGTGTTTACGAAAGAGTGGTCTCCGCCTGATTTCTGCCACAAGCAACGAAGGGCTAATTTACAATCTAGACTTTAAAAAGCCAAAGTGTATTCAGTTCTGGATGTCTCGCCTCTTCTAATCTGCACTGAGGGGAGGTAATTGTTGATGCTCTCTTGAGTTGGGGAGAACACACAGCCATTGACAAAGGCGTTTGACCAGACCCAAGAAAGCTTGAAGCAGTTGTACTAGTGGAAGCACCACAAAACAAGGAAGCCTAACATAGAGATTCATGGGCATGTTAAGTAAATTGATTACTAATTTGTTACAATTAAGTGTGACCACAGCTTGAGGACATTACAGAATGGCAATAGTGTGACTGGAAAAAGGAAAAACGTTATGGAATTAAAATAAAAATGATTACAGAAGCATCAGTACTGAAATATTTTGAGATTAACCAGGATCCTAAGATCGGAGTAAATGTGGTTGGATGTCTAGAAATAGTGAAAGCAAAGAACAGTAGGAAGAGGAATTTGAAATAAGTGCAGCTCAAGAACTACCCAATTCTGTAACAAAATTCGATAAGGTCAAATAAGAAACAAAAAGTGAGTCAAGCCCAGATATTTTCAAGCATAAAAACGTACTGGGATATGGAATTTCTACATATGACGGATTTCATATAATGGATGTAATGTCCTAATACCACAGCAAGAAGTCATGAATGGAAATCTCAATCTGAGTACAGAAAAATGCAAGAACAGAAGCTGGGATGTCATGTTGTGGCTGGTCACTCCTGCTGCCACTGAAGATAAGCCTTTGAAATCTGTAATAAATACAGGAAGTAGAGTACAAAAGCGCTGCATGAAATTTCTACTCAACTCTGGTCCTAGATTGGCACAGACAACACATCAAATCACAATGCAATAACCTATTTGTATTGTACCTGTTCACCATGGGATTCCATGAATTAATAATGGTTATGGCCCACAATTAATGATTGACTCATTTCGTTGGTCCTCTTTGATATATCCATTCAGTCATACCACGTCAAGCCCTGACTATGTATTATCAATGGGCCCAGTCTCTTACCAGTGCAGTCCTTTTTTGTAACATACATATTACTCAGCTTCTTTTATAGACTGCTCAAGCAAGTTCTGGCTAACTTTGTCTTTGGCAGTACACAGCTACCAATATCCTTAGGGATCAAAAACCTAAGGGGGTTTTCGTTCACCTGTCTTGTACAAAGAAGCCCCAGATCCAGAAATGAGACTCCTGTCCAAATGGTATTGTTGGAGAGGTAGCTTTTGTGCTGGTGAAACACCCTTTTTGTCAGCTTATAAAGGGAGGTGTCTCTCTCATTCTAATTAATATTGAGGTGCAGCAGAATCCCAGACAGATCGCAAAAGCGCTATCCTGTCCATTTTGTCCTGGAGTATTTGAAAAAGGCCATCGTTGGCTTTTGGATTGTGAGGAAGTAGACCCCTATAATGGAAATCTGCAACGTGTTGCCACCTCTGGGAAGTCTGTCAACAGGCTTTCTGCCAACTCTATGCTGAAGGTTGGATAGTTTAGCTTCTTGCATTGTAGCTGCTGGCCATAGGGGCTGAGAACAGAAATGCAGGCTCTTAGGTCACCTTCCAATCCTAGAAGCTTCACTTTAGGTACAAATAAATGCACTTTCTTTTTCCACAGTTGGAACTTAACTGAAACTTCCCTACAAGCAGAAGCTATGGTGTGGCACTCGCAAACCACTCATATGGATCGGTCTGTTTTTGGTTTAATTTTTTTTTTTTTTTTTTTAAAAAACTTTTACTTATTAATCCTGCTAACTCAAGAAAGACTGGACCTGATATTGTCCCTATCCTGCACCTCCAACCCCTGCTTTCCTGCCGCTCCCCCTCCCTCCTGCCCCAAAAACACACCTACATTCAAGTTTGCTGTGTTCCAGGAAATACCATAAATGACAAAAAGAAGTTAAGTCAGGCGCTATTATTTTTTTCTCTCCTGGCAGTAAATTTGACAAAATATCTTCCTAGGGTGGATTCTATTCGTGTGTGTTAGCACTGACAAGGGGATTTCCTGGTCTTAGAAGAGGAAGGAACTGTAGCTACTCTGAAATTTTAAATGGTTCCTGTAATGCTTGGCCACTCAGTGTGAAGTTTTAACATTCTGTATATTCACATTTTCACCTTAATCCTTTTATTGGTGGGCAAACATTTTAGATTTTGGGAGTATTTACAGGGGCAGTAGGGAGAACTCCAAACTTCCTTGCTATCCGTTGTGTTTGCAGCTATGATTCTCGTACGCAGTATGATACCTAATATGATAAAAACAGAACCGTGTTTTTATTTGCAGCCTGCAAATGAAGTTCTGCTTTCCTAGACAAGATTGTGGGGGGTTTTTTTTGGTGTCCTAGTGAAGAATAAGTTGCCTTTTGCCTGCATGCACTCACATATATGTGCACACTCTCTTATTCTTTCTTTCCCACGTGCACCAACACACAAAAGGAGTTTGTTCTTGCTTGTGCACAGCCAAAAGAGGCCGGGCACTGCTGTCTTCAGCTCAGTGGAAATTGGCAGTATCCCATCTCCTGTAAACAACAGTCTGACGTCAGCTCGTGCAGTGGTGATAGCAGTACAACTTGAGAGATTTTCAACTGGCCAGGCTGTTGAAAGCCTGTCGTTGCCTTTGATAATCTCTGGCTAGACTTTAGAGGACTTGGTGGGGGAAAAAAAAGATTGGTTAATGACAGAAATAATAGAGCAATTCCTGATAACTTTGCATGCAGTGGAGAAGTGATTTAAAGTGCAGTATAAAAGATTATTTTGATTCTGATCTCATTATATGTAGTAGTCCTTTCTGTCAATTCATGCTTTAAAATATTTATTGCTCTGTAGAGTTGACATGATTCTATTGGAGATTACAGTACAATTAAAGTACCGTATAACACGCAATCAAGCAGATGATGAAATTTGACTTTCCCATTGTGCTTAATTAAACACTTTTTCATTTATGGTTTTAATTCTTAGTGTTTTGTTTTTTATTTAGTCTAGATATAGTTCAGGGAACTGAACCTGACATCTTAAGCATTCTGTATATTTTATAACTTTATATTACCAGTATAAAGAATTTTTCTTCCAACTGCATACACTACTTACTTGTTCGTACCCAAAATTTAGACAACAGTACTGTAGTAAAGCATAGTTTTTGGTACAGTTAATGGCTAAATAAAGAATGGATAAATTAGGCTACAGTGAAGTGTTTCAGGGAATCTCCAATAGTACGCAGTGGTTGGAAACCAATAGATTACCTCCCTTCACACAAGATCTCCTTGCGGGGCGGGGGAGTGAGAAATGTGAATACTTACTCTAGTATAACACTACAAATATTTTGATTGTACAGCTAGTGAAGCCTCTATTGTACTTTTGAAATAGAGCCATTGTGACTTAAATTTATTAACAGCTGTTTTTCCTCATATCCAGACAGTTAGAGACTTTTCTATTGTTCAGTCTCCACTGAACGCTCGTTTGCATTATGAACATACAATATTCCTGTGCCAAAATCCACAGCTAAAAACGAATGGTTTGTAATTCTGTTGTGCTGGTAACAGTGGGAGGGTTCAAAACAATCATGAAAAATCATGGTACTGTTTGACAGCAAATCCGAATATTATAGCAAAAAGTTGACAAACTGCTATAAACAACTTTTCATAGTTAAAATAGGGGCCAGAAAAGGACTCTGACATGTTAAAATATTTGTCTTGTGTAAAAGAGCTGCATGTCTCCATTATTCCTTGTGCTGCAATGGAGATAGTTAAAAAGTATGTATTCCCTGTCAATTTTGTAGTGAGAGTTTGCAGAATCTGTAAAATCCCAGAAGGGAATGAGAACAACAGTAAACCTTACAGTTTTCTGAATTAAAAAAATGTTTAAATCTCTTTTTAAGGGTATACATGAACAGGGTTAGTAATACAATCTAGCTTTATTTGGGGGACAAGAGAGGGGAGAGAAGAGAAGGGGGGCTTTTTTTTTGTTAGGTAGTTTTACAACCATCCGTGCACAGAGTCATAGATCACTTCCTAAAGAAACTACTTGGTATAGGACGAAAACGACCATAGGGTATTTCCCACACATTTTATAGACAGAATGTAAAACAGGGATTGTTTAGGCCTCAGAAAGGAGGCACAATAGTGTATCTCTTAAATCTGGAAGAGCCCTAACCTACAGTTAGCCAGGCTATTCCTTGAGATCAATGTGGGTAGAAAGCATGCAAGGCTTTTGGCATGTGGTAGTAGTATCTGATCCGTCTGAGGCTTACATACAAGCCAAGATCATTTAGATAAGACAAAACAATTGCAGCCTTCAGATAACCCTTATGTTATAGCAGACTTGTAAGTGAAAGATAACCCAGTTAAGCTAAGAATGCTCACAAGTAATCCACTTGAAGCCCAAATATTTGGACTCTTTGCAGATGGAGTGTAGAGGGGTTGTGGGGTGAAACCCACCCCTCCGAAACCAGAGCAAATTAACTGATTTGCTACACACACCTCTGCACTGGCTCGGAGGCACTGGATCCATGTAAACGTGGATCCTGAGGCCTCTACCCTGGAGCAGGTTTGTGTACCAGTCTATTCAGGGCCAGCATGCAGTTCCTTTCTGCTCACGTACGGGCTGCGCCGGGGATCCCTCACTCGGAGGGTCAGTCTCAGCCCAGCTCAGCCAGACTTTGTGGGAGTGAGAAATTTATAGAAATGTTGCCAAAGTGTAAGAAAAAGACACTCTTCGCCCCCCCCCCCCCGACTGCTGTTCAAAGAGGATAGGACACATCCTGGGCAGTTACACACTGTGCTTGGGGTTCAGTGCCCTGCGTCCACTGTCCTGGTCTGGTGGCATGTTGCTATATTGTGTAATCCCAGTCTCTGCTGCGTGGTGTCGTTCTCCCAAGGACCGGCCCGGTTTTTGTACTTGCGCCCACAGAGGGTGAAATCCTGACTCCATTGAAATCAATGGGTGTCTTGCAACTGACTTCTGTGGGTCCAGGATTTTCCCCAAGGTTTCCATGGGAGGCGTAAGTGGCATAGCAGGCCTTGTGCTGGCCCTCTGCAACATGTGTCAATTTCCAATATCAGCCAGAGACAAAGGCCTTTCGGTTCTCAGGGGCGGCCTCGCTACAGACCAGATCCTGCTGTCTGTTCTGCAAAGGGTGGAAGAGAGAACGAACAGGGTGGTTCTCCTCTTCTCCCTACTCCCATGCGTAAGGGCCAGGGTGCTATTCTGCTTCATCTTCTTGCCCACCTAACATGCTGGTCACACAGCACAATTTACCGGGGGATATAGGCTGTGCGTAATGCACACGCTGTCAGCAGTAATCCCTAGCCGGACTCTTACAAACCAGTCCCATTCCAAGGGACAGTAAGCCCGTGTGTCGCAGCCTGTTTGGCCAAGACTTCCTGCTCTGCAACTGCAAGATGGCTCTTGAGAGGCTGCACTGCTGGCCTCACTCTGGGACCTTTCACTCCCTCTCTGTGTGGTTCCTCCAGGTCAGGATGGCAGTTTGCCCTGTTTTTATAGCTAGGGTCAATTGCTTATAGGCAATCCCTCTTATATCGTACAGGACATTAGACCCGACTTCTATGGCAATGTTCCCAAACTTCCCCAGCGGAGTTGCAGAGTAATGTTGGTTGATTATGATTTTTTTTTCTATAACCTTCTGTTTTACTGAGATAATTCTTTAAAAAAGAGTGAGATTGTTTTCAATGTCTGTTTGCTTTTCAGAAAAGATGTGAGCAAGTTGGAGAAAGTCCACTAGAGAACAACAAAAATGATTAAAGGTCTAGGAACCATGATCTGTGAGGAAAGATTGAAAAAAAGTGGGGCTTGTTTAGTCTGGAGAAGAGAAGACGGGGAGGGGAGGGTGAACATGATAAGTTTTCAAGTTCAGAAAAGATTGTTATGGGGTGAAGGATGAAAATTGATTTAATTAACCGCTGAGGATAAGACAAGAAACAATGGGCTTAATTTGCAGCAAAGGAGACTTAAGCTGGACATTAGGAAAAACTTCATAACTGTCAGGGTAGTTAAGCACTGGTACACATTACCTAAGGAGGTCATGGGAGCTCTCATTGGAGCTTTTTAAGAACACATTAGACAAACACCGATCAGGAATGGCCTAGCTATTACATAGCCCTGCCCTGAGTGCAGGGCACTGGACTACATGACCTGCTGATATCCATTCCAGTCCTATACTTCTGTGTTCCTATTTGTCATGTAGCTTAGGCATTTGTCATGTAATGCCAGCTCCAGTGTTAAAAAGTCATGGATCAGGCCCCCCAAAATCTTGAAAATAACTTAAAAATCATGGAACTATTCATTTAAAAAATGTATTTGCCTTCTGGTGTTTTGAGCTTTAGAGATCCAGTTTTCAAGCTTTTCTCCACAACCAGAAGGGCTAGAAATCAATGTTGTTATAAATGAAGTTTTAGATTCTCATGTAATCATTTGACTCCAGGAGGTGGGACTTTAAGAAAAACACCCAGTATTGCAAGAATGGCCATTAAACCACAAGAGCTGGCAATGCTGAATGAGACTGCCTTGGTATCTCACTGAATTTTCACAGTGATCAAAATAGTGATGAACCATTGCAAAGATGGTTTCTCTTCAGTCCCTTGGGCATGAAGCAAATTAGTAAGTACAGAAGCCAGAGGTTTGGGAGGTGGGGAAGGTTCCTGACTGAAGCACTCCTTGATCTGACTCCATGGAAAGGAGAGGGACTTACATTCTGAAGTTTGTTCAAATCAGTGATGGACTGTAAATTCTTACCAGAGCTCACCTTCTGTTGTGGCAGGAGGTTGTTGAATGAATCTCTGCCATGATCGCTTTGAGAGGGTGCGGGGAACGGTGGTGGCTAGCTGGCTGGCATTTGGCTCTCTGCTCTTCCATTCCCTTGCTGCTGAGGTTGGGAATTCTTCCTCTGTCTACTTCCATTTGGGCTCTTGCTACCCCAGCAGCCTACACCGTGAGGAGTGCGTGTCCTTTTGCGTGCACAGGGTGATGTGAGGAGGGAGAGGCTCACAAAGATGAAGAGCGGGTCTCGGGGCCACTCCATGGAGGCACCTCTTGCTCCTTGTCGCAGTGAGATGGCAGAGAGAAGCCTAGACATAGAGAGGAAAGGAGAACAGGGTGACAGCATCACGGTTCGTAATGGACCCTGGGAGTGGGACTTTTCTTACCAGCACTTGCCAATGGAGTTCAGGTGTGCTCAGGGTTCTATTCTGAGAGCTATTGCTGCTCCAAGCATCGGCTCCAGTGAGTGCAACGGAAGGTCGTTCGCATTAGCGTTTGCTCTTTGTGTGTGTGTGTAGGGTTGGCTTTTTTTAAAAAAAACAAAACAAAACAGTTTTTCTTTCATGCAAGCCTGGGGGAGTAGGTGGGCCAGGCCATGCTCATGGGGTTCAGGAAATCTGCAAGGAAGACACTTGCGCTTGCAAGAGGTCTCCTGGCCCTAGAAGTGCTACAAACCTTCCTGCTGCTGCCCTCGCCCTGTCACTGACCACACAGTCAAATCCCCTCTGGTGTTGGCCTCCACTGGAGAAGAATCCTACCCCTATGGAGCTGGGGGCTGCAGAACTGAGAAATGCAGCTGCTCTGTAGAGCAACTAAGACCTCCTGCAAGTATCCCACTGTCCCTATAAATATCGTGGCCTTCTTCTACCCTCCCTCACTCCATTTTTCCAGTGGGCCACAGTCTCCCCTGCTGCAGAACAGTAAGTAGACAGGAATTTTCTCCATGCTTTAACCCTGCCTCCCACCGTAGCCCTGACAGTGAGGCTCCATGAAGTACCCTACCCAAGAGAAGATCTATGCAGCCAGGCAATCATTCTTGACCTTGATGCTGTCCTTTCATCTGGAAAGGATCTCCCTCTTGCTCGCCTCCAGATCTGCCCTTTTAAGGTCAGTGGCAGGCACAGGAAATCTACTGATCTCCCTTGGCGGGGAAACCACAGAAGTCAGACTGGGAGGAAGAAGTCAGGAAGGCAAACCAGAGGGTGGGGAAACTCAAGAGCAGAAGGAAACAGCATTTTATAGACCTGGGCAGCACAAATAGGAATTTGAATAATCTGACAGCTAGGCAGATTGTGCAGGCCCTTAATGTCCATGTGATTGAGCAAATGGGTGGCTGATTTTATGACTAGCGTTAACGTTAAAGTTCAAAAGCTCACAGCACTCAGGTGAAACTCGTGTCCTCCCCTGAAGATTCACTTATTTCTGTTGTAAAAATGATCACTTTGATTTCAAATGAACACATTTTTTTTTTTCTTCAGAGCAATATTTAGGCAGGACTTTGAACCAATGTCTTAAAAACGGGAATGTGTAACAAAGGCAATTTGAATGAATAATAGATCGGAGGGGTGGGGGTGGAACTCAACAAAGAAAACAAGTTGCTGCCTCTCCAACATTTTTTCTTTCCCTTTCTGTGAGTGACAGAGAGTAAGCGGCAGTAACAGCTGCTCACCAAAGCTTTTTACTTCCTTTCTGCTGTATTCGGCTCAAACACAGGGCCCTGCTGAGGGAGCGAGGAGCAGCATATGCAGTGTGCCAAACAGAGGGTGTGGTTTCACCAACCAAACACTTCAGCAGAAAGCAACAGAACTGCTTCTGTGATAACAGCATGGACTCTCCAGAATGGGGAGGGAGGGGGCGGGGGCGGGATGCTTTTATTTTCTTGTCTTAGGCAGAAGGTGGTTCTTTAGCCCCCCTGCACACTTTTTTAACTTGCAAGGGGTCACTTTTTATTTTAAAAATCACACATTTGCCCCAAAAATATTTCATCTACTTTTGATACAGGTAATATCCCAAATGACTGTAGCTGAAAGAGATTAGAGGGAAACCCCTTTCTGTTCCAGCTTGTTGACTTTGTGAATGTTGATAACGCTTTTGGTCATAGCTAGTTAGTTCCGCTCTTTGCTCTGTTCTGTTGCCTTGTTTGTGTGTGTGTCTGTCACACAACAACTGGTAGAGATTTTTTTTTTTAAATAAAACATTGTGATTGTAAAAGCACAAAAATTGATGGGAAAATGGGGCAGGTATAGAACCTGAAAGTAATTTGTAAACTGTTCCTTCCCTCCCCCACTTGGCTAGATTTCAAATGGACTGTGTCCTTTCCAGTCAAGTTAAAAAGTATCTGTCTCAACTGTGTTTTGTCACAAAGTTGCAGCTTTTCAGTTGAGGTGTATTTATTTTATTTTTCTATTTCTTTTTCTTAAAAAAAAAGTGTTTAAAAAAATCTTAAGTAAGATGTGGGACAAGATCATTTTTCATGTGGTACTAATGAAGTCAACAGGAGAAACTTGTGTGGATCAGAGGGCAGAATTTAGCCCAAGCTTGTTAGTTTAACTCTAAAATAAGCAGTGATCTTGCTGTCTAGACAATTACTATACAGTACATCTGGTACACCTGGTAGGGGGAGCATTCTGCTTCAGATCTGTAGCTTTTTTAGCCTTAAGTGTTAATATGTATGATCTTCTGATATGAATCCATTCATGCATCCGATGAAGTGGGTACTAGCCCACAAAAGCTTATGCTTCAATACTTTTCTTAGTCCTTAAGGTGCTAGAGGACTCTTTGTCGCTTCTGATATGAAGTTACTTGAAAGTGGTTGTTTTTTTGTTTGGAAGTTTTTTTTCTGTCTTAAAAATAAGCATCTTTTTCTTAAATATTCCTGCAATATTTCACCAAAATTACCCCTGTACATAATCCTGTTGTATCTTTCTTCTAAATACATAGAGCATATTTGTGTGACGATGCAGGATGGCTCTGGTCAGAGAGAACTATGCTGGGTTTGGTTTTCCCCCTCTCTCCTATATTTTTGTATGTATTAGGAGGATACATTTTCTGATGGACTACATCAGGGGTCGGCAACCTTTCAGAAGTGCTGTGCTGAGTCTTCATTTATTCACCCTAATTTAAGGTTTCGTGTGCCAGTAATACATGTTAACGTTTTTAGAAGGTCGCTTTCTATAAGTCTATAATACATAACTAAACTGTTGTTGTATGTAAAGTAAATAAGGTTTTAAAAATATTTAAGAAGCTTCATTTAAAACTAAATTAAAATGCAGAGCCGCCAGGACCAGGGCAGTGTGAATGCCACTGAAAATCAGCTTGCATACCACTTTTGGCACATGTACCATAGGCTGCCTACCCCTGGACTACATGATCAATAGAAAATGAAATCCAGTGTTTCTTACACTGTGTTCTGACACAGGCACCAGGTCTAATTAAAAGCAACCCAGTGGACTAAGAAATTGAAAACATTTAATTGATAAATTCATGGATGACAAAAATCAGAACTTTATCTGCAGGAAATATTAATGAAGGAGAAGCTGAGTCTTTATGTGCGTGCCCTTTTCTCCCTGGGATAGGATGCCAAACGTAGTCACAGGTTTCAGAGTAGCAGCCATGTTAGTCTGTATCCGCAAAAAGAACAGGAGTACTTGTGGCACCTTAGAGACTAACACATTTATTGAAGCATAAGCTTTCATGGGCTACAGCCCACTTCATCGGGTGCACCTAATGGTACTTATAGCAGGAAGATACATATATTGTGGTAAACCCAGGACAGACAGCTATGGGGTGGGGGGGAGGAGGTAGTAAGCAGTCCCAGAAGGTTAAAAGACCCCCTCCCTATCAACTGAGGAGAGGTAACCACAGGGTAATCGGGTTCAGCTGAAAAGGGGTTGCTAAAGACTCAGTTATGATCAGCTGACTCCAACTAAAGGCTGCCTGAGACCTTTTAAAACCCTCCCCCGCTAGGAAACAGGGAAGAGAGGGAGAGGAGGAGGAGCCAAACTGCCCATAGGCTGGGTGCAGCAAGACACTGAGCTCTCCAGGAAAGGAGGCTGCATTCCCTCTCCAGAAGAGAACAGCAAGAAGCCAGAGAGACTGAGTGAGGGAAGGAATAGCCTGCCCTTGTTGCCTCCTAGAAGGATTGTCTTGCCCAAGTCTGTCTCTCCAAGGCTATACAGAGTTGAGCCTGCTGAGACAGAGAAGGTACTTTGCCACAGTGTGTGTGATATATATAATAAAATATATGTTCTCTGTGTGTGTGTGTGTGTATATGTAATACATATATCTTCCTGCTATATGTTCGTGTGTGTGTGTGTATATGTATATATATATATATATGTATATATGTATATGTGTGTATATA
>ML677359.1:10359275-10401470 GCA_007922305.1 Dermatemys mawii | reverse complement strand
ATATATGTGTATATGTGTATATATGTATTGATCAATATATATATAATCTTCCTATTATATGTTCCAGTCTATGCATCCGATGAAGTGGGCTGTAGCCTACAAAAGCTTATCCTTAAATAAACATAGTCCTGTTGAGGTCATTTCAGAGTAACTCCAAACACCTAGTAGCTGAAAATACAAAGATTAGAAAGCAAGTTGCTATTATTGCTATTATAAGTTTCTCTTTAGCAGTTTCTGTAACTGTTTAAAGCTATCTCCCTGAGGAAGTCCCATTAATAAAGCTTTGTGACTATGACTCCATAGGGCAAAAGAATTGTTTGAGAGTTTAGCTATCTGACTTTCATTGACTCAGTGGGAGTTGTGCAACTTGAATCCCATATAATTCCTTGGAAAACATACCCGCAAGAGTTTGTGACAACTCGTATCAAGGCGAATTAGCAGAGAGTGCAGGAACTGTCAGATGACATAGTGTAAATGTGATCATTTTTCTAGCTGACACGTGGGATTCTTATAAATGACCTCATTCATTTTTACAGAAAGTTTTAGAACTTTTGAATGAATTACAGCTGAAAAACTATATCTGTACACTTTATTTGTCTGGTTTAAATGCATTTGTTTCTCGGTCATAGATGCGGAAATCACTCAAGTTGGCAATTCTAACAAAAGTAACTAATATTACACATTTATAATGGATTGTGCGTTGTGAAAGATCCTAATGCACTTTGCACGCTATTCATGTACACATACAGAAATCACTTCACTTGCTAACGAAAAGAAGCCACATGTAGGGTGGATGCCACAGCTGTTTAATAGTACAGCAACATACAAGAGTTTAGGACAGGAAGTGGAGAAGTTTATTGTAGCTATTTGAAAGTGTACGGGGAACTTAAGTAAGCAGGTTACCTAAACTGAGAGAGGGTCAGGACACATGAGCTTTTTCTTGCGAAAAAGTACTGCTAGATCTTTAATGATCAGTTGTTTTCAATATCTCATCTTAAAAATGCTCATTGGCTTAACAATACTGAGTTACAAGGAAGAAGAGTGCTACTATTGAATCCCTACCCACTCCATTTCCTGCAACACTTGGATTTTTCTCTGAAGGCTTCTCTCTTTCATGTGTTGATCCAACCTGACCCTGTTCAGCTTGCAAGAACTGAGCAGATCACAGCCCAAGGTATGGCTGTAGGCCATAAAATTGTAAAGACTGATGTTGATTATATCAATGAGAGAGAGAAGTTATACGTGGACGCACTCTTAATAAATGATGCAGCCAAATCTTTTCAGTCCTTCCTTTTTTCATCTATTATCAATTACACATTTATTTTGATGATGCCTGGTTTTAGAAGACTGTGAAAGGAGCCAGATTGAAGTCCTCTGCTTACCCACAGAATAGTTGTGGCCTAGGCAGTGTCGATGTGAGCTGCCCCAGTGTGTACTGCCAGCATACCTCAGCCTTAAGCTGAAGTGTCTGTCTCTGGGGATAAAGGTTGCTTAGTTTCCAAATCCATTCATACCTTGGTTGTTCTGATTGCATGCTGCTAGCCAGGTCCGTTAGTGCCAGCTGTAGAGGTGAGTTCCGAGAAGTTCTCAGGGGGCAAAAGTTGACTTTGAATATCCCTAGGGAAACCCAGCAACTGGGGTTTGGTTTCAGCCTGGGTTGGATTCAAACAGGTGACCTGGTGCATTCGGGTCCCCTGAGCCATCCAGTCCCTGAGGGCTAGTTCACTTTCCAGTTTTTTAGTTGACTTAACTTTGCACTGTGGATCAAATTCTGCCCTTGATTATAACCAGGCAGTGCCCTTAATTTGAAAATAAATGAGGACACAATTTGATTCTTTATTTAGAAATTGTTTGGGCACAGGAATATTTATAGGGATATGAACTTGAGATATATGTTCCCACTTGAAATACACATGCTTTACACTTTTTTTTTTTTCCCAACATTTAAGGTAAACAAGCAACGACTAATGCAGAGGGAAATTTCCGTTACAAAACCTGAAACGGGACAAAACTTGCTGGGCTTCATTACAAGGCCTGGTGATCTTTGGCAGTAATTCGAGTGAACTTGGGACTTGTTAAATGCAGAATCTATTTCTAGTTTCGAACCAAAACCAAGCAAAATTCAGAAGCTTCATGTTCCGCTTTGGGTTCACTCAACCTTGCAAATTAAAGCAAAACTTAGGTGGTGTGAAAGTGCTGAGTTTAGTGCTGCTCTTATGGCCACCAGCCTTTGAAACAGGAGCTTTACCTTAATAAGATATTTATCTTCTGATCTCTACTTTGAAGAGGTCGTAAAGGGGATGGGCTGAAGTTGGGGGTGAGATACTGGCTCCATTGAAATCCAATTGCTATTGACTTGAGTGCAGTCAGAATTTCATCAAGAACTTTCTCAAGGCCTGGAAAGGTGTTAAGAGGAGACAGTGTGTATGTTACTGTCAGGGCAAGTGAATGGTGTCCAATTCTCCTTCACCTAATCACAGATATAGGTGCATGACTGCAAGTCTGCCATCCCCCAGGATAATTAGTTGGCAGTGCCAAGATCCAGAGAAAAATAATTAAGTCCCTATAAAAATAACTTGCAAGCACCACTGAAATAAACCGGTGACTTTAGTTACAGGTAGTGAGTACTCTGTTTGGTTTCAGATGACAGAAATTGAGTATGCTGAGGTGTGTTAACCTACAGCACTCATCGGAATTTTCTGTGTACCATCCAAGAAGGCAAAATTCATTGCCTCTGTGCTGATCAACTAGCAGAAGTTAGACAGGGGTGCAATGGGATTCCTGTAAGCCTGGAGAGCAAACACATCCTCTAGTGCTCTTAAACGACAGCCCTCTCCAAATTGCCTTGTGAAGGGCTCTCTGACTGTGCCTTAGGAGCCAATTTAAACAAACTTTTGGAAAACTGTAATCACAAAATATTTGCATAGTGCTAATCCTTGTCAAAGTATTTTCTTTTTCTTAATACTTGGAAAATCAGATACGCTTGTTAAATCAGACCTGTGTTGAATCAGATTGTCAAACCACAATGTATATTATCTGTGTGCTGTAAACATCTACTTGTGTCGGCATGCTGGACAAAGTTAGGTCAATTGTTGTGTTCCAAAAGGCTGGCTAAATCAAAACAATTCTCATAAAAGTATTGTTTTTCAAATGGACAACTCACATTGTACATTATACTGACCTTTCAGTTATGGGGTGCTCAGAATATGTGCACAAAGGATGTTGTTTGTCATTTTTAATATTTAATGATTAATTTACACTCGGGCAAAAAGACCTCTCTGCGAAGAAACACATTGGTTCATAAAGCTCCAGCCTTATGAACACTTCTAAGCTTGCTCATCTATGAGCTAAACTCTGACTCGGTTGACATGGTTGGACCACTAACTACCAGTCTCATGATTCATTTTGTACTGTATTTTACAAAAACTAATGTGCAAAATCCTCAGTTCCTAAATGCTCAGCAAGGAGCACTGGGTGTCAGTGGAAATAGTCCTTCAGATTAAGATGTTCTTAGGCTTGACGTAAGCTGAATCCCTAATATTTAATGCTTATTGTTTGTTTTACATTTACAAAATGCTGTGCAAACATCACTAATTTGTAATGTCTCAAGGTGCTTTCAATTAGCCTTCATGAGGCTGTACTTTCTCTTACTCTTTTCCATACTGTGTGTGCCCCGATGTTCTTCTTTCTGCTGTCCCAAATACAGACACCTATCCCTAAATAGTAGGACAGCAAGTTTTCCTACCTTCCAAGTAAGATTGGGGTGGGGTTTTTTTTAAGGGAATATGTTAATTTTTATATCGCCCAAAAATGTTAGGCACCTCACAGAAT
Organism: Dermatemys mawii; assembly: GCA_007922305.1. Lineage (NCBI taxonomy): Eukaryota > Metazoa > Chordata > Testudines > Dermatemydidae > Dermatemys > Dermatemys mawii. The sequence continues at coordinate 10,397,639 of ML677359.1, read as the reverse complement.
AAATAAAAAGATTGATCTCTGCCTTGAAGAATTTGCAGTCTGATTGATTGCGACAATAAGGAGCGAAAGGATGGCCTTCTGCTAAAGGCACTACTAGGCTGGGACTCTGGAGTTCAGTTCCCAGGTCTGTCACATACCTGCTGTGTGAGCTTGAGCAACTGACCTTAATTTTTCAGCCTCAATTCCCCACTAACAATATTACCATCTCCAACCCTTTGTCATTTCTGTTTAGATTGTAGGTTCTTTGGAGCAGAGATTTTCTCCTCATGTATCTGTAAAGAACCATGTCCTATAAGAAGACCCCAGGAGTGAGTCTGAGGGGGACAGTTCGGTTATTCTCACATCTTGGACATCCCACTGGATTTCTAGATGGTGTTTGTCTTTATCTAAGCCACTCCTTATCTTGGGAACTAGAAAGTAGTTTCTCAAGAGCATCCCTTCAAGTGACTCTCTTACTGATCTTTCGCTCTGGTGTTGCTCCAGTGTCTGACCTACATTACATAGGCACTCTTTCGTTTAAGACGGTGTAACGCCTGCACAGACTGTCTAGTTGCTATCGCTGGGCCCGGCATCCAGATGCAGCAGGATGATTTTGGTGGCATTCTTGGGACTTATTGAGCCATCTGTTGGTGTCAACATGGTACAGTGCCCTGCCCTCTGATCTCCTACTTTATTCCCTTCTCAAAAGATACTTTCCCCTTTTCAGGACGATGAATTACTTGAGCTCTGCCTTGTAAAGGGACAGCTCTATAGCTAACTTGCTTATTAGAATACAGTTTACTGGTGGCTGCCTTTACTGCAAAACTAACCCTTTATAGAAATCCATTGTTTCCAATGTACTGCTGTTGGCAGAGGTTTTTGGTCCAACTTCCTAATTTTAACTGTTTTATTACCTTATTATAAAGGTGTCTTTTAGTCTTCATTTTCCTTTACTCCCTTTTATCTGAGCACAGGTCACATGATACCAGGTCTTAATCAGCACCAAGCAACTGCTGGTCATAACGTGCTGTCAAACGGCACCATTCTCAATTCTCCATAGCTGGCAATTTTCCTTCCCCTCTGCTTTGTGGTGGTGGTGGTTTTACTCCGGGAAAGCTCCTGTTTTCCACACTTCTTGCCAAGTGCATTTCCTGACCGTGGCCATGTCATTCACTATTCGCCGCTCCCCACCCATTTCCTGGCCTCCCTTTTATTTTACATCCCTCAGTAGCAGTGGTCAGCATCTGTTAGGGGACCCCACCCAGTGCTTCTAAGTATTCTTCCGAATGCAGTAAATCCTGCTCACCATTGTGTTTGTGTTGCGTAGATCTATGAAATTTCCAAAGCTCTGGGGTTTTTTTCTTTGATACTCTGAAATTTGTAAAATGTGTGTAGCAGCCGTGTTAGTCTGTATCCGCAGAAAGAAGGAGGAGTACTTGTGGCACCTTAGAGACTAACCAATTTATTTGGGCATAAGCTTTCGTGGGCTAGAACCCACTTCATCAGATGTATAGAGTGGAACATACAGTGGGAAGATATACAGAAACCATGAAAAGGTGGAGGTTGCCAACTTTAAGTGGCTGAATCAATTAAGGTGATTTACTGTTATTTACAAATAAATAACATTTGAAACTGCATGTATGAGCTGTTTTCAAACAACATAACCTTGATACAACAGTGTTTTTATAAAAACAAGAATTTAGTTAGTCTGATGTGTCTACAACATTCCAGTCACCAGCAGCAATTCTAAATAATCTGGCATAAATGGCCGGATAAAACACATTCGTATTGTTTTCAAGATAGTTCTGCAGATGAACCACAAGTAGACCATCTCCTTCACAGCACCATACATTTTCTATTGCTTTTTTCATCTGACCCTGTGTGTAGAAGATACCTCATACCAAGGTTGAAGTTGTTGTTTAAGTACAACTCCTGGGACAATCTGCTGGGAATCTTATTGGTGCCCACTCCTCTCCCTCCCAGTCTTCCTATTCTAGCTGGTAGATGGGTGCTTGTACTGGTGTCACCAAGACTGGGTGGCCTGGGGGATTTTGTGCAGACAATATTATTAGCTCAGTGACCCGGCATCTCATGACTTTCATGTCACTCCTGAGGTCATCCCATGTGACTGCTGATTCTGATTGTGTAAGTGGACACACTGTGGACTTGATTTTTACAGTACGATGTTGGGGGGTATAAGGAACTTGCATGATCTGAGCACCATCTCTTCCAGCCCAAGCTAAAAGCCTTTCCAGCCTTCTGACCATGCAAAGGGCCTGCTATGATCTGCTTTTGAAGACTGATGGGTCCTAGTGTGTTTAGGAAAGGGGTGGACAAACCTTTTTGGCCCGAGGGCCACATTGGGGTTCAGAATTGTACGGAGGGCCGGGTAGGGAAGGCTGTGCCTCCCCAAACAGCCTGCCCCCGCCCCCTGTCTGACCCCCACACGCACTTCCCGCCCTCTGTCTGCCCCCCTCAGAACTCCCGACCCATCCAACCCCCGCACGCTCCTTGTTCCCTGATCACCTCTGGAGACCCCCACCCCCATCACCCCCTGTGAAGCATCTGGAAATGAGATAGAAAGCCAGCAAATGTGACTAGCCAACACTCCACAAACCACAGTTTGAGACCCAGCAGTTTAGGATACCCTTGCCCTAATGTTTAGTTCAGAGGGCAGGTTTTAATTTGTCATTATTAATTTGCATAATGAACTCCTATTTCCCACCACACTGACAAATGTAAATATTTATGATGGTCTCACTAGAGTAAGTTCCATGTGCACAATAGCTGCAGTTTTAGAAACCTCTCAGCTGTTCAGAAAAGCGAAGAGATCTGCCAGACCTGCAGAAGAGCTCTGAGTAGCTCAAAAGCTTGTCTCTTTCCTGAACAGAAATTGGTCCAATAAAAGAGATGATCTCACCTACCTTCTTTCTGATATCCTGGGATCAACATGGTTATAACAACAACACTGCAAATGGAAAAATGAATGATCTTAAACTTTTGTGGAAGAAGGTGAAATTATGCCATCTTTGTCTTCCTCTGAAGCAGGGCCAAATTCAGTAATTTAATCTGTTTGCATCTTTTGATGGTTTAAGATGCTGTCTTGATGCTGTATTAACTAATTTACTTTTCCTTGACCATGTAGCATGCAGAAATTTGCCACACAGTCTAAATGGAAGCCCAATTTGAACAGAGGGGAAAGAAGATACCTTTTTCTACAGTAATAGTAGAAAGACTAATCTGACATCAAGAATTATTCTGCTGGATTCAGCCGGATTGTGGGGTGTGCTCCCCCTCCCGCAAGCCTAGTAAATCATGTTGCCATCAAAAGCCTTGCAGCATGTTACAATATAATGCTTGGCAACTTGTAGAATTGTTTAATTGAAATCACTTGGACACAACACTCAGTGAGAGAGTTTCTCCTTTGGAGTGTGCAGATACACCGTACCTTTCACCAATGCACAACTGTCTGCAGAAGCCAAGCATTTTGATTCATATTGCAAAGTATAGTGACTTTAAATCTTTACAAAACAAAACATATACTTTATTAGGAATTAAAGCTGCCAGTTGTATGAGAGGGTGCGTAAGTTTTAAGGTTGGCTAGACAAAGCCCTGGCTGGCATGATTTAGTTGGGGATTGGTCCTGCTTTGAGCAGAGGATTGGACGAGATGACCTCCTGAGGTTCCTTCCAATCCTGATATTCTGTGATACTATAAAGAAGCAAATGTACATGAAGATGCCTTGATTCGCTTGCATGCATGTACTGAAGGGATTATTTTTTTTCTAAATTTAGGACAATATTTTTGTAGGGATCTCAACTCAGCGTCTCGTTTTGTACTCCTGCAGTCAACTACAGGAACAATTTTTGCAGAAGTAGCTATTGGCAGTTAGACAGCTAACTCTCTGATTTGCAGCATTAACTATCTAGCTGTAGCTAGTTGTTTAAATGCTTTTTTTGCATTTACAAAATTGCAACGTGCAGCGGCAAAGCCAGGGAGACCACTTTTAAAAATATGGCACTTGAAATAAATTCAGGGAAATTTATGCTTTACTAGAACCACCGTATAAGAGACAGTGGTTGGCAGCCTTTGCACATAGGGGTGTGTGTGTGTGTGTGTACACCTATCACAGGAATTAAAGTCCATTGTGAAGCAAATATAAGAAAGTAGCATGGAGATTTTTGTCCATAAACCTTTGCTGTGAAAGAGCTTTCACATTTCCATTCCTAATTCAAGAGCTAGAACGATCACGAAAGCCAGGTATCATATTACAACAGAAGGAATGAAGACATTTGTTTGCAGCTTCATCAGCATGCAGTGCATTCATACAGCCATTTTTGTCTGCCCGTCAGTCCATGTACATGTGATGTAAGGGAAATAGAAAAGATGCACTATAAGTCTGTCCTTGGGAAGTATGATGTCTGAAAGGGAAGTTCATGCCAGTCTTTCATGGAGTTTGGAGGCAAAGTGCAGTACTGTTACGTGATGTGGGGGAGACTTATTTTTCTTTCATAGGGGATAGTGCAGTGCTTTTTAGAAATTTTTGTTACGGCAATGTTTAATCTAAAAGTAAAAAATGTATTTGACGATAAAAATTTTCATCTGAAATTATTTGAACTGATAATGTGTGAAAATGTGGGTTGATCGGTACCTTGAGTCTGGTAATCTGATTTTAAAATCAATGAGCATAGTTTAGATACTGCATGTCCTTGCTTGTGATGGAGGGTTTGTCAGAGGCATTCTTAGAATATCCTTTTTGGACAGGTGGGGAGCCACTAATCCTACTCTGGAGATTATCTGACGGGACTGTCAAATATGGGGCCCAATTCTTGTCTCACTAAAACATAAACTTTAAGGAGAGTTGCACCTATGTGAGTGAAGGCAAAAATAACTGATTCCATGTTTGTTCCCTCCTTCTTTTCCTTTCCTCTTCCTCTCCTCCACTTCTTTTCTCTCTCTATTGGTATATCTTTCTTGTAATCGTTGTCAAGGTATGTGTATTTCCTCAGGCGAACATCATCCTTTTTAAATGTTTCGTAGTTTCTTCTGTCTCTAAAATAGTCTTTTTTCCCCTTATTTTCTGAACTGGCTACGTCCTCCCTCTAATTCTTAACTTCAGTGGGGTTTTTTCATTCTACGCACCAGTCTTCTCTCCTCAAATCCCTCACCCACCAGTCTGTCTTCACCTTCAGATCTCCTTCCCTGCCTTCCCTTGGTCTTTCCTTCCCCAGTGGTTCTCTTCCCTGACCCTGTCTCTCCTGTCCCCTGCATTATTCCTTCTCTTCTGTATATTGGTGGCTGTGTGGAGGAAGAAGGGAGCAGTAGTTTTTAGGGGTTGCCGTGCTCCTGAAGGGCAGGCCAGGCTCTGCCAGCCAGCCTGTGAATCATTCTCCCTCTGCACCCTTTGACGGAGGGGATTGGAGAAGTTCTCGGTGTGGGTAGGTGACAGAAGAAAATGTGTGTGGTGCAGGAATATTGGCAGGGCTGTGAGGAGAGCAGCCTTGGGAAGTATAGTTTTCTGCCTGTGTGTATTTTGCATAGCTTAAGTATTGCAAGCAGTCATTCTCTGCACAGCTGGGCTCACTCCTAGCTATTTTGGTAGCCCAGTGAGATGGTTCTTTTGGGGAGAGGATGGTGGGGACCCAAATTTAACTCACTGATTTTAAACGGACCATTATCCATGTGGTTGAGATTATGACTTGGCCGGGGAGTTGTTTCGTTGTCCTTTCAGCCAGAGCCATCCTTACCCATATGCAAAGTATGCAGCTGTGTAAGGCACCAGGAAATTTGGGGCCCCAAATTTCCAGGTGCCCTACACAGCTATATGTTTCTCCAGCTCCCACTCCACCCCTTCCCCTGAGGTCTGCAGCAGGGGTCGGGCACCCTGCACGCATCGGGTGATGGAAAGTGGAGCGACCCAGCCTCAACCCCCTCGGCTCGGCAAACTCGTGCTGGGGAGGGGGGGGGGTTCTCCCCTCCCCCTCAAGCCTGCCCCCAACCCCGTGGAGGCCTGGAGCCAGTCCCCATCTCCATTTGCGGAGGCCTGGGCCCATGTGGGCACCAAAATGGCTAGGGATGGCCCTGCTTTCCATCCTAGCCTTCACTTCACATTTTGAAGGTTCTTTTCACAATGAAAAGAGGTAGAAACGTTTTTTCCCCGCCGCTTAAGATGAAAGTTCAGATCTGTTAGAGGGTCCTGGAAAACTATGGAACTCATGGCCGGAGCCACAAAGGGCGACTCCAGGCACAACCAGTTACCCAGGGAATTTTCAAAATGTTGGAGTGTGGTGTTTTTAATGGTACACTTCTTGGCGCTTAGTTGACACTTCTTATATGTCAGTCCCTAAATTGCAGAAGTGACAGAGTCCTGTGGCACCTTAAAGACTAACTAAAGTATTAGAGCATAAGCTTTCGTGGGCTAATACCCACTTCATCGGATGCATCATGCATCCGACGAAGTGGGTATTAGCCCAAGAAAACTTACGCTCTAATACTTTAGTTAGTCTTTAAGGTGCCACAGGACTCTTTGTCACTTCTGCAATTCCAGACTAACACGGCTACCCCTCTGATTCTAGTCCCTAAATTATAGTCCTTCATGATGCCTGACTGGTGTGTTAAGATACTGCACTTTGTGAACTACATTAACCCTAAATATGAAACAGTATGAAATTGTATATAATGTGGACATGAAAATTGTAACTAGATGATTTGGACAGTTTTATATAGTATCACCTCATCTGCCTTCGCTTCTCCCCTGTGTAACAGGTATGCTGTTTGTGTGCAAACTGTATGTGCAATATATAATATACACAGACTACATTTATGCAAGATTAAGTTACAAATTAAATGCAATTTGTACAATACACACACACACAAAAAAAATCAGGCTGACATTCCTCTGATGGTCCCCTGTCCTGGCAGTGTATTCCAGAGCTAAATGATGCCCTCAGCATTTCTGTACAAAAGACAAAACATAGGAGGTGGTGTTCTGTCATTTCCAGTGTTCCCAAGACTGTGGTTGGATAGAGCTGTTTGGATTTTAAAAAAAGAATGGAGCTGAGCTTTCTCCTGCAAAGCTTCAGCTAAACAGTTCAAAGTTTGGTTGACTTGCTTAAAAGGATCATTTTAGTGATGCATAGAAGTAACTCCTGCTTCCTGGTGGAAGTAGCAGTGATGAAATACCAGCTGGACAGGCTCTTCCTATGGTATTTCTGACCTCAGCAGAAGCAAGAAATACTAGAAACTTTGTGGGACAGCCCTTTGCCCAGGTACTTTCCGCTACAGTTCTGCAGACATAAAGCTTTCGGGGAGAGTGGTGTTGAGGCTTGGATTGCTTTCTAACAAATATGCCAGAGCACAAACAAGTTATGGGCTTGATGTACAAACTGCTGGGTGAGGTTCTGTGGCCTGTCTCGTTCAGGAGGTCAGCATAGAAGATCATAATGGTCCCTTCTGGCCTTATTAATCTCTGAATATAGATCGGCCAGACTGACAGGTCCTTATGCATAAGCGCCTCTCTCTGTGTGTGCACGCAGGGAAGGGAAGCACAAGCAGCCTGGCCTTCCTCCCCCCCTTGTATGGATGATGCAAATGCCTCTTGCAATCACAGTACCTACTTTCTGCAGAGCGCAAGGACTGTTTTTCCTCCTTGTGCTCCTGGGAACCTAGAGGAGGTAGGGCTGCATCTCCATGCTAGCCCCAAAAGCAGGGAGGCCACACTCGGGCTGGGGCATTGGTGAACGGATAACAGGATATTGTGTTCCCCACTATGCTGGACTGGGTGCTCATGGCAGGGTTGTGGCTGAGACACATCCATTATCGAGCACTCACTAAGGCCAGGTGATTGTTCATGCAATGGCCTGGTGGCTAAATGTTATGGTTTGACCCTACGTGTTTATCTGCATGGAGCCTTCTAAGGTTTGCTCCTAACTGGTGTGGTTCCCACCTGCAAGGTAGGAGTGTCACTGTGGGGATCCTTGTTCCCCTTTGGCTTCCATACCAAGGGTGCTCATTTTACAAGCTGAAAGCCTATCTTAAGTATTCAGAGAGTGCCAGCCATCAGACTTTCTAGGCACAATGGTGTATTTTTCTAATAGCCAGCCCGACACCCTCATCATGGGCTCTGAAACCATGCTACGGTCTGACCGGCTCTTGACATCACCAAAAAAGATTCTGCAGGCCAAATTCTGCCCTCCATTCCAAGCAGTCTCTTCAGTGGGGTTACACGGCTGTCAGTGAAAGCAGCCTCTGAATAGAGCTTCCTAAACACTTGTTGGTGATGCACAAGTTAGAACACAGAATCCAGCTCATTCTCCTATAGCTGCAGTGCTAAAGGCAGTGATAGCAAAAAGCCTGCTGTTGAAGTGATCAGCTATGAGACACACAGAGGAAGCATCTGTTGGGTAAGAAGGTGCCTTTATTTTTTTATTTAAACGTAGTCGATTTCCAGGGGAGAACTGCATTTTAAAATGGAGCAGCCTTTTGTGCGTCACTCTGACCAGGCTTCCAGATTGTGTGTGTGTGTGTGTGCACGCGCGGGGGGGTCACTTTGTAGTCACAGTTATTTACTTACCAGATAGCGATTACCCCATGTTCACCAGAAAACTGTAAAGAATAGAGGATTGTTCAGACCCATTTCATTCAGTGTTTCTTAGCTGAATTAATGCTATGAAAAAAGGCTTGCAACTTCAGTATTTTGAGACTCCCTCCTGCCCATCGATGCTGTTGCTGAAACCTGCTGTATTTTCTCCAGACCATTTTCAAACTCCCTTCACCCTGTGCTAACACCTTCCTCCAAACCAGATCATCATTTGCTTGCACTACTGTGACCTCCCCCTATCCCTGGCCTCCCAGGCTCTCCCCTCGGCCCCCTTTAATCCATCTAAAGTGCTGCTGCAAAAATCATGTCTGCTCCCTGCTGCTCTAGTCAGGTCTAGCCCCTTTTCAAATCCTTTCACTGGCTTGGAGCGCCTTCTCCACCCACTTTAAGCAGCATATTCTTACCTTCAGGCTGCACAGTTTAGCCCCAGTCTGCCTCTGTGCTCTTGGTGTTTTGCTTGCTGTCTTTGCCATTCCCACGCTGCACAAGTCGACACTTTATTGTGTCCCTCCCATCTCTCGCACCATCTTTCCTGTGATCGGAATCTCCAATCCAAAGGGGCCTCCACCCTTAACTCCGAACAATTCCTCTGTGAAATACGAGGCCTGTAAACCCTCCTCCTCACCCCCAGGGAAGTGTTAGCAAAACAGATCACAAATAATCACTGTCTCACAAAATGTCCAAATAACTTCACGGCTCAGTCACTTGCTGCCCCTTGCATTGTATCCCTCTTGTTATATACTGTTTAGGTTGTAAGTTCTTTGCCACAGGAACCTAGTCCTCCTGCTTGTCTGTAAAGTGCATGCTGATAGCTCGCTCGTCCCTTCTGCATAAATAAGTGGACTTTGTTGTAGTTTGTTTCTGTGCTTTAATACCACATATGTGACCCTTTTGACTGTTAATGGGATCTTTTAACTGCTTACCTGCATGGCTTGAACTGAAACGCACCAGCCTGGAACCACATTCCCTTTCTCTCCAGCCCCGATTTATAGATAACCAGATGTGAGTGTTCTTGGCTGGCCTATTTGGAGAACCGTTTCCCTACAGTAAAGTTCACCTAACAAACACCCAACATAAGAACAGCTCCATTCAGTTAAAAGCCTGCTGGATTTTCCATTAAAAATACTTTTTTGTTTAACCAGTAATACCCTTCCAAATTATGTCTCAAGGGACACATCTGGCACCCGCCTCCTTAGCAGTTTCATGGAATCAGAACCATTAAAGCAAGGGAGAGGTGAAGGAGCTGGATTTGTGGGTCATGCAGCCACTACATGCTTATTGCATCACAGCTCTGAAGGGGATCCCCTACACAGCAGCATGGAGCATTGGGTCAGGACAGGTCACTTACTGCAAGGTGCAAAGATACAGCTGCCCAACACAGCAGCACAGAGTAGTGAGTTGGTAGGAAGAGACGGGCCTAGAGGATCTTCTGCTACACTACTCCTCTCACGTGATGATGCACTGAGGCTGCGGAGTGTTCCTTCAAAGTTTTATTGGGTTGACGTGTTCTCTGCAGAGTGGCAGTGGAGAAAGTGTTTCTTTCCCTGCCCTCTAGATCTTTAGTGGAGATGCCTAGCTGGGTACTGGGTCTTTGCATGAAGGTGTATTATAAATATCCTGCAAACATTCAGGGTGCTAGTGCCTAGCTCCATACCTCTCGCAGCGAGAGCCACTCTAAGAAGTTGTGTAAAATTGGCAACGAAAGAGGTAAGGCAATCCGGGATGCATCAATCCATGCCAAAGAAAATCTTATACAGGATGCTGAAAATCATCTGTCAAATGGTCCCAGTTTTCAGTTGCCAGGAAGCTAATTTTGTGGTGTACATCATGTGAAATAGGGTATTTGTTTAAATAATGCTTTATCTGTTAAAGGAATGAACCTCTATGGGCAATACATTTGCCATTATACTCAATTGTCGAAATGGGATTTGAGGATCATACCTATTTGGTTAATAAATAAATATTACCTGAGACAGTCCTTAACAATGCTGATCATGGCGTCTCCAATTAATGGTCATTTGGGGAAAAATATATTTAAGGAATAAATTTACTTGCCAGAAGGCAATATATCAGTAGAGGAAAAATGGTACTAATGTTAGATAATCCACCCACTAATTTCCCGTGCTGGTCATGAACCCACATTGTGGATGGAATTACGATGGCGCTATGTAGCTGAGAGAGATGGGTGCTTCCTTTGCGTGTGATCTGCTCTGCACCCATTGGCCACTCCAGATTTGTAAGGAGGTGTTCGGCATCTTTGAAGGTTCTCGATGCTTTATTGCCGCTTTTGTGGGGCAGAGGAAGGGAAAGTTTTGGGCATGGAGCCCAGTGTGGGAGGATCTCATAAGGATGTGATTACCAGAGTCATCCAAAACTGAGCTTTAAATCTTTTGAGATTGAGATCACTAGTAGCTTCCCTCCCTGGACTTTTTTTTCACGTTGTGTTTTGACATCTTTAGTAGTAACCATGTACAGTGTCATAAATGTAGCATCCTGTTCTATAAAACTCATGCATCAACACTGAATATAAGTTCCTTGTCTTTACCTTTAAGGCCTACATAGTTTAGCTTCTAACACCTAATCCTCTCTCATCTCTTTTTGCTCAGTCCAAGCTGCAGAACTCCTTCATTTCCTTCAGTCACATCAGTGTGTCGTCTTCCACTTGGGTCCTTGTGCTTCGTACTCTCACTCTGTAGCCCTAGTCTGCTACGCTTCCCTCTTGTTCTCTTCCTACTTCCTTCTGCAAACATATTTCTTCCATGAGCCCTAATAAAATCTTGCAGAGGTGAACCTCAGTGTTACGAACTGACCTGTCAACCACACACCTCATTTGGAACTGGAAGTACACAATCAGGCAGCAGCAGAGACCAAAAACCCAAAACAAACCCAGTACAGTATTGTATTAATCGTGAAGTACAGGCGAGTTGCATCGTATGCACATTTAACATCCGTGATTTCGGCTATACGCGGTTGGCAAAAAAAAAAAAAAAAAAAAGGAAAAATAAAAATGTAAAAACTATCTGTAGGGCGGGCGATTTCGCCTGCCATTAAACTCAATGGGTTTTGGCTATACGCGGTTTCCACTTTATGCGGTAACCATTCAATGGAACCCTCGCATAAGACACAACATGCCTGTACAGTACTAAAAAAAAATAAAAGGAAAGCAGCATTTTTTTCCCTGCATGGTAAAGTTTCAAAGCTGTGTTAAGTCAATGTTCAGTTGTAAACTTTTGAAAGAACAACTGTAACGTTTTGTTAGAGTTACAAACAACCTCCTTTCCCAGTGTGTTTGTAATTCGGAGGTTCTACCCTAGTTAAAGGGCTCCCACATCACTTTGTTTCTTGTCACCATTCAGCTTCCACCCTTCGTCAGCACATTGTACTTCTAAATTGTACGTTCCTCAGGTCTGAGATTTTGACTTGTCTGTGCAGGGCTTAGCGCACCAATAATGCTAAATTATAATTAAAAAAAAATTTTTTGAGGACAGAGACAACGTGAAATTGACATTCCTAGCGTAGATACAACTCAAACGATGACCATTCTGTGGATGACCATCATGTATGCCAACTGTTTGTGTGACATGCAGCAGAATACAACAATGTTCCACAAGAGCACCCCACATCAAAGCAGTGACTTCAGCATGTGAGAATACTCACAACTTCTGGAATTATCACATTTATAAATGGGGGCAGGAAGAACCCTGTGAAAATTCAGTATACTATAGCTCCACTGGCTGGCTAAGGTGATTTCTCTTCCTAGGCTGACTTGTTTAGATGCACCCCATTGAGCTGTGTAAAATGAGTTGTTGATCTCAGTCCGTTTCCTAGTGGACAGTTCTCCACACCAACAAGACCACCATCTCAGCAGGCCTCCTTGTTGCAAATCCCAGCTGGGAGGCCATAGGATTGGATGGCATGGAGACCAAACAAATAATACTTAGCACTGAAATACCGCTTTTCATGCTTCACGTGATTTAATCCATACACCCCTCTGATGTTGGTAAGCACATATTAGCATCCTCATGTTGCAGATGGAGGGAAAGTGAGGCTGAGAGATGATGACGTGCCAAATTTTCAAGGACTGACACGAGTGCAAGTCCTTGGATGCTTAATCTGGGATGTAAGCAAGAAAGGGTCATGCCTAGAATTTTCAAAGGGGGTTCCTGAAAGTGTGCAGAGCCAAAGCAGTTCAGGTACAGTGGTGCTGGCCACAATATAAAAACTATTCATGGATGGATGGGTAGATAGGAGGCGTATATGCAAAAGCAGTCTTAGTTTGTCCTAGTGTCCCTCTCCCTCAGACATTGACTGCACATGATTCAAAATGTATTGGAGCAGCTCTGTGCAGGCTCTAGGTCCAGACAAGGAAGGAGGGTCTTTTTCTTGGGGAAAGTATCCAAGTCCGAGAAAGATGTATATTAAGGAGACTGGCCCATTCATCCAGTGCCTCTCCTGCTCGTTCCGCAGCTCGTAACATTCAGTTTGATTCTCGTCAAAACAGCCTATTGCTTCATCTGCTGGTGGCCCTGTGGTACAATGACAATCTGAAATGCCGATGCCCTCAGGGAGGAGAAACAGGCATGGAAGCTGGATGATCCAAACAAGCCCCTGTTTCAGGACCCCGCTGTTGTGCATGCAGCTGCAATCTCTGCTGAGCCAGGGGTTGGCTGCACACCATGGCTGTCCGGGTTTTCAGTCTGTCTAGATGCCCACATACATCTTGGAAAACTGATGCCCCCAATGTGTGCAGAAGAGCATGTGCCTACAAGCCTCGTTGCATGTACATGCAAACTTCTTTGAAAATTCGTTCCTAAATGACATTCCCATGTTCAGGGTGAAAGACTGAGCCAGGATTAGAACTTGGGGGGTTCCTGGCTCCAATCCAAAGTCTGTGTTTAGACACGAGCTGAAGTCAAAGTATCTTAGTTCGATTTAGCTGGCCGTCCTCATAGCGGTGGGTCGGCCGGGGCCACTGCTCTGCTACTCCTCCTGCTGAGGTGGAGTACAGGCTTCGATTCGGGGATCAGTTTATCACGTCTAGATCATGCTTGTCCATGCGCACACAGATCCTAAGCCCTGTGCACACGGCGAAACACTGTGTGCATAAAAATTTGCACAGAAGAAATTTTTTGCACACACAACCTGTCAAAAATTAGAGGGAACATTGGTGTAGATGAGATGCGATAAATCGATCCCTGATATATCGAGCGCTACCCGCCGATCCGGCTGGTGGTGTAGCTGTACCTAGCATCAGGCCTTTTTTCAGGAGGTGAGCCTGGCTTGCTAGTGTGCTCTGACAGGCTGTGCAGTAACACTTGTATTGCTGTCACCCATGCTCTACCTGACTTTGTCTGTTGAGCAGCTTTTGCAAGCATTTAACTTAACTGTGCTAGTGCAGCAAGTGAAAAATACACCCTGTTCTTGGGAGAAATGAGAAGTTTCATTTTCACTCACTAACTTGTTTTTCATTCTCCTGTTTTAGTCAGCAACTTGTGGCTTGTCTGTGTCAGTGCTGCAGACATCTTTACCCAAGTGTAACAAGCGGTAAGGTGCAAGGCTCTGGGTACGCATGTGAGTGTGTGTTCTCAGGGGACAGAAAGCATTTCCCCAAATTCTGATTGCAGTTCAGTCAATTGAACACTAAAGGTAAATGTCCAGTGTTTTTAACGTACAATATACTTAAACCAAATAATTGTGGAGGATAAGTGGGATTTAATAACCCTTTTCCAACACTGACTTAATCTTCTGTTCAGAGTTTGTAACTGTAAATTATCTGCTAGTTAATACCAGTATTTTTGATACCTCTCCAGAGCCAATGTACTGAAAACCTTCGGCCCTGGTGGGTATTTGTACTACGGCATATTTAATAGCCGTGACAACAATTCAAGAATTGTATAGCAGTCTCCCCTCCCTGTCTGGGTGTTGCAGGCACCAGAGTGTCTCCATTGGAAAACCCCTAAACATACAGTTTCAGCCAAAACTGGTTTAATGATAGTCAGAGCTTGACAGCACTCTTTTTAAAAGCTGTATTTTCTACACACATACTCCTTTTTTTAACTTCTCCCTTTCCTTTGAAAAGCTGCCACTATAAAATACAAGGCAAATTAAAAAATAAATTGCTTAACAGGCTTGATGAGACAAAGACTGGTGTGTTGGAGTGGCTGCAGGGAGCTCTGCGGCTGCTTTTGTATGATTTCAGAGGTGAATTTAGATGGCTGGAAGATAGATGGCTGCCAGATGCATCTTGACATAGATTCAGGCAGCTGTTCCTGTGCTAGGTTTCATTAGCTTGTAAACTACCCAACAGAAGAACTCCAGTGAGGCCCCTGAATGCTGAAATGACAGCAAGCACAGTAAAACAATACAATATTCGCTAAGTGATTTTAATCTAGGAGATTAAATGACACCCAGTCTGTTTCCAGGCTTTAAAACCAACATGGTCTAAAGCTGTTAATGGAGCTTGATCTAGCCAAGTCCTTATCATATATATTTTTTAAAATTGTAAATGTTTTTCTGTCAGCTTGGGATTGAATGTGTGTGTTGGGGGTGGGGGAGGGGAATTCTGTGTCACAGTCAAACCTCATGTTGGCTTTATTACTATTATTTATTATATTAATAATTCTATAATGTATTCCTCAATGCAACAGGAAGAATAGGCTCCTAAGGTGACCAGATGTCCCGATTTTATATGGACAGTCGTGATATTTGGAACTTTGTTATATAGGCTCCTATTACCCCCCACCTTCTGTCCCAATTTTTCACTTCACGTCAGCCTATAGGCTCCAGTCCTGTAAAGCTTGACTTCAGTTTTACTACTCACATGCTCATGTTAAGCACATGCATACGCGTTTGCAGGATCAGGGCCATAATCCGGAAAGCAAATCTTGTTTTAAATGTAGGAAGTAAAAAAGGCATTTTCTGAAGTCGGGTTGTCATGAGTGGTTGTGTGTGTTTGAGTTTTTTGTTTGGGTTTTGGGGTTTTTTGCAGGGGGAGAAGGGTTTAAGAAGCAAATAACTTGTACTATGATGGATATATCATTAGAAATTCTAGCAGAATGCAGGCTAGTTATAGGTGGCATTACCCCTGTGTTCAGAAGCTTATGGAGCTATCAGCACTAAATCAACCATCTATGCTGCAGTTCTTAGCCATGTGTGTAAAAATAACTCTTGTACATTTCTAATGACTAAAGCAAATAGGCCTGATTTCCGCAGACAGGAGCTCTACTTTCTTTTATGTGAGGAAGACGTTACCTTTTTCAATTCCTTTCCGTCCCATAGATCAGGAGTCGGCAACCTGTGGGGTACGTGCCAAAGGTGGAACACAAGCCAGTTTTTTTAATGGCACGCTGCTGGTCCCGGCTGCTGGCCTCACTCAGCCCCCAGCAACCTGAGTGAGCGGAACCCCAGGCTGGCAGCAGGCTGAGCGGAGCTGGCGGCCAGGATCCCTGCTGGCAGGAGCCAGCGGATAGAACCTCAGACCGGCAGCGGGCTGAGCCGCTCAGCTCGCTGCCAGTTTGGGGTCCCGACTGCGCTCAGCCCGCCACCAGACTGGGGTTCCATTCACTCAGCTGGCAGCGGGCTGAGTGGGGCCGGCGGTGGGTGAGCAGCTCAGTCCGCTGTCAGTCTGGGGTCCCAGCCATGCTCAGCCTGCTGCCGGTCTGGGATTCCAGCTGCCAGCCCGTTGCCAGTCGGCGTCCCAGCCACCAGCACCGCTCAGCCCACTGCCAGCTGAGTGAATGGAACCCCAGGCCAGCAGCAGGCTGGGAATGGCCTGGGGCCGGGACCCCGGCTGGCAAGGGGCCGGCGGCTAGAACCCCAGACTGGCAGCAGGCTGAGCGGGGCTGGTGGCCGGAACCCAAGACAAGAATCCCAGACAAGGATCACACTAAATTGATCTGCATTTTAATTTTATTTTAAATTAAGCTTCTTAAATATTTTAAAAACCTTATTTACTTTAAATACAACAATAGTTTGTTTATATAATAGAGACAGAGAGAGACCTTCTAAAAACGTTAAAATCTGTTACTGGCATGTGAAACCTTCAATTACAGTGAACTTGGCCCACCACTTCTGAAAGGTTGCTGACCACTGCCATAGACTGAATTACCTTTGTGCCTCCGGGAGACAGTTGTTGTATAGTTGTTGTAACTATTCGGGAACCATTGTGATCTGCACAACTAGCAAACAAAATGAACCAAAAGTGTATGACAGTGAAGCTTTTTTTAATTAACGTGCAGATGGCTGTGCATAGTTTTATCTTTCAAAGCTCTAACATTGTTTTTTTGTGGATGTTACACTTCTGTATCTAGACTGCTTCAATAAGTAGCCCTTAGTCTCCATGAATGATTCCAGACAAGTTGCTTTCTGTATTGAGAAAGTATGCCTTTATTTAGCTGGTTAAAGATATCTCTGTTACATCAGTTTGTACACAAGTGTGTTGTGACCTAATCCACTTGGGATGTACATCAGTTGAGGAAGAATAATTACCCAAATCTTTCAAAATAGCCAGGAGTGAGTTGGCTAATCAGAATCCATACTGAAAGTGGCAGATCAGCCCTCTGGGATGTTGGCTCTCCTTGGTCGATTCTGGGAGGAGGGAAAAAGCATGAACAGCTTAGAACTATAAAACACTAGGCTACAATGTTCTCTGTGCAAGCTCAACTCCCGTTCATGTTAATGGGTTATGCACGTGCATGGGGAGAAGAATGGGCTCCATTGTGGTGCAGGGTTTGTAGTGTTTGCTTCTCAGAGCTTTGGCGTTACTCGTTTAAAAAAAAATCTTTGCTGAAAGTTCGTGTGGCAAGTTTTTGTGAATGGGTTTGAAGCTGCATGTATGTTCTGTGTCGCACAAATGACTGAACTGATTTTTGGTGGTTTGTCATGTGAAGTGTCTCTCGCGGCTTGGTTAGACCATGGTCAAGATACAGTGCAAAGTTTGGGGGTGGAGTTGTTCTTTCTCTGCTGGGAAGAAATGATGATAGACAATTTTTTTCCCCTCTGCTTCAGCACTTCTTGTGGGCACAGACTGATGAGCCTGCCGTCTTTAGCTAAGTACTGAAGCATCTTTTTTCATATTTCAGAGAAGCTGAGAACTGTAAACCCCATTATTAGGGGAACCGTGGGCTAACTGACTGACTCATTTTGTTAGCCTAACCAGGAGATATTTAACAGAGGCTCATTCTGAATTTCTTGGCTCTAACACTTGCTGGAGGAGAGAAGGGAAAATCCCCATGAATTAACATTATTTCCCTGGTGGATTTTCCTGCCATTGTATATAATTACAACTGGTGTTTCTCAGATCACATTGTAAACCTTTGCACAAGGAGGTCTGCCACTTACCTTCTTGACTAAATGAAATAAAATAGGCTGGGCTGACAACATAATGCGTTACCAAATGGGAGACCAACAGCTTTCCTGCCTTGGGACAGGAAGAGCTGAAATAATGAGGAAACTATGTTCTCTGAGACTTTGGGGCAGGAGGTCCAATTTGGGACACTTTGAGAGTACCTCAAAATCTATCTTGAATGCTGTGTGTGGATGTGGTGGCCCCATCTCAAAAAAAAAAATTATTGGAATTGGAAAAGGTTCAGAAAAGGGCAACAAAAATGATTAGGGGTATGGAATGGCTGCCATATGAGGTGAAATTAATAAGACTGGGACTTTTCAGCTTGAAAAGAGACAACTAAGGGGAGGTATTATAGCGGTCTATAAAATCATGACCGCTGTGGAAAAAGTAAACAGGGAAGTGTTATTTACTCCTCCTAGTACAAGAACATAGAGGGTCACCAAATATAATTAATAGGAGCAGGTTTAAAACAAACAGAGGAAGCATTTTTTCACACAACGCACAGTCAACTTGTGGAACTCCTTGCCAGGGGATATTGTGAAGGCTAAGACTATAATGGTACAAAAAAGGACTAGATAAGTTCATGGAGGATCGGTCCATCAATGGCTATTAGCCAGGATGGGCAGGGATGGTGTCCCTACCCTCTGTTTGCCACAAGCTGGGAATAGGCAATGGGGGGTGGATCACTTGATGATCACCTGTTCTGTTTATTCCCTCTGGGGCACCTCGCATTGGCCACTGTTGGAAGACAGGATATTGGGCTAGATGGACCTTTGGTCTGACTCAGCATGGCTGGTTTTATGTTCTTATGTTTTTATCTAGTGTATGTACCAGGTGCACAGAATGAGGAACCTATAGGTTCTGGGGGAACCTAGAGTGAGCACCTCATAAAATAGAAAAGTAAGAGAGACCATCCCTGCCCTGCAGACCTTACAATCTGGTTTATAGACATTTAGAGGAAAGATTAACTTGTGGTTAAAGCGCTGGAATGCAAGAAATCTGGGTTCAAATTGCCACTTCTACCACAGACTTTGTGACCTTGGGCAAGTCACTTAATTTCTCTGTGCCTCAGTTCTTCATCTGTACAATGGGGTTAATCCTTCCTTTCTCCCTGCCTTTGTCTTGTCTGTTTATAATCTCTGTCTCTTAGAGTAGGTCTACATTGCAACCTGAGGCATGATTGCAGAAACAGGTAGGCCTACCTGTATGAGTACATCTTAAAATAATGATGGGAGGGGCGTTAGCACTGGCTAGCAACAGGAGGGTATACTGTACCAATGGCTCTGTGCTGCCGTTGATAGCTGTGCTAGTATGGCTATACCTACCCGCGCTGTGTTCACACCTTGGATTACAATATAGACATATCCTGTGTCTCTGTCCTGTGCCTTAACACAAGTCCCAGTTGCCTTGA
Organism: Dermatemys mawii; assembly: GCA_007922305.1. Taxonomy (NCBI): domain Eukaryota; kingdom Metazoa; phylum Chordata; order Testudines; family Dermatemydidae; genus Dermatemys; species Dermatemys mawii. Next base: position 10,378,304 of record ML677359.1, on the reverse strand, counting down.
GGCCTTTAGGTGTTAATGTCATATCAAACAGCCATGTGGGACTCCAGCCTTCCAACTTGTGACTAGGTTTTCTTCCAGCCCTCATGTACAGCAGAACTTCGGAATTACAAACACCTCGGGAATGGAGGTTGTTCGTAACGCTGGATAAAACTTTGTGGTGGTTCTTTCAAAAGTTTACAACTGAACATTGACTTAATACAGCTTTGAAACTTTACTATGTAGAAGAGAAATGCTGCTTTCCCTTTATTTTGTTGTTAGTTTACATTTAACACAGTACTGTGCTGTATTTGCATTTTGTTTTGTTCTCTGCTGCTGCCCAGTTGTGTACTTCCGGTTCCAGATGAAGTGTGCGGTTGACTGGTCAGTTCGTAACTCTCTGGTGCTCATAACTCCTGAGGTTTTCCTATATAGCTAACACCCCCCTGCAGTAGCTTCCTGCCGGTGACCACTCATCCCTCAAGCTGTGGCAACTCTTTCACTTGTTTGTGAGGATTTGTGAGCACTAGGAAAGGAGGGGGGCAGGAACAAATGGACACAAGAAAATTCAGTGTATTTTTAAGATTGCCTAAGAGCTACAACTGGGTGAGCCCTGCAGAAAGCAGGTGGAATGAGGGAGAGTTAAAACCCAGTGCCAATGATTTGGCATTTGGGCAGTGCAGAATAACAAAATGGACCTTAAGAAAATACAGTCCAGAGTGGCTCTCACCACTTATGGGACTTTGGGAAAAGCAGGTAGGGAGGGGAGGCAGCCAGACTCCTTCTGACTGACTCGCGGTTTGATTTTGAACTGAACTTGCTTGATATGGGAGTGCTAAATTCTGGGCCAGTCTCACCACTAGGATGCAGCTTTGCAGGCTCTGGATAACTCAGTTTCCCTCGTGAGCTTCATCTACTGGGTCTTGACCTGTCAGCCAGCTCCTACACCACAGCAGGCGTTGCACTCACGCCTGTCAATCACACGTGCCCTGCAACAGCTAGGGATGTAGCAGAAAGCCGGCTGGCAAGCCAGGCAGGCAGAGCTGAATGACAGTTCAGTGAGCAAGGGAGGGCAAATGGGCAAGTAGGGAACTTAATCTCTGCTCTGGCCTGCTGGTGTTGAGTTGGCTAGGATCATGAATGGGGAATCAGCAATGTCACCCTGGCTAGCTGGCAGGTTTTGTGGGTGATGGTGACAGGCAGACACAGTGACCCTGTAAACGGAGGAACTTATCCATTCTCTTAATTTGTTGTTGCTCTTTTCTGCTCTAGATATACCTCAGTAGTTCTATGGCCCCCAACCTCATAGTATTTCAGCACCTTCTCTCTCCTCCTTTCTTCTCATGCTAATTACCCTTCTTCCCAGTTTCATAACGTCTGGGGGTGGGAGAGAAGTCACGCAGCCCCTGCAGAGCAGCGTTGAGAGGTGACTCATTCTGTCTGGGGTCTCCTGCTTCTGCTGAAAGAAACACGACTGACCTTTTTATTTTTCAGTTGTAAACAAATAAATAAGAGTGTGTTTTTCCTCCATTTAGTTACCAGACAAATGGTTGGAAATGTTAGCAAAGGGGTGTAAACATTTTCTAAATCACGCACCGTTTATATTCTGAAGCACACTACTCTTGAAGTAATTTTAGAACGACGTTGTCATGTATTTCTGTGATGGGGTGTATTTTGAATGTCGGTGATATAATGAGATTTGTCAAATAAAGAGCTTGTCTTTCAACTCTGTTCAAACGCAGCCTAATGTCTGCAACAAGTGGAGTTTAGTTCAGCTCAGTCTTCAGTGATCTGTAAGCTGGATCACAAAACCACCACATGTAATTCATAATGGCTGGTAGCTGATGGATGCCATGGATACAAGAGATCTACAATTGGACTGGTAGGGAGGTTACACTAACTCTTGTGCCCTGTCAGAGCAGTCTGACCAGGACAGAGTAGGAAAACTAGTGGTTGCTACGAGGTCTTTGTGAGAAGCAGCTGAGGTTGTGGCCGCCTTCATGAAACCTGGATTGTGACTTAAAAAAGAGAGAGAGAAATCTTCTTTAATACGAACACTCACTTAAAGATAAGGTCACAAAATATGAAATGTGTAATAATTGAGAAGAGCAGCTGCTACAATAATATTATACTATACAGTGACTATTTCAATTATTATCCTTATTATTTTCGACTTCAGGAAGATGTTGGAAAGCTTTCTAACAACTCTCTCTACCTTTGTCATCCTTTTTCTTTATTCATCAGTATCCTGCTGTATGCATCCTCCAAGCAGGTAGGAGGATGAGTCGGAGGTGGATGACTGTGTTTTGTTGGAGCTTCACTTAATGTAGGGTGGGGGCTGAGGAAAATGAAGCTAAATTACGCAAATACTGTAGGCACATATAGCATGCCACATCACTTGTGAGCATGACTAGAACTGAAGATGAATCACAGCAGTTTTAGACATTGTGTGTGTCAGTGTATGTGGGCTGAAATATCACTGAAGTATAGTACTTGTTCAAAAGTCAGATAATCAGCTTAAATAGTTATAGTATTTCAGCCAACAGCTGAGAGCTTGTAAACTTTGTGCATTTGCTGCTCGTTACTTGTTTGTCTGTTTAGCTTTTCTTCCTTTTGAAAGTGCTAAAGTCAGATCCGATCACTACAGCAGTGACCACCACGGCTTCTCGACATTTGCAAAGATAACGATATCGACACTCTGTACACCGACTTTCTTCAGGGGTTCGTAACACAGCAACAAAATTTCATCCCAGGCTAAATCTCTACATACAGAATTTTCAGCCTATGAGCCAATTTTTGTTTACAAAATAAATTTGGTTTGACCTTTTTGTACATTTTAAAAGAACGGGAGGGAAGGAGATAAGAAAAGTGAGCTTAGCAATTCAAACTGACTTCTTGTATGACTCAACCCAGGCTCTGAGGTCTAAAATCAAATTTTGGTTTTGGGATTAAGTTATGATGTGATATGATCGCACTGGCATTTTGAAGTAGAAATGCTTGAGATATGTAACCCTAAAATGTGGTTTCTAAGTATGTAGAGTATTTACAAATTGTTGCAATGTCCTAAAGATGCCTAAACACATGATAGCTAGCAAATAATATGTATTTTAAAACTATCTACATGTTTGCACAATTGATCTATGGGGGACAAGTGGGTCAATAATCTGTATATTGGTGTGTCTCACAGTGTGCATCGTTATACATGGGGACCAAAGCTGTAACCTTCACTCACCTAAGTAATCCTTATTCCCACGAATAGTCCCAGTGAAGTAAATAGTACTGTTTGATGCGTGAGGATTACATTGCAGGATTGGGCCCTTAATCTTTTGACCTGGTTCTGCCATTCGATGAGAAATCAATTTTTTTTTAATGGAGTAAAGTACTACTGTACTTGAGTGAAGGTGGTAGATTTGGGTCCTAGGTCCATAACAAATACACATATAAAACAATTCCAAGTTCCTCTAAGTCCCAAAATATAATCCATCAATGCAACGTCTGTTTAGCTCTGCCAGTCCTGGGGCTCCTCTTTGGTCCCAGCCCACTATTTAAGGACTTCTAACTGGTGTCCATCCCTCCTCTTCCCAGCAAGAACTCCCCAATATTCCCATCTGGAATCCTTTCTTCTCCAGCAACCGCCTGGTGCTCATTGCTCTCCAGCTTTGTGAAGTGAACAGTCAAAACCTCTACTGTTCTGGCCCTCAGCCTTCATCAGCTGTCTGGCTCCCAGGCCCAAGCCCTTCTCTCAGTTAGGGTCTCTTGCAGGAACCTCCTGCTCTCTGCCACAGCTTCCTCTCCCTGTAGCTTCCTGCTGCTCTCAGAGGACCCCTGTCCTTCATCAGGGCACACCAAGGCTGATAATGTGGCACAGATGGGCAGAAGCAGTCCTTCTTAAAGGGCCAAGTCCATTTTGTGACACCGTGATGAACCACCCTTTTGGTCAAGAGCCTTATTTTTCTGAAAGGAATTATTATTATTTATTATTTATTTATTATTTTTAAGCCTGGAAACAACAAACTTCCACTAAGAGCACAGGGATGTGTACTCAAACCCCACTGCCCCAAATCCTAGTACATTTTGCAGTCAGGATTTGGACAATAACAGAGTAAGTAAATGAAAATTGAAAGACTTTTAAAAAATACAGATTATTGACCCAGGTTTCCTTCCTAGTCACATAACAGAGCCATGGAGATAATTTGTACAAATCATACACATTCAGAAATAAACTTTCTAGGTGCAGTTGACTAGACGTCAGTACCTCTGCTAGTGCGGGATTTTGGCTGCAGAGTTTTCATTTGCTGTCATTAAAGTTAGTGCTAACTTTTGCTTTGTATGTTCCTCTTAGTTTTCTCACCCTGTTAACTAATGGCACAGTGAGACAACTATGCCGAACTTATCAGTGTGCACAGGAAGGGAAATTTCCTACTTGTAAGTTGGATTTTCCTATTTCATCATATTGGAGCTCTGAGTGTCCTTCCTCTTTTGCTCCCAGTCTATACCCCAGCAGATTTTTAGGGTTTGCATCATGGTCATCCTTCTGGCTGAAGACTTCTGTAAGACTGGATTCCTTCCAGAGCCCATTAATGCTTCTTGTTACCGTGCAGCAACGCAAGGCGCTCCCTTTCTGGACTCTTGAAGAGACTGAGCATTGGATCTACCACAAATCCAGCCCCAGCCAGCTTTGGAAACGACAAAGCCCTGATCTTCCACATAGCAATGTAGAGAACTACTTCCATCCCACAACGGGGCAAGGCTGAGCTGGACTTCTTTGTGTTAGGGCTTGTGTACATGAACATTTAATTTGTGGCAAACTGGAGTGTCAATCTGCCCTGCACTAACAGTCATTGTGGACCCTGTTGATGTACACTGTTTTAGTGCACTTTGATTTAGTCACATTTCAAAGTGGGACTAAATCAAAGCACACAAAGGAACTGTAAGTGCATGTCAGTAGGGTCTATGCGGAAAGGTAGTGGGCTAGTGCAGTGTAGATTTTACACCCTAGCTGGCCATGAACTAAATGCTCGTGTGAAGAAGCCCTCAGTCCCCCTTCCAGAATTCTTCCATTTCAGCGGATTCATGCAGATGAGAGAGCTTTTCTCTGTATTTTTCTACAGAAACATTGAACTGGAGGCTTAGGCTAGACTGAGCGGTGAACCTTGAGGAGTTGTCAGCGTGAAAATCTTCCCCTTCTGTCAATCTGTCTAATTTGTAGAATGAAGACCAGAGTAGCCCATCAATCTGGACTGGTTAATCTGAATTACAGAAATGTGATGTAAAAAGAACCAGTATAAATGCCCCCCCCCCCCCGCCCCGTAGACTCAGATTTGTATTGTTGCTTGTTACTTGTGGGACTAGATCCTGGTAACATAGTCTCATTGAACTGAACATAACTTGGTGGAAGAAGCAAGCAACTAAGAGTGTTTCCAGGATCAGGCCAATAATATATAATTTAGAAGTAGATCATTCTAGATAAAAGCCTAAACTGTTAAAAATGGCTGCTGACTGGAGACACCTTTTTAAAAGGGTCTGATTTTCAGACAGCAGGTGCCCGGCACTTTCTGAAAATCAGGCACTTGTAAAATGTCTCTATCTGAGAGCAAGTCCATTTTGAAAACCTTGTTTAGAAAACTTTTTTAGTAAGAACATGTTCTGAAAAGTAAAGATTTTAGACGTACTGTGCATGAAACAAAAGGCCGTTGTGAGCTGTGTACAAGAGTTGGTGAGAGTTTGTATTCTGCCCTTTTTTCTGTGGGAGTTATTTCCTGTTGTTGACTAGAATTCTTTATTTAGAACCACCTAGCTACTGAATGACTGCGAGCTAGCAAGAAATTGTGTGATTACAACTTTTTAAGGCTTATTTCAAAAAGATCTCCCTGTTTCAATTTACTTAGGGTGAAGATTCACTCAGTAAAGTGGGGACAACTCACATTCCCAAAGTTCAAGACAACAAATGCACTTTTTTCTCCTGCTAAAAAAAAGCAAGCAAAATGTGTTGGAATTTGAGCTGTTCACCTGAACATCATGGGGAAGACAATATTATTTAAAAGCAAATGTGTTTTTAAAAGAAAACAAAACCCTAGGTTTCCTTTTTTAAATTATAAATAAACTGGAACATTAAGGGGCCAGCAAGTAATGCCTGCCATTTTTAGGAGACACCTTGTTTGATTGACACCATAACTACTTAGGTTAGGAATACAATGCTTGCACTTTTTGAATCTCAACATACTAGGTGAGAGAGAGTTTCCTTCTGGGGGAGCTACCGGCATGTGAGAGGTTTCTGAGCACTGACCGGGGATAGGGGGTGGGGGAGGGTGTACTTGAAGATGTGCCTTGCTTCTACTGTTATCAGCATGACCTTGGCTAAACATTAGAGTAAAGGGAGTTTGCAGAAGAGAACATCAACAAATATTTAAACTAAAGGCTAACAGAAATCCTTTTAAAATCCAGAGCCGCAGCGGGGAAATCTGCATGTGGAACTCATTGCCCCAGTTTTAGCAGTACTCAAGAAAATGATGAGATACTTCTGTGAATGATTTAGAACATCCACCCTTGCATTAGCTAGGCTAATAAAAGGAGATAGTCCTGCTTCATTGCAGAAACCAGCCACCAACTCACAGGGTGTTAGAAGAAACTTCCCCTCCAGGCATGTTATTCTATAATTGTTCCTTACAGGGATTTTAGCACTTTACTGAAACTTTTATCTGATGCTGGCCGCTGTCAAGGATTGGCTGTTGGACTAGATGGACTGTGGGCCTTATAGCAATTTCTATGTTTGCATTAAGATATGTGCTTAGATAGAAACTGGCTTATAAAGTTATTCCACCAAGTACAATTCATCTGTTCATGAACAAGAGGAGATCTGGGGGGCCTGGCCTTCTCTTTGCGCTGAAACATCCACAGCAGGAGGAAAAGCTAGCGGGGGGGACTCTGGTTTGCCTCATGGAATTTCCTTCTCATTCTTCTTTCCCAGGAGTGCAGCTGGGAAGCCCCACCGAGCCTAGCCAGGCTGCCGACTGTCAGGTTGTGACTCCCCAGCTCTCCGTCATTTCTGGGCTGACTCCTTTCGTATGGCACAACGGCCCTGCCTTGTCATTGGCTCCCCACTCCCCGCACCAGTGTCCTGTGTTGCCTCTCCTGTCCCTGCTCCCATGTGGTCAGAAACCGCAGAAGCGGGAGTTAATGCTACTGGAAAGCCGGGCAGCTTTCAGCTTGCTCCTAGAACGGCCACTAGGCTCAGGGAGGAGCATGCCGCATACAGCAGCTGCTTCACCAGCTCCATGCCATCCTGCCTCAGTAATATCCCCTTTCCTTCCTCTGAATTCCTAGTCACAGGCTTGACAGCAGAGGGGTGGGGATAAACGGAGCACCAGCTGCCTCGCCCCACTTCCACACCCCCTGCCAGACTCTGGTGGCTTTAGCTTCCCTCTTCTAGCACAGGTGGAAGGAGTGGGAGTACATGGCCCTTTGTGTTAAGTTTCAGAGTCTCCACTGCTTTCTCTCCCTTGAGTCTGTCCGCAAGGCTGCTACATTTTACCTCCAAATTAGAAAGTGATTTGTAGAGCCTTCGGTCTGATGTTCTCCACTTGTTGTCCTACAGATGGAGAATTTCTCTGCTGTTCACTCGGTACTTGAAGTTGGAAAGAATTAGAAATTATTAAATGGGAAATATATGAATTTTATTATATATGTACTCCCTTTTATTTAATCATTTGGACAGTAATGTGTTAACGACCATTACAAAGATGATTTCAGGTGGTGGTGGGAGTGCAAATGTCACTTCCACAGACTAGTAGCTATTTACCTCCATAGACAAGACTGGATTTTGCTGACTCTTCTTCTCACTAACACAGCTAAATCTAATGAGGCCAAGTGAGTCATCACTGTAGTTATAGTCAGTAAAGAATCGGACATGATGCTTTATTTGATTTTTTTGGTTTCAAAGATGGTACTTTTTTTTGGTTTTAAAGGAGGTGAAGGTGGGACTTTTAGAAATGTAATGTAATGCATTGGTTCAATGAATTTAGTCTCCGTCTGCCGTGTAGTTATTCGTAACGGAACAGAACAGCAGTGGGAGTTTATGCTACATCTGATGTTCTCGTGCTAGTTGCTGTCAGACACTTTTTCCTCTAAATCTGATGGTGCAGAGTCAACTTTTGGGTTTTCTGTTTTGTTTCTGTAAGAGGAAGCTGTGTAGAGCAGGGTTTTTCAGCCTGTGGGTCGGGACCCAAACTTGGGTTGCCAGAATGTCTCAAAGGGTCGCATGGCGGCTCCTGTCCCACGGGGCTTGCCTCCCTGCTCCAAGCATTGCTACCTCTGGGATCCCAGTGGCACGCAGATTCCGCTCAGCCATCATGAGGATGGGAGGCTAAATTTGAGTGAGTGGCACGGCAACCCCATGAGCCAGGTCACAATTCCCCTCACACAAATTTGGTCCATCAAGAGGGCGGGGCTAAACTTGAACAGCTCTGTGTGACCTTAGAAGTTGCAACACCCAGAGTGAAGAGCCGAGCCGAGCCCAGCCAGCCCCACAGCACAGGGGCTGCAGGAGCTGCCCCTACGGGGTGAATGCTGGGCAGCACCGAATCCCTTCCCCCGTGGGGGGCAGGATCCTGCCAAAATCACCCCAGGCTATTTACTGGGTTGCAACAGGCCTTAAATGTTTACAAACCCAAAAAGGTTGAGAACCACTGGTATAGATTATTCACTGTTTGATCAGACCCTCGGATAACTGCATGTTTCCATGATAGTTTTTTCTTTGTCTTTTTGCACTTTTTTGTGGTGGTGGGAGGAGGGTTATATCATTACAAATTTGGGTTATTAATAAAATGCCTATGCATCAGTCAGTTGGCACCTCTTGAATCTGTACTCCCTGTGATGTTTCCGAAAGGTGTTAATGGAGTGCCAAACCTCAGAAACGCTCTGTAAGCTCAGCTTGATGTACCAGTCATGTTTTTTATAAGCCAGAGTAAGTAGAAATATGCTCATCCATTTTGACATGTACATGCATATGCATGTTTACGTGTAAACTAGACTGAAATTTATTCTTTGGCACAAGCACGTTCGTAGCAAATATAAACAAGAGCAAGTTGGAACTCTGACAGTATGGGTTTAAATGAGTTTATCAATCCACATCAGCATCTAGGCTTAATCTTTACTATGGCTGAAATTGCACGAGCAACAGTCACTGCTATCGATAAATGTGAGCCGGAGCATTTCCCTCTGTGAGCCATGCTAGCCAAATCCTGCTTGTGATTACCTATCTGGTCCTGCTCATGCTAAAAATTGTATGCTATTCAAGCCCTGTTTCATGGCAATGACCCAAATATGTTATAACATGTTTGGTCTTGTCTGTGTAGAAAGAACTAAACTGTATTTTAACATGTTAAGGATCTGCGCTGGGTGCATCTACACTAGTAAGTAGGTCTCTGTATTACATCATTGTGGAAATGGTTTTGTTATAAGCATTCTTGAAAAAAGATCTGTAGTTTCTGCAGAGCTTGCTGTACACTAAGTTATTGAAGTTTAGTCTAATTTTGATTATGAACCAGAAGTGAAAAATGCATCAGCCAAACTGTGTGTGTGACCTTTTTACTTGCGGTGTGTATTAGCCCAGCTCTGTGTATAATCAGCAGTACCATTCACGCATTGGGGCAGGCTCAGAACTAGAACTAGTGGCTCAAGTCGGCTGGCTTCCATGGAATTAAATCTCTTTATGCCGATGGTTAATTTGGCCCATAGACTGACTGGTTCCTCTGGTGTTTTCCCACCATTTCTGTATTTCTATTTAGAGCGTATTTCTTTGTTTTACATTGACCCATCTAAGGACTCCTTCCTGTATTGCTATTTTTCCCCTTCTTTAAAAAAGTGTCTTAAAAATATCATCACTTGTGTTTTCAATCTTGACCAAAAATTGAGAACTGGTGGTGGGGGAACTTCTTTATAGCCGCAAATACTGTTGTTTGAATTCAATTCAATACAAAATGGTGCAGCAAGAAAACTGTTAACTAGGTTTGTAACTAAAATTACCTGGTGAAATCTCACAAAATACTAGTGTCCAATACATTGTTAAAATAGGTAGAGGATCACTCTAGAAATGTAACAATTTTTTTTATTGATTCTTTTTGAAAAAGTAAAAGATGTAAATGTTCAAGCTAATATTGCAGCATCAAGATTGCTGTTGTTTCCTAACCAGCACGCATCTCGGTATTCAAATGTATCGATCTGTTCATAATAGTCTAATTAATTACTTTGAGAAGAACCAAAAACACTACACAGAACTCCCTCTTCTCCACAATGCCTACAATGCAGCTATAAGTGCTGTAACTCTTGGATTCTGGGTAAAGATACCAGTGACAGAACTGCCGCAGTAATTCTTAGTCTGGTGAGTTTCGCCTAAATAAGGAGCTCAAAAATGAGCCTTGTAAAGGTAACATTATGCTAATAATTCAATATCAAATATTTGAAAGCGTAAAAGATGTATCCTGTGGATGTTTTTACCAATCAAAGCAATGGCGTGAGCTATGCCTGGACTTAGTTGTAGCAAACACAGTGCAGACTATCCTCGTGGCATTCATGTTCATGTTTTGGTAGACTTGTTGTTATGCCCTGCATCCAAACTAGGTCTGCATTCAGTCAGGTTAGCAGCAATGGCTTCGGGGAAAACATTGCTCACACCATTCCAAACTGTGGTGCATTGTGGGTGATTGTTAGCTGCCCTCTTGGAGAACTTATGCATGCCCAGGAGGATTATGGACAAACTTCCAGAATTCCTTCATGTTCTAGATGCCTCCATTGACTATTTCAGGGGTCTCCAAACTACGGCCCAGGGGCCAGATCCGACCCGCGGCTTCGATTTATCCAGCCCTCCAGTTGAGTAGGCACGTGGAGAAGCCGTGCTCCACCCCCGCCCACGAGCTGCTGCCAGCGGCCCCATGCGCAGAGGGCTGAGTGCCCCCGTGGCAGTGCCGGAGGATTGGTTGCGGGGGCTCGCAGTAGCGGCCGGAGGACCAAAGGGGGGGGGGGAGTTTTTTCACAGTCGCTTTGGCCCACAAAGCCCCTTCAAAAATCTAATATGGCCCTCGTCTCATAAAGTTTGGAGATCCCTGACTTATTTCCCTGTGTAATAACACCTGGCTCAGTTCTCAGCTGTTTCTATGCTGACCAACATGATCTAGGCCAGGGGTGGGCAAACGTTTTGGCCCGAGGGCTACATCTGGATATAGAAATTGTATGGCAGGCCATGAATACTCACAGAATTAGAATTGTGGTGCAGGGAGGGGGTTCGGGCTCTATGGCGGAGCCAGAAATGAGGAGTTCAGGATGCGGAAGCGTGCGCCGGCCTGGAACCGAGGGGTTCGGAGGGCAGGAGGTGAATCGGGGCAGGAGGTTGAAGCATAGGGGGGTCTGGCTCAAGGGTTCAGGCTCTGGGCGGCGCTTACCTCATGCAGCTCCTGGAAGCAGCAGCATGTTCCCTCTCCAGCTCCTACACGGAGGCCATCCAGGCGGCTCTGCTGTGTGCTGCCCTGTCCGCAGGTGCCAGTCCTACAGCTCCCATTGGCTGCGGTTCCTGGCCAATGGGAGAGCTGGGGGCAGGGGCAGCGTGCGGCGCAGAGCCCTCTAGCTGCCCCTATGCATAGGAGCCAGAGCGGGGAATAAGCTGCTGTTTCCAGGAGCTGTGTGGAGCAGCTCTCAATCCTGCTCCTCGGCTGGAGCGCCGGAGCAGGGCAAGCCCCAGTGCCCCGGCCCAGAGGGAACTCGAGGGCTGGATTAAAATGGCTGGCGGGCCAGATGCGGCCTGCGGGCTGTAGTTTACCCACCCCTGATCTAAGTGAACCTCTTGTAGGCATTGTGGAGAAGAGGTTGTTCTGTGTAGTGTTTTTCACAAATCTCATTTGCCCCTTAGATTATCTATTTGATATTGACCTGTTTGAATGGCAGGAGTTAAATCGAGGGAGGCTGTAAAGGGGGAAACCAATCCACAGGAAATGAAACAATGATGAAGATAAAGCTCCTTGAGGAAACAATGGTGGGGGGGAAGCTATCAGTTGGGGAATACCCCAGCTGGCTCCATCCGGACTAGAGCGGCTGGCTCTTTCCAAGGCCGAGCCTAAGATCAAATGGGATCCTAACTCTCAAAGATGCTGGGAAGAGGGGTTGAGTGAGTGGCCGGAGGCTACCCAGGGAACATCAGTAGCTGACCGTCTAACCAACGCACAGAGACGGGGACCCTGCGGCAGTAGGATAGGTTGCTTCTCCCTGCTAGAGACAAAGTTAACTGGGCTGAGGGGAACTTGCATCAGCAGGCAAGGAAAGTTTAAGGTATAACTAAGACCCATGTGTGGGCCTCTAATTGTTTTTCCCCTTTGCTGTGTATGCTTTGAGGAATAAAGAAAACTTTGTTCTGAAGACACCTTGTCTGTCTATGTCACTGCGAACTTAGACTGTCACACACTCCTAAAAGGAAAGTATTACAGGTGCCAAAATCATGTTGAGCCTGTGTTGTTAGCGTGGTTCAGAACCGAAGGGCTGACATCCAGAGTGGTTACACTGCTTGGCTCCACTCTGAGTGAGGTGCAGGAAGCTAGTGCAGTCCAGTAAGTGACGTACTTCAGAGGGACTGAAAGGGGTCTAAGATGGAGTTCACCCTAGAGCCTTAATAGTGGGATCTGGCCAGTTTGATGATGATGGGGCTGTGGAGTTTTGTTACAGAGAAGCCATATTCACCATGTGGGGCAGCCAGTGGTAGGCTAATCTGATACAGTAACTCCTCACTTAGTCGTCCCGGTTAATGTTGTTTTGTTGTTACATTGCTGATCAATTAGGGAACATGCTCGTTTAAACTTGTGCAATGCTCCCTTTTAACGTCGTTTAGCAGCCACCTGCTTTGTCCACTGCTTGCAGGAAGAGCAGCCCATTGCAGCTAGCTGGTGGGTGATTGGAACCAGGGTGGACCAGCAGCCCCACCCATCAGCTGTCCCTATCAGCTCCCCGCTGTCCTAAGTTCCCTGTGCAGCAGCTGCCCAGCAGGCTATCAGTTGCCAGCAGTTCAGCTGTTTCTCCCCCCATTGCCATGTGCTGCTCGTGCCCGCTGCCTTGGAGCTGCTCCCTGAGACTCCTGCTTGCTGTGGGTGGGGAGGGAGAAGAAGAGGGGGGCTAATGTCAGGGTGTCCCCCTCCCCGCTGTCCTACATCCCGCTTACCCCATCTTCCATAGAACAGGGGGGAGACACGGACAGAGGGAGCTTCCAGACAGCAGCTACGGTCCGGTCTCAGCTTGCTGATCTAATTAACAAGGCAGTGTACTTTTGACTCCACTCTTCATACTTAAAGGGGATATGCGCATCTGTCTATCTCTCACACACACATAGGGTATGTGCCTTTGTCTCTGTCTGCCCTCCCTCCTTTCCTGCTGCCTTGTAGAGTGTGAGAGTTAACCCTTGAGGGCTCAGTCAATTGCTAGTTCATCATTTAGCAGTGGTGAAAAAAATCTCCCTCGAACTTAACTCCCTCATTTACATTAATTCTTATGGGAAAATTGAATTCGCTTAACATTGTTTTGCTTAAAGTTGCATTTTTCAGGAACATAACTACAATGTTAAGTGAGGAGTTACTTTATATGTAGTGTAACCTTTGTGCACACTGGCAGTGACATATTGACCTGACATAGTGGAGCCGAAGGGCTTGTCAACACTACCTGCCAGATCGGTAGGCACCGATTGATCCAGTGGGAGTCCATTTATTGTGTCTCTAGTATAGATGCGATAAATCGACCACTGTGCACTTTCCTGTCAATTCCGGTACTCCACCAGAATGAGGAGCGCAAGCGGAGTCGACAGGAGAGCATCTCCTGTTGACACACCGCAGTGAATACACCGTGGTACGTAGATCAAAATATATCAACTTCAGCTACGCTATTCACGTAGCTGAAGTTGCGTATCTTAGATCAACTCTGAATGGTAGTGTAGACAAGCCCTCAGTTGTGCTACAAAGTATGTGTGACTACACTCAGTTGAGGGACTTTAATGTACAGACTTTTATTTAGGGTGTGCTAAATTCCCAGTGGAGGGAACGGTTGTGTTACAACATGACCAAAAAACCTCTCATCAAGAAAAGTCCAGTGGAGTCACTCACCATAATAAGCAGAAGGTACATTGGGAGCCACTCCATTGAAGTCAGTAGCATTATACCAGTTTAAAACTGATATGAAATGGACTCCGGCCCTCTGCCATGCAATATATAACTGCAAGACTAGACCCTTAGATATCAGAACCAAACCCAACTGTTTCTTTAGCAAATGTTTGTTGTAGCAAACTCACCTGCGTGCAGAAACTGTAAGTTAATTGTAAACTTTGAATTCCATGGTGCAGGCCTCTGTTGTCTGAACGTATTGTATAGGCAAAACACACTGTGCCAGATTCTACTCTTAGGCCTGGTCTATACTAGGGGGAGGGTCGACCTAAGATACGCAACTTCAGCTATGTGAATAGCGTAGCTGAAGTCGATGCATCTTAGGTCGACTTACCTGCCATCCTCACGGCAGCAGCGGTCGACAGCCGGCTCCCCTGTTGACTCTGTCTTGCGCCTTTTGGCGAGCTGGAGTTCCGGAGTCAACGGGAGTGCCTCTGGGGATCGATTATCACATCCTCACGAGACGCGATAAATTGATTCCCAACAGTTCGATCTCTACCCGCCAGTCCAGCCGGTGGAGTAGACAAGGCCTAAATTACACCAGTTTCAATCTGGAATAACTCTGTTGAAAGTAATGGAATTACTCCAGATTTCCACTGGTGTAACTAAGAGAAGAATTGGACTCAGTAGAATCACTCCAAAATTACACTCGCCTAGCACATATCAGAATCTGGTCTCCCCATTTATAGAGGAGTTAATCACCTAGTGTAGGAGTGGTATTAGTAGCTGTGTAGCATCCACTATGTGCCTTGGCCTTCTTTTACAAAAGATATTGGAGAAAATCTATTCATAATAATGTTTGAAATGTTAAATCTAACAATTATTGTAGGCCAAATTTGCTCATAGTTTCTTTGGTGTAAATCCACTGAAATCAAAGTGTTACTCAGGATGTTCACTGACGCAACTGAGAGCAAAATCTGGCCTCAACATTGAGTAGATATAGTCTGTGAAAATTATTTTTAAATGTACATAAAAATCTTTAGTGGCTTATGAGAATGCTGAAACCTGCTCAAGTCTTTGCTATATCACAGTTCAGCAATAAAATGAAGTTACTTTTTTTTCCCTTCAAGAAAAGATTTGCTTCCTTCAAGGAGGCAGAAGGTTGTCCTATCTGCTGGATAGTATCCAGCCATCAGAAAGACTACTATTAATATTTGCATGCTTCCAATCAATTCATGAGCCACTTATCAAAATTCAATAAATGGTTCGTGAATTGCTTTGCAAATCTGGTTCAGTGCTACCTTTGTATCACAACAGGAGATTATAGGTATTATTTCGTTTTGATTTCCTCAAAATGAGTAGCTGATAGCGAGGAAGGAATGGGAAAGAACACGAAGATATGAGGAGACCTCTAAAATACATAGCTCTGGTGGAAATGGAGAAGCGCCAATGCTCCAAGTCTAATATTTTTTTAATGGTGTATGTGAAGTGGAATATCATCTAAAAACAACCCTAAAAGGCTAGAAATTTAAAATATAATTAACCTGTCTTTTTAAATTATAACTTAAAAATTAGTAAAATCATCAGTGGTTTCTTATTGTTTTGGTAATTTTCATTTTAAAATGTTTTGACTTTGTGGATTTTATGTGCATGCAGTTTCCAGTTGAATTTAACTTTTTTCAGAAGTATGATACTTTTTTCAGTGCTCTGGTTGAAAATTGCAAGAAGAGCATACATTGGATTGATTGCAAATCATTACAGAACATTTTGAACATAATACTAAACTTGTCTTGATATTAATGACGAATAATCTCTCTTATATCAGGTCTGAAAGCTTTATTGTCCCAACGTATTGGTTTAGTTAGTGGACCACAATGATCCGAGATGCTTTTGGGGTTTCAGCCAAAATGTTAAGGTGTTTGTATTCCCTTTTATGATACTGTCTAGTAATACATTTTAAAACATAATCATTTAGGTAACTTGTAACAGTGTTTCTTTGAAGATAACATATGGTTCAAAGTCCCCTCCCCCAAAGTCTTTACACATTTGAACACACTCATTTGGCCTAATTCTGTGCATGGGCATATATCTTTAAAGCCAAATTTAGAATCTAGGATTCTATAGGGGGAGAAAAATCATGATGAAAATTAATTTCCCAGGTAACAAATTATTTCCAAGATGAGAGAGAACAAGTGTGCAGAGTTTTCTCTGCTAATTTAAATGTCTCTACTAGTTTGTTTTTAAAACCATTTTTTGGAAAAGTGAGGTGTTGAGTCTGGGCACTGTGACACCCAGAGCAAGTCTGTGAACTAAGAATATAATAAGAATCCAAGCACTGCCATTGACTTGCTGTGTTACCCTGTTCATGTGATTTAATTTCTCTGTATCTGTTTTCCCTTCTGTTAAATGGGTATAATACATAATTAACTGCACAGGACTTCATGAGTCAGTGTTCGTACAGTGCACTGATGAAGGGGTAATAACATTAGTTAATAATATCGCTATTTTTCAGTTCATAGAAGGGGATGTGTGCACCTTGTTTTTCTGCTTGTACAGTTTCAGAAGCTACAATATAAAACTTTGAAAAACTAGAATGCATTCTTAACTCTGACATAGAAAAGATGGGGGTCTAGGCAATTGGCTCTCAACAAGGGTATACGTACCCATGGGGATGCGCAGAAGTCTTCCAGGGTTACATCAACTCATTTAGATATTTGCCTGGTTTTACAACAGGCTACGTAAAAAGCGCTGTGAAGTTGGTCCAAACTCAACCTTCATGCAGGCCTTGTCTACACTACCGGCTGGATCGACAGGTAGAGATCGATCTATTAGGGATTGATTTATTGTGTCTCATCAGGACTCAATAAATCGATCCCCAGAGGCACTCCCGTCGAGTCCAGAACTCCAGCTCGCCAAAAGGCGCAAGACAGAGTCAACAGGGGAGCCGGCTGTCGACCGCTGCTGCCGTGAGGACAGCAGGTAAGTTGTCCTAAGATGACTCGACTTCAGCTACGGTATTCACGCAACTTCAGCTACGTGATCTTAGGTCGACCGTCCCCACTAGTTTAGACCAGGCCTCAGACAATGACTTGCTTATACTGCTCTATATATGCTCTCTATATGCTACCCATTCTATGCATCCGATGAAGTGGGCTATAGCCCACGAAAGCTTATGCTGAAATAAACCGGTTAGTCTCTAAGGGCTTGTCTTCACTAGCGTGGGGAGAGACTGACCGCCAGCGGTGCCCCTGTCGACTCCGGAACTCCAGCTCACCAAAAGGCGCAAGCTGGAGTCAATGGGGGAGCGCGCCGCCGACCGCCGCCACTGTGAGGATGGCAGGTAAGTCGGCCGTAGATACGCCGATTTCAGCTACGTTATTAACATAGCTGAAATTGCGTATCTACAGCCGATCCCCCACACTAGTGAGGACCAGCCCTAAGGTGCTACAAGCATTCCTTGTTTTATTTACGGATACAGACTAATACAGCTGCTGTTCTTAAAGCTGAAATCTAAGTACAATATTTATGTCGGTTGGTTTAGTTTATAATTATATGATAAAAATGAAGTAAGCAATTGTTCAGTAATGTGTTGTGCCACTTTTGTATTTTTATGTCTGATTTTGTAAGCATGTAGTCTTTAAAAAGAGGTGAAAGCTGGGGGGGGGGGGGATAAAATAAAAAAAA
The DNA here is from genome assembly GCA_007922305.1 of Dermatemys mawii. Lineage (NCBI taxonomy): Eukaryota > Metazoa > Chordata > Testudines > Dermatemydidae > Dermatemys > Dermatemys mawii. The sequence continues at coordinate 10,360,521 of ML677359.1, read as the reverse complement.
ACAACCTAATAAAAAAAATAGAATACTCCAAAAATTTTGAAGACCTGGGCTAGACAAGTCCAGGCCTTCCTTTTACAGCCCACAGCCAGGCTTGATGAAGGCTTGGAAGAGGGGGGCGGGGGCAGAATCATCAGGACACAGCTGACACGTTTCTAGAGAGCGGTGAGGTTGCAAAGATCATTTCTGGATGCAGAAGGTAGGGTGCCCACATAACAAGTGTGAGAAACCAGGAAGGGGGGGGGGGTATTAGGAGCCTATATTAGAAAAGACCCAAAAATCGGGCTTGTCCCTGTATAATCGGGACATCTGGTCGCCCTAGCAGACGGTAGCTCAGGACCTTACAAGCTCCCTGCTCTACTTGGGTTTTTTTTTTTCTGCTGGGATTTCTCCTGGTTCCCCTAATATGGGACGGGGGAGGGGAGAGCTCCTAGCTGCCGCGGGGTGGGGAGGGGGGTTGTTTCTGACTGGTGCTTGGGGAACCTAGAAAAAGTCCAGCACAACTGTAGTGACCAGTCCGCCCTTCTGAGCACCCCCGGGCCGGGCAGCGCCCTCCCCCCCCAGCTGTTGTCCCTCCGGCGGACCCGCCCGCTGCTGCCAGGACCCGGCCCGAGTCTCCGGATAGCTCGGATGCTTCTCATAGTTGTGGTTGCGCTGCGCGCCGCAGGCTCCCGGCCTTTTGTCCCCGCCTGCGCCCGGCAGGTGCCCTCCGAGGGGTTCGGGGAGGGGACCGCGCGGTGCCCCCGCCTCTCCCCAGCAGGCGGCGGGACGGGGGCACTTGCAAAGCGGCCCCGCGGAGCCGCCGCCCCGCCTGGCCCGGCCTGGCCGGGGGATGCGCCGCTGCCTCCCCAGCCCTGTTGCGGGAGCAGCAGCAGCTGCAGGCGGTGGGGAGGGGGGCGGAGCTCGCCGGAGCCTCCCTCGCTCCGCGCGTCACTCTCCGTGCACGGCAAGTGCTGGGCGCACGGGCCGCTCTCCGCCCCCGCCCGCCTCCATTGTATAACGCTGCGTGACCGCCGCGGCGGCAGCACCGCGGAGCGAGCCGCGGCTTAAACCCTCCAGCGGCCCCCGCCTCTCCCTCCCCTTCCCCTCCGCCCCCGCCTCTCCCTCCCCTTCCCCTCCGCCCCCGGCCCCGCCAGCGACATATGGAGCGGGTGTAGCCTGGGAGCGGGCAGAGCCTGATGCGTTAGTCCTCAGGTGGAGCTGTGGTAAGTTCAACTCACTGCTTTTTTTTTTTGTGGGGGGGGGGGGG
>ML677359.1:10308419-10357889 GCA_007922305.1 Dermatemys mawii | reverse complement strand
TTTGCTGTCCGGCGACTGCAGGTGCTGGGGCGGGGGGAGGTTGGGAAGAAAAGTGTGTGTGTGTGTTGTGGTAGGGGGGTGTCGACCCACAATGACACCGGGGCTGGGTCTCCAAACAACCGATTTCCCTTGGGTAGCACCAAACCCCCAAACTCTGCAAGAAGTGGGGGGGGGGGGCTGGTGCTTTTTCTGCGTTATTTGTAACCCGGTGCGGGGGGGGGGAGCGGGGCTCTTCCCCCTCCAGAGGCGGCCGGGAGCCTGGGACGATCCTGTGCCCCAATGTGCAGAGAGCACCTCCGGGGGTGTGAATGGGGGGTGTAAATGGGCACGTACTTTCTCAGGGGGGTGGCTGTTGGGCAGCGCTCCGGTGGCGCCGCGCGTTCGTGTTACCAGAGCCATGTTTACCTCCAACTTGCAGAAAGAGTCTCCGCTGTAGTAACTTTCGGGGTGGGCCGGAGGGCTCTGGAAAGCGGCAGGGGACCCGGTGCAGTGTAAACTGTAGCTTGCAATCCGCCCCCCACCTTTCCTCCCCTTCAGCCCCTGGCAGACAGGACTTGGGAGTCCCCCTGGAAATGTGTATCTTTGCAGGGCAAAGTAAAAGGGTTGGGGGGAGGGTGCTGAGTCTAGAAGACGTTAGTTGTGTTGGAGCTGAAATGACTTCTGGTGGAGGCTCTGCCTGTCCCAGGTAGGTTGCAGGAGAGCTGGATTAGTCCATGCTTGGTGTCTGTGTGGCATCAGGGCAGGGGGGTATTGTGTCTTTTCATGGAGCAGCAGTGTATTTACATTTCTCCTTGATAGAAGCACTGGCAGCAGAGGAAAAACGGGGGGCGGGGGGGGGGGTTAGAGAACAAGATTCAGTCACTTTTTAGAGGTAACATCAACTCATCAAGGAATACACAGGTTTAGGGAATGTTGGAAACATTTTATTCAAAGCAAGAATTGTTTTATTCTCTTGCAGTGCCCATTGGCTTCAATGTGACTTCTGCTTTATTTGCATTAGAGTTCTGGGATTTGTAAAAGTAGATTCCTGGCTGTTGGGGTATCCTGAGATTTTAGCACTGCTCCTTCTAAAAACAGGAGTCTTTCAAGGGAAAGGCATTAATTTGTAGTGCATATTGCATGCTATAGTTCTTGTATTTTGTGAGGTTTGTATTATGAAATGCAAGGAGATTTTTGATCCTAAGTACCAAATTGTTCATGTGCAGTTATGGAGGACCCAGGAGTGGTTGGTTACAGTTTGGACTCCAGTTCTGATCAGCTGATGGTGCAAAATGAAATTGCCAGTTTCGGTTCCCTCCCAGTGGGAGGTTGGTGCCTTCACAAAGTCGTGATATAGAAAGTGGTATGAGTTGCTGTGCATGACAGTCTCAGTTTGGAGTCCAAAGCAACAGTCAAGCACTGCTCACCCATGACCTGTCCATTGTGTATTGAAGTCAATGGGAAGACTCTCACTGATTTCAGTGGATATTGTACTCTGCTGGGGCAGAATACCTGTAATGCCTCTGCACTGTGAGCCTGATTCTCCCATCACACCAGTTTTACACTAGTGTAACTCCGGTTAAGTAAATAGAGCCACTTCTGATTTTACATGGGTTAAAGTGGCAGAAGAATCAGGTTCATAGTTTTTCTTTTCAGCGTGCAGAGATTTACCTGCATAAAACTCCCTACATCCAGATGAAGTGTGTAGAGAGGGTATAGAAATTGTACATGAGGGCTGTGGGGAACTCTACCTAGCTTTCTGATCCAGTGCCATCAGGATTTTCACGTGGTAAAGTAATTGCATAACTAATTAATTTTTTTTCTTATAACTTGCTGTTTAACATACATATATTGCTTTATAAACTAAGCAGTTGATTAGGTAGGCTCATTAGAAGCAGCTCTTCCTGCTCGCAGTAAAAATGATACTTTTTTCATGCATAATAAAACATTAGCTTGGTGTCTTCTGAACCTGATTTACCTCTATGGGCTAGTATTAATATCGTCTCTCCCTTTATTAGAGATGGAAGGATTAGTAGCTTGTGGTGCCAGACAGGTACATTAGAGCATGTATCCTAGGGAACACTTCCATTGTCCAGACAAGTATGGCAACATCTAACATAACAGCTGCAGTTTCCTCCTTTAGAGCCTGATTCTACTTCCATGTAAGTCAATAGCAAAACCTCCAATTGTTTTCAGTAGAAGCAGAATTACGCTCTTTAGAGAATGAAGCTATACCTTGTGCTTATTAGTACTCCTTTTGATTTTCATGTCAAGCTGATTTTTATTCACTCTGAAGTTGTTTAAAAAACAGCCAAACAAAAGAAACTTCTTAGCCTAAATGTATGTAGGGTTGTCTTCATTTTAAACAATCACAAAATACAGAATAAAACGGGTGTATATGCTGATTTATTGTGAAGTGTAACTGTGTTCCTTTGACACCTGCTATTCTTAGCATGATTTACCCAAAAGAGGAGTTTTTCACAATGTTTTGGTGGAAGTAATACAACTAACACAGAAGACCCGAGTATGGAAAATGAATACTGGAAAGACATCACACAGTTGGACGCAATGTACTAAAAGCAGTCAGCATGAAAGCTCAAACTTTATAATGTAGGTTAACATTTACTTTAAGTGAAGTTTCATCTCTGTTAGATGCAGCAGATCTTAGTAGTATCTAGTTGAATAACTTTGTCAACACTTAATGAGCTTTTTTTTCCCCTGTGAATCGTTTATCTGAAAAACAATTCAGAATATTTTATATTTCGCACTGATGTATAATGCTTTGCCATAGTCCATGACTAGGAGTGCTGAAGTAAGGCAGGTGATTCAGGGACGTGATGACTATTTTTGCATTTAGGTAACATGTACTACAGTGTAGCCTTTCATAAAAGAGGATGCATCCCTTCAAAGCTATAGACAATCTTCTGGTGTCCCCAATTACTTTTAGAAGTTCTGTTTAATGCGGTTAGTTCATATTTGTAAGCCTGGCACAAAAGGAGACCGCTTCAGTGGCAACAGTATCTTGACAAAAAAAAAAAAAATCAGTCTGTGCCAGAAACAGCAGACTCCAATTGCTGAGTCCAAAGATCATGAATGCACTAAAGAAAAGAGAGCAAGGTCCAGTTTAAAGGGAAGCCAGCTGGTAATAGGTGTGAATACTTAGTGTAGCTGATCCTCCCACTAATTATTAGTTTATAAAAAGTGGAATTTGCAAATCTGAGAATGGTAGGTCTGGTGGTGTGGGGTGTGTGTGTTTTTTTTAATAGGTGCAATTGATACATTTCTACCAATAGTTATTTTACAAGTACATAGATCAGTCAGGAAAAGTATAGCTGCTTCTGAAGAGAAGGGCCTGCTTCTCCTAAATGGAGAGAGACCTTTAATGTATCTAATTTTTTTCCTGTTATAAATGAAGTGAACGTGAGTGTTTGCCACAGCTGTTTTTTGCAGCATGACCAGTGCAGTCAGCAAAAAATAATATGTAATGTAAATGGAAAACAAACTATTACTGCAACATTCAGATTGCCCTGTCACTGAAAAGTCCAGAGAAGCCAAATTCAAAGTGACCGTACAGCCTTTAGATTGTAAGCATTTTGTGGTGGGGCGGTCATTTTGTTCTGTATTTGTGTAGTGCCTGACACAAGGGGGTCCGGGGCCATGACCAGGGTTCCCCGGGCACTTCCACAATATAAATAATATGTGACTGTGTGGTAGGTAAATTACATGGCTAGATTCTGCTCTCAGTTACACTGGAGTAACTCTATGGAAGTCTTTGAGCCAGAATCTCAGCCCCATTACAGCCCTCTTGTGCCTTTGGAAAAGCTGGAATGGCCTCTAGTATGGGGCTTTGGAGTTCAGTTTTTACGTTACTTTTAAGTGTCCTATGTCCCATTCTCTGTAATCAGTGGGAGCCAGAGCCTACTTGTCTAACTTAAATGTCAGTGAATGAGCCGGATTTGGTCCCGTTTCCTGTGTTTCCTGTTAAGAAAAAAACAGCATAAGAGAAGTGTTACTGCATATATAAAAATTATATGAAGCAGATGCAAATGCATGACAGGAATCTTTAAAAACTGCTTTTTAAAAAACGGAGTGACCAAAAAATTTTACTAAGTTGATCAAAAGAATTTTGAATTGGGTAGGTTTAGACCCTTCTTTCTATTTGACATGTGTTCAGTCACTACAGTATTTAAGTAAAGGATTTCATTTCCTCAGATTTAATACCTGACAGAATTATCTGTAACAAACAAAACATTTTTCTTTGAACCATGATTTTCAATCCATAGCAAAACAATTGTGCTGTAGGTTCCGAACAGACTTTCAACTGAAATGTGATTAGTATCTATGATTTGCTAATATCCAACTTTTTCTTAGTAGCCTTTCACATTGCTCTTTTTGAAACTCTCTTTCCATTGCAGAGGAGGCAATAAGATTGTTGAGTGAACTGCACTATAGAAAGAAACGCCCATGATTGGAGGTAAACTATGCGGATATGTAGGGGTGGGGGTTGGAAGGAGTGTGGAGGGCATATTCGAAGCAGACTGTGCAGCTGCTACAGCAGGTCTGACTAGTTTTAAATGCCTAAAGGCAGCTTTGTCTTAACTGTAGGTTACTTCAAAAATGAAGTTCTTAAATCTAATTCATAAGTACAGCACCATCTTCCTGTGTTCTCATGCACTTGGTATTTTTCACAGGTGCTAAGGGGTAGCCCTTTCCCCCTAGAAAAATATTTTTCTTTCAAATATATCATATTTGTATATTATTTTGAGACATTTTTCTTGCATTAAAGAGACTTACTCTAAAACATCATAAAAAGGAGACTCTGGTGTGCATGAAATCCACCTGAATGTTTTTAACAGTAGTAGTAAAATTTGCTTCCTTATTGCATTGAGTGTGGGTGTGTAACAATCTGCAATATTTAAGCATTTACTATGGTGTGATTTGCTGCAAATCAACCCTTATCCCCTTGCCTTTCCTCTTGCCAGGAGCAGTAACTTATATCACTCACGGTCTGGAGGGCTTTGAGCAGGAGGTACTTTAGTACCCCACCCTCCTGTGGGTACAGTAATTTTGCTTCTGTTACCCTCCACCCCCATATATTTGGGAAATTGGTACTTCTGAGATTACACACACACTCATTACACAAAATATTGCAAATGTACAGAAGGGAATATTATACCTTTTTGTATTTTCAAACGTACGCCTTGGTTGTCTGGTGTGTTGCCCCAATTGTGAGTGCAAAAAGATGTGCGCAATACACAGTTGCTGTGCTGGGTTACAGTGACTAGAAAAAAATGTAACTCGGAAAGAAAACTAATGTAATGTGGAACTTGTCTGTGGCATATGATTTGTGTCTGGCTTAAAGGAGAAATGCAACTCAGAACACTTTCTCTTTTCTTTTTATTCTGTTCTTCTAACATTACTTTTCTGTGAAATGCGGGCCAGCTTCCCATCCCCCAAATGCACACACTGTATCAGTGTTTAAATTACAGTATTCCAGGCTAACTGACCTGTATTAGCCAGGCTTTTAAATGTGGAATTGACCCTAAAGTGTGCCATAAAATATAAGTGTTCCAGAATAGGATAATTGGCTAAAACCATGTAGGTCTAGCATGACAGTTTTTTTTCTGCAGATATTAGCACTGAAATTACTGGACATTATGGAGCTCAAGTGGGTTAATATTCATAATTATACTATTTCTGTTTAGTTATTCTGACTATGGAATCAAACACTATGAAAATTAAATCTCTCTGCCTCTTACTTGTCATTGCCATAGGTTCATTATAGTTCGGCGCTAGCCAAATTTCCCTTTATCAGCTTTCTGAATTCTACTTCAGGAAACATGAAACATTTCAACAAATGCAAGAGCTTTAGTGCACTAGATTGAAAGGCCAACAGTTGTCCACTTGTCTAACTTCATTTAATGCTGTCTTGGCAAACTTTCACATCGGATCTTTGGGATCATGTTTTCTGCATGTGAACACGTGTGGTAGAGGCTGGGTAATAGCTACTCCTCCCATTAAATTAAATGTTTTATGCCTCTTTCTACATATTATGAAGATTTGTTAGTAAAGAATCTGTGTGTTGTTACATGTATCAGAACATTTGAAGCCCTCCATTTGCAGTACCTGGCACAAAAATAACAGTTACCTCTGATTAGATGACATATGTAAAACTAATGATCCTGAGGATTGTTGTGACCTGTCTGTTTGTTTAAAGCAATTGCTGCTCTGCTTCTTAAAGCAAAACAGGTTGAAAACTACTCTGAAGCACATAAGAACAATTGCTTTAAGAACAGCATCATGGAAACACTTCCTGTTACAGTCTGTTCATGGGTGTGTTGTTTTTTTTTGTTTTTTTTTTTACTTTCAGTGGCAAGAAACTGGTTAACATATGAAACCTACAAGACAGAAGCTAAGATGATTTCCCATTGCTGAGATGTAGTTTGCATTTTATGCCATACCTTTCTTTACAGAAGAAGAAAAAAGTCTAGTTGCTTCTTTTCAGTTTGACTGTGGTAACTTATGCAATACTCCATTTTCAAAGCTATAATGTGCATTTTGGCAAACGCTTCAGCTTCTGTTTTAAATGGAGCTGGGGGGGGAGGGGTGGTTCCCAGTGTGTTTTATTAAGGACCTACAATGTGAGGGGGAAAACAAGGTATCTTTGGGGAAAAGACTCTATGAAAAGGCTGAAAGCAAGGACTCCATCCAAGTAATTATAAATACATGAGAAAACTACCTTCCATTATACACAAAGGGGTCTAGTCTCCCTTTGAGGCACACATAACTCCCATTAACCTTTACAAGAATTGTGTGCATCCAGGGGAGAATAAACTCTGAAGACTTTGGATCTTTAAATACACTACATACATCAACCAGACCATGACATGTACATGCCAATAAAGATGTCTTGTTTAACCAGCTGAACATGACAGCACAGCAATACCCCATTGTTTAGCACATTAACAAAATTACAAGGGAGGAAGGCGGGAGGGATAAATAAGCGTTAAATATTTCAGCATCACCCTTATCCTCTGTGTGCAGTAGCATACCGTGATCACAGTTTACAATTTTAACTGAATATTTGTTAGCATAGTGGGGGTCTTTCAGATGGTTTTGAATTTAATCTACAATTAAGCTGCTCCTTCCTGGTAGGCTCTTCAACATACAGTTTCCTGAAGGCTCTGAAGTCAGTGGGAATGGAGGACCATCAACTGGATTTGGCCCTAAAGCAGCGCCCAGTCATCTTAACTGTTGGGGCTTCACAGCTTTAAGAAACTGGGACCCTGGTTCTCCAAGCAGAAGTGTGTGATGCTGCACAGAGCCCCATGGGTTTCAGTGCGGTTCCATTCAGGGGTCTACCCATGTCGTTCTCCTTGCAGGATTGTGGCCTCCTACGTTGCTGACTACTGGACAAGAGAGCCCCTTAATGTGAGGCATGCTCAGAGAATCTCTAAAATGCAGGGAGTTTATAACTGACTGCAGCCCCCAGAGGTAACTTTGAATAGTCCCCATGGCATATTTTCAGATAACAAAAAGCATAGCCTGTTTTTTATAAGATTATTCTGTATGGTCCATGCAGCTTGGATGCTATTTAGTTAATGCATTTCTTATTCTCTCCCTTGGAGGAAGTGCAGGGATCCAAACCATGGTGCTTGAGATACTGGTGTTACTGTTTATTGGCCGCACAATTCACTGCACCGTTTGAAAGGAGTCTGAACCATGTGTATAACTTGATTCATGCTTGGCAGACCTGACAACTTCCTTAGCACTGCCACGTGGAAATTCAAGTTTCGGAATAACCCCAGTCTCTCTCTTCACGTCGACTGAGACGAATCCTTGCAGAGCCGACTCTCCTGTTCTGCCAGGGGAAAATGTGCTCTTTCTTTTGCCCAGGCGGCATTGCAGATTCCAAGTAGGAACCCTGGTTTTCCCTTCATTGGTTTGCAGTATGTGCAGCTCTTCTGGCGAAAAGAGTGATGAGGACTGTGGACAAAGAAGTGCCCCCGGGATAAGGCTGTCTGTGTTTTGCAAATATTTCCCCCTTGTTGCTAACACCAGTGATAGCAATGGTGTAAATGGGCTGCCAGTGTATTTACCAGTGTTATCTACTCTTGCCCCAAGTAGGTCTAAATGATGCCCACGATCACAGGGTCCATACTAGCACTCCCACTAACGCACATGAGCCCAGAGTTGGCAATGGTAGCAAATTTTTGCATGCAACTCCCTAGCTGTAGACTCCTAAAGGGAGTAGCCTTGAGTCTGGTGATCACATTCACACTTGACTGATGCCCTTGGTCACTGTTTCAAGGAGGCAAAAGGGAAGTTCTACACAAGGTAGAATAGGTCAGAACTGTTCTTTTGGCTAGCTGGGAGGCTCTGACATAAAAATGATATGTATTGCCCCCAAACAATTCATTCCTGCTTTAAAGACAGCTCCCTGCCAAACAATAAGCACTGTTGTTTGTTTTACACATTAATACTTTATTCTAAAAACACATCACTTGTTCTCCTTTGTATCCGAAAGAAGATTCTTTTTCTGTTTGTCACCTGTTATACTGCCTGTGCTATTTGTTCATGATTTCTGTCCAACTAGCCATTTTAAAATGTCTAGTCTTCCTTCCCTATACAGCACCTGTGTACTTTTGATCACCTCCTAATTCTTTCAGTGTAGTTTTTAATGGCTTAACAAGCTGAGGAGGGTAGATTTGATTTCAACTTGTATTAGGGCAATAAAACTTAATACAATTTCTACTATTATAAACGCTCTTATTAACACACCTGTAACATACACAACCTGTTCCTCTTTCAAATGATTATTTAATGAGGCCCTAATTTATTTTAAATGATATTCATTGGAGCCTGTTGCAGCTTTATCTGACATAGTTTTGTTTGCTGAGTGCAGTTTGTTAAAAACATTAAACCAGCTTCTCTTCTTCCAAGAGAAAAGGTTACACTTTGCAAACCGACAGCATTAGAAACTGTTTCTAATTTAATAGAAGCATATGCTTCCTGCAAAACTTAGCAGACTGCAAGAGTAGAGACTTGCTTAGAGTGGCTTTGCCTTTTTTAGCACAGTAAAAACTGCTGGAGATTTAAAATGAGAGAGTTGCGGGGAGGGGAGGAGGAGGAGGGGTTGCCTGCTTTAGTTGTTCCGAAAAGGTTAACCTTCTGGTAGGCTTTCAGTCATCTGTAAGTTTAAGAAACTCTCGCGAAAGTAGTGCAGGTGGTGTGCATGAGGGTCTCCGTTGAAATGCAGTGTCTGATCATTAATAAACAGCAAGAGCTTGCCTTTCCCCTGGGCCTCAAATAGTACAGGATGCAACAAGGGAGTGCAGGCAAGGCACGAGGATGGAAACAGTAGTATCGGATTACAGTTTCAAAATATCGCTGGAACACGTTAGCTGGCTTTACACTATTGCCTTGCTTTATAATTGCATTGCGTATTTGTTAGGGAAGGCTTCGCCTTACTTTCCAATTAACATGGATGTCACTGCAGGGACCTCCGAACTCCTGGAAGTGCAAAGTAGCCATAGCTGCGGGACTTCACATGTTCTAAACTTCCCCTGGCATTTTATCGTTACAACTGCCATAATTTTCATTACACTGCCCTAAAGCCTACTTAAGATACTACTAAAAATTTCCCCCGTGGGGTTTTTGTTTTCTTTTTGTTTAAGCATTATTATTTAATTTACCAGGTGTCTGTGCTTCTACTTGAGCATCTGCATAAAACCAGCCAGATTTTCAGAGGAACTAAAGGCACACAGCAGCCATCATGACTATGGTTGTGCGTGACTGGCACCTCTGAAAATTCTGGCTTGAGTTGACGTGTATAGGGTGCATTTTTACTAGCCTCTACAACTGAGGTTTAAAACTTGCTTTAATCCCCACCCCCGCCTCCAAAAGCAAGTGGGGAAAGTCGCTTCATACAGAATACACACCAAAAACACCTGGCATTTACCGTTTTTCGTTTTTGCTAGCGCTTTGCAGAGAAGGCTGGTGAATGTGAGTGATGCCCTGTGCTCTCTGGGAATGCGGAGCTGCAGTTTTTGATACTCAACAGAGAGAATTTTGTGAATGCTTATTAAAAAGTATTTTTACTCCCTAAAAATAAAGTCTGAAGGGGATGCAGGGAGGTGAGGGATCTGGCTGAAGGTGCGGGCTCTGGGATGGGGCCCGGGATGAGGGGTTTGGAGTGTAGGAGGGGGCTCAGGGCTGGGGCAGAGGGTTGGTTTGTGGGGGGTGTAAGGGGTCCAGCTGGGGGTGTGGGCTCTGGGGTGGGGCTGGAGATGAGAGGCTTTGGGTGAAGGCTGCCCCGGAGCTGCAGTGCGGGGAGAGAACTCCCCCCAGCCCTCTCTTACTGCAGCAGCCTGGGGAAGAGCTGGGACTGGGAGAGAGACGCCTCTCCCTGCCTGCGTGGCCCTTGATAGCTTGCTGTGTGGCCGCGCAGCTTACAGGGAACTTAGGTCAGAACTGACCTAAAACTAATGACCTGGTATTAGAAAAAACACACTGCAAATGGGAAATCCAACTTTTAAAAGTTAGAGAGGAGAGCAACTCCAGTATTTTCCCTTTCCACATCGCCTTCCCTCTCTCCTGCTTCTCCCACTCATCACGTGCCCATAATATCAAGACCTAGGACCTGATTCTTGCCTACAATAGTGTAAAACTCCTTTGTAGTAAGCTGAATCACACCTGTGTTCAGCCTGCATCAGTGAGGTCAGAATCATTCAGAAGTCTTGCGAAAAGAGTTAATGTACAAATTCTGAGCCAGCTGCAGCGTATCAAATCTAGTTGCGCATTAGCATACAGTACGTCCTGTACTAGCTACCTAGAGTGACATTCCTATGCCAGGATTTAAAGACCCCTTTGTACCACACAAGCAAAATCTTCGAGGAAGTGTGTGTTTAAGGACTGTGGGTGTTTTTGTTTTGTTTTTAAATCATCAGAATTTGTTCTTCCAATTCCTTGGGCTAAAACCCAGTACGTATGGATTTAAAAAAAATACCAAGTGAACTGAGAAATGGATGCTAGATTTGTTAGCTTTCTCCAGCCAGAGCTGAGTAACCGCTTTTTACCCTTGGTAATTACCCTTCCTTGCTAGTTTTACCAAGTAGTTGTGGGAGAAGGGATCTGCTGCTCCTTTAGATGGTAAGAGGGTTTCTGTATGGACAGATTTAATCTTCTGACTCCTTCCTCTGGCTAGCTGGTGGTCATACGCTGGCCCAACCAGTGTCTTCCTTGCCAGGAATTTAGGGGCCAGGTCATTGGGCCCTGCTTGGGCAACACAAATCAGCCACAAAGCTGGCAGGTATGACCCTGTGAGGGATTCACACAGGGATGTGGCGGAGGGGAAAGGTGTATGCACAGGTGTACTTTTGCTCCGCTTGCTGCTTACTGCCCAAATGTCCTCTTGAATCCAGGGTGGCTGGATATAATTTAAGCTTATCCCTCTGGCTGTCCTGACCAGCCCTAGGATCTGGGAGCATCAAAAAGGCTTTAAGTTGCCCACTCTGTCCTTCTGCCAAACATAGATGGGCTGGTCAGAGGATCTGGCCCATGGTGTTGCCAGTTGAACTACACAGATGACACAAAATACCCTTTACTCGTGGTTCTGTGGCATTGCGTGCCAAATCCTGATTCCGTTGAAGTATGTAACAAAACGCTCTGACTTCAGTTTCACCAGAATTTTTCCCTCTGAGATTTGAAGTAGGGGAGAGAAATAATATTCCATGTTACAGAGAGAGCTCAGAAAGTACCTGAAAAACTTAAAATCTCAGAGTGATCACCACCGAGGTTTGAAAAGCTGTGTGCTCAGAGTTAAACAGAGAAAATTTCCCCAAATTCCCTTTTCGCCCTGCAGGATTTCAGCTTCAGAGGGAAAAGAAAGTGAAATAATCCATTTTCCCCCCTCTTTTAATTTTTATTTAAGTGCTGTGGTTTCAACTACACAGGATTTCAGTCAGGAAGTAGATGCTGCCAGGTCTGCTGTAAGCCACCCTGCACATACCAGCTCCTCCTAGTTTTTTTTTTTCCTTCAAACTTTGGACCCATGAGGACAAATCATTGCCTGTGAATTGTTGAGACTTATGTGAGTGCCTTTAAAAACAAACAAACAAAAAAAAAAAAACCACTCAGTGTTAGCTTTGAGAGTGAGTCTTAGACCATTCAGCATCGAAAACTCCTAAGGTGACAGCACAAGTGAAAGAATTCAGGATATGGCTTCTTAAACATCCTGTCCAATTTTGTGGATTCTGTAGGATCTATGTCTTGAGGTGTTAAACTGCTTTTTTAATTAACCTTTTTATTTCGTATTATTTAGCAATGAGGGCTGTTGCGTTCTGGAATAGCTTTTCAAGAAAAGCCACTGTGAATGGGAGACATTTAAAACTAAACTGGACAAATCCTTGGAGAATATACAGTAGGGAACAAGCCTGTATTGTCTTGGGACAAGGTGACAAAACCATTTTCTTTTTCATTTTACTTTTCATGGCTTCAGTGCTGCAGTTCTTATTTAGGCAAAATTCCCAGTTAGTAAAAACTTCAGGATTCGACCCAGCAATAGCAAAGAATACCCTTGTGACCAGGGTTGACAAATACTTCTTCAAAGATGTGTATGGATCTGTTCTCGAGAAACTGAAGGACTCATATGAGTAATTAGGACCAGAAATGTTACAAGCTTCCCCGCACTTTCTAATCGTTTTTGCTGTTGACTGTAGAGAACCACCATCTTTAGGCTGTTTCTCTTCAGTGAAACAAAACCAAAACCAGTTTCTTCACAAAGGGCAAAAGATGTTTTTCAATAACATCACTTGTCACTGTGCTAAATGACACGAACTTTACTCTTGTAAAGTTCATCTTCTGTTAGAGTGTATGAAATCATTCTAAAGTGCAGAGGACAGAAAAGCAAGTTCAGATTTTCTGAAACAGAACAGATGGATCTTAGGAGGCTTTTTTGGACTGGGTCTTCCAAAAGCTGGAGCCAGTGAAGCTTTCTTTGTGGCTAATATCTCTGGAAAAATCTCAAAGCAACTTTTCTTTTTTCTTTTCAGTGGCTGATTTCAGTTGTACATTGTCTCTCTTTAAAAGTAGCTCATGTTCATGACCACATCAAGCCTTAAAACACATGGCCATAACATGCAGTCAGTCTTTGGGCTTGACATGAATAGCACATAAACACAAATACAGAAATATGTTGCAAGACATCACTAGAAGTGGGATACAAATACCAAGGAAAAGGAACCTATGTATCCAGGAAGAGGTCCTGAGGTTACTGTAGGTCAGCTCCTAACAGATGTAATATACTTTGGAGTTCTTACTGGGCATTGCCTTTCTGAGAATAACAAATGGTCCATGACAGCACTGTATTTTGTTGGGTTGTTTATCCCTGCCTTCTGTAATTGTCTGACTCAGACTTACTGTGACTTCCTAGAGGTGGAGGGCGTGAATATATTTAATTTCACATTAATCTTTACTCTTTGCCTAGCCAGACCTGTAAATTGACTTTCTCAGTTCCTCAACAGGAGTTTTGACTTGAGAGTGTAGGAGTGGGCTCTTCACCAAGACCAGTGGAGTCAAGTTGGAGAGAGTGTTTGTGGTGCATATTGCCTCAGTATCTTTTTTATTTTAAATCGCACAACACTTTAACAAGTCACGATGTGCAAAATTGAAATGTTTTCTAATGTAGACACAAGATTATTGGTGGGAGAGGGAGAGGAGTCATGTAGAATGAACAAGCTGTTAATGGAAATTGGGAAAGACTGCTTTTTTTCCCCCCAAAACCATTCCCATTTGTGCTCCGGAATAGAATATTTTAAAAAGCTCATGTTCTAATGCTAGTCATTCTAGTCCCCTAGATAGGGAAATGAAAATCTCCTTGTGTAGGCTAGAAGTAGCTACTTCTGTAGATCAAAAAATTTAGACCTATTTGATAGGGGATTTCTGGAGGGGGAAAATACTGTAAGGTTAGTAGGTGAAGTTATGAGTTACCCGATATGTTCTGTCTTTTAAAAAGGACACCAGCAGCACTGTGTTTGAACTGAGCTACATAAAGGATGAATATGTGAAAGCTAGACAGTCATGTGTACAGGAAGCCTTCAGTCATTTCTAAGCTTCCTGGAAAACAATGTAGAGAAGTTATTTTGTTTTAATGTGTGTGTCTTTGTCATTTTAGGAGCTTACTTCAGGTACCGTGCTCTTTGGTGCCTGTTAGAAAAACCAGCTCATTTAAAAAGCAAAAAACTTGGCATGGGAAGGCTGTTAGCCACCCAAACTGCCTGCTTTCCTCTTGGTGGGAGGGAAGAAGAGTGTGTTTTGTACGGTGAATATTTTCTAGTATTAAAACATTAACTACTTCCAGGGACTGACCTTCTTTAAAACTTCTCCAGCAGTCCCCATACCGTTAAGAAGCTCTGCTTTAAATACAAAGGTGGAGAAGAAGTACTAGATAAGTTCATGGAGGATTGGTCCGTCAATGGCTATTAGCCAGGATGGGCAGGGATGGTGTCCCTAGCCTCTGTTTGCCAGAAGCTGGAAATGGGTGACAGGGAATGGATCACTGGATGATGACCTGTTCTGTTCATTCCCTCCGGGGCACCTAGCATTGGCCATTGTTGGAAGACAGGATACTGGGCTAGATGGACCTTTGGTCTGGCCCAGTATGGCTGTTGTTATGTTCTATGGATATGCCTTCTTATAATGGAGCCTTTTTCTGCTTGTAACGCTGCCAGTAATCATCCTAGCCCAAAGCTTCTGAAAGTGGTGGGCTCAGAATACTTACGTTGATGTATCCTGTGTCTGCCAGTCTCGCAATTCTGCTCTTGGCACACATTTGAAGTGAAAGGAAGTGTGCCACTGTGGAATTTAAGAAAGAAAAGGGCTGAGCATTCTGTGAAATTGGCACTAGGGATGAGAGAAAACACAGACTTCCGTGGGGTAATGCTACATTTCAGAGTTTTTGTTCACCCAAGATTCCAGGCTTAAGGATTCTTGGTAGCTAGCCAAGAAACTTGGATTAGTGCCTACAGGTTCCTCAGCTTTTCTTGGTTCATTTGGTTTTTTTGCCCCCCTTTTAAAATTGCAAATAACTCCAAAAAGAGTTCTGGAGTTCAGATTTCTTGTTAACCATAAAGATTGACTTCCCCACACTTGTTTTAGATTCAGTGTTAGACAAACTTCAGAAAGTGTCAGAGTATTTCCCGGGCACTTCTTTTACCTTGCCGCCTCCTCCTCCCCTCCACTCGGCAAAGGCTTTTGTTTTAGGAGCAGTTTTAAAAGCAAAGCTTGTGGCTGAGCAGGAAGGTTGGAGATCTTAGATCAATTCAAATGAAAGCTGCACAACAGTTTAAACCAGTGGGTACGTGCGGTGCAGTCCTTCCTCTGGCCAGACTCCCATTGGGTGAACTGGGAATTCTGCTTGAATAAGGACCGCAGAAGTTGTCTCTTAAGATCTGTCTATACCCCAGTAAAAGCCCTGAGGCACTGAGTTGCGGAACCTGGGTCAGATGACTGGGGCTTGCAGGGGCGAGAAAATTGCAGTGTAGAAATTCTGGTTCAGGCCGGAGCCCGCGCTCTGAGACCCTGTGAGCAGGGGAACCCGAGCTGAACCTGTGTCAGCTGATCTGGGCCAGCCACAGCCAGGGCTCACTCTTATTGCTCTGTACGGTCTCTCTGCATAGCAGCTGGAGGACACAATGCCCAGCTTGTGTAGACATACACACGCTAGCACTGCTCGAGCGGGCACGCTACAAATAGAGCGGCCACAGGGGCATGGGCAGCGTCAGTGCAATCCCAAATACAATCCTGCCCGACTCTGCGTGTATGTACTTGGGCAGCTCTCTGCTGCCCGGCTCCCAGGGTGGAGGATGTAGAGAGGAGTAAGGAGGGCATGACGGGGAAATTTTTGGGGCCAGTGCCTTGGACCTTTATGGCAGCACAGTAAGAGTCAGGGTTGGGGTTCAAATCTACTTGTATTTCTGTTGCAATTTCCCTCTGCGCATTTGGAGCTGTTCTCATCTGCCACCCTGTGTTTTACCAGGGGGGACTACGATTCTCCTCCCCTCATACGTGTTACTAAATAAAGAGAGAGAGAGAAAGGGGGGAGCCTGAGCAGAGCCGCTCTTGATTAAATGAGACTCTTCCTAGGCCACCTCTTCTCCTCCGCTGTCTGATGGGGAGGGGATGAGAGGAGAAAGCACCCATTGAAGTAGCTCCAGAGCTGTTGGAACAAGGGAAGCAGAGCCTAGGAATCCCTCTCGCACCAGCCTACCTCCAGTCCCCTGCAGAGCCCTCCATGTCCTGCACTTTGGGAGTTCCAGGGGCTCGGGGGAGTGACGTGTCAGGCTGGTGAGGGGGCAGCAGCTCTGTGGTTCATTTCTTCATTGCAGTAAATGTAGGTGCATTCCAGGAAAACATAGGTGCACCTCTGCAGCGCCACACGCCTGACTCCGTGGTCTCACTCATCAGGCCTGTTTCAAGGCACTCTCACAAATCTCTGTGTTGTCTCCAGGTAAAACCATGTGAGTTCTCTGCTCCTCACTTTCTGCTTTATCCCCCTCACCCCAGTAAGAGGAAGTGGGGGCAGGAAGCCAGTGGTACACAACTCCTGGATGTGAAGAATGCTGCTCTGGTGTGCGGGAACTAAGTGAACAGTGCAAAGGGGGAGGGTTTGGTAGGAACCTATACCCTTTACCCCGTGTGAACTTGCGGTATCCACCCCCTAGCCTCCACAGTGGGTTGATGCAGTGAGGGCAGCTTAGAGTTTCTCCCTCCCTGCAGGATTTTCCTCAGATGGGGTTGCTGGAGCTTGTGATGCAGGTAAGGGAGATGTATTGATGGCCTCTCTTCTCAACTCTTTAGTTTAGGTCCAATAAAACTTCCTGTACAATATATTAATTCCATTCAGCCTAATTGTAGGGAAGAAATGACCAAGACTGAAATCTCACAAGCATTGAAAGAATATCTGGAGGCCATCTGTAGCAGAAAACATTTCTTCTTCCAGCTTTGAAATCAATTTTCCTAAGTAATAATTGAGATTCAAAAAACACCCCAAGCAAAACAAAATCTCTGTTTGCTTCCAGAACTATTGGAAGATCCCCGTAGTTGAGAAGTAGTTGAGTTCTGCTCCTAGAGAACTGTTTGTACACCCAAGTGCATAGCATGAGGTGCACCTCTTATAATGATGATAGAATTTGTTTGAGCTGATTACAACTATGGTGGTTTTTCCACCGGGTGAATACTGCTAATAATAATATGGTCACAGTTATGCTTCTCTGGTTAGATGTGAGCGACGCTTTCTAGGCCTCTCTTTTCAGGTGTTCTCTAACTTTCTGATAAAATATCTGTGATTGGAAAAACACTGCTGCTTTGCAATTTATGTTCTTGGGAAAGTTGGATGAAATTCTGATGGTCCTTTCTTAAATTTATCTTGATGTTAGCCTCTGGTCTACACTGGGCTGGGGGATTGATCTAACATATGCAACTTCAGCTACACGAATAGCTGAAGTTGACATATTCAGGTCGACTTATCTTGGTGTCTTCACAGCGCTGAGTTTGCTGCTGCTCCCTTGTCAACTCCGCTTGCACCTGTCGCCGTGGTGGATTCCGGAGTCGACGGGAGAACCCTCGGGATTGATTTATCGCGTCTAGACAAGATGGGATAAATCGGTATCCAAAAGATCGATCTTGTAGTGTAGACCTGGCCTTAGGAAAGTGTGTACACATGCTGACACTTTTTAAAAATGTTTTCTGATACCTCAGAAGAAAATGTAAAGCTTCCAACTTGACATGGATGTAGGCCTCAGTGAGGCACGTGCTTTGATTAGATATTTAAAAATAAGACCCATTGTACATGTTCATTAGTGTGTCATTTCCCTGTTGATTCAGTATGATTAGCGAGATCTACACATGGGATGCATGTGGATATTGTACATACAGAGTCTAACAACTGGAAAAAGGCAGGTGATGTTTCTTCAAATAAATAAGGTGAAAAATGACTGAAATGAAACTTTTGAAAACATCGTTAGGAAACGTTTCCTGTTGTTCAGTCTAAATAGTGCCCCGAACAAAATGATGGATGCTCTTTCCCTTAAGTAAATTAAAATGGAAAATGGCAAAGCCCTGATTTGTAAAGGCATTGCTTCTCTGTGTTGCAAGGCCTAAGTGACTTAAATGGCCGAGTCCCAGTCCCAAATGTGATTTAGGCACATAGGGAGTCTAAATTTGGGTCCTCTGAACTTTGTGTGCCCCAGATTTCTAGTCACTTTTTGAAAGTTGTGGCTGTATCTGCTAACATTACACTAAACGAGAGAATACACAGGAGAGAACAATCTTGCATTGGCAGGAGGATGGACTAAATGACTTGAAAGGATTTTTTTCCTCATTTGTAATGTATGTGCTTTGGAGAGTTGAGACGAGCATTTTGTGGTCTAGAGTTTATTTTAATAATTTAAATAAAACAGCAGGTTTTGGGGTATGCATAGATGTGGAATGCCGGAGAATTGACTCTGCAAGCTCTCCGTGGACAATTGCTTGGAATTTTTTAAATTTAAAATAAAAAGGGAAATTCCGTATACAAGCCCCTAAGTTAAATACAGTGCTATGATTGGGAATGTAAATCCAAAACTCCAGGAACAATTAATGCCTGTAGTAGAGCTGTATTTGAAGACATACACCTATCAGGTAGGAGGGCGGAAGAGTCCGCCTCAACACCGCCAAGCAGATGGAAGCAGCAGCAAATACTGGAGAGGAACGGAAGAGCCTCGTTTCTGCCCAGTGTGCCTATATTGGCATGAGAGGGATGTAACTAATGCACCTAGCAGTGTACAGTGTAAATGCTGCTGGTGTGCAAAGGGCTGAGTTATAGTTGCATCTGTAACCATACTTTGAATTTACTAATCTGGGTTTGTTTAAATGATCACCCGTAGAATTGTACTAAGTTAGCTTTTGCTCTGACTAGACCTTTCTGTGCCTAATTCTTTTCTCTCTGCTGCACCAGTGTAAATCAGAAGTAACTCCATGGAGTTACTCTAGTATGGGATCTGATTCAGGCCCATCTGTGTCACCAGTATGAAAGCATTATCTAAAAAGGTTCTCTCTGCCTAGGGTAGGTAGGAACTATTTGACACTGAGCTGTCGATGTGAAGCATAAAGACAATATTTTGCTGTAAGATATAAATGTTTTAAATGGTGGTCCCTCCCTCCCTCTTTTTCAGATATATGTTGGGGAAAGGAGGAAAGCGGAAGTTTGACGAGCATGAAGATGGGCTGGAAGGCAAAGTGGTGTCTCCTACTGACGGTCCATCTAAGGTGTCTTACACCTTACAGCGCCAGACTATCTTCAACATTTCCCTTATGAAACTGTACAACCACAGGCCATTAACAGAGCCAAGCTTGCAAAAGACAGTTTTAATTAACAACATGCTGAGGCGAATCCAGGAGGAACTCAAACAAGAAGGCAGCTTGAGGCCTGTGTTCATCACCACTTCACAGCCTACTGACCCTCTGGGTGACAGCTTTCGAGAGGCTCAGCCTGCGTTCAGTCATCTCGCCTCTCAGCCTCTTCACCCCACTGACTTAGTAAGCACTACACCATTAGAATCTTGCCTCACCCCCGCCTCTTTGCTTGAGGATGACACTTTTTGCACTTCCCAGACTGTCCAGCATGATGGTCCTACAAAACTACCACCTCCCACTGTCCAACCGGTAAAAGACAGTTTCTCCTCAGCCTTGGACGAAATTGAGGAGCTCTGTCCAACACCTACCTCTACCGAGGCAGTAGTAGTAGCAACAGAAACAGAAGCAGCAACAGTTGACTCTCTAGATAACTCCAGTGAGTCTAATGTTCAAAAGTCTGAGGGAGTCCAAGAGAGCAGAACAAGTGAATCAAAACTCATGGACTCTTTACCCGGCAATTTTGAGATAACAACTTCCACAGGTTTCCTTACAGACTTGACCTTGGATGATATTCTGTTTGCTGACATTGACACATCTATGTATGATTTTGACCCTTGCACGTCTGCTACGGGGGCTGCCTCAAAAATGGCTCCCGTCTCAGCAGATGATCTCCTAAAAACTCTAGCCCCCTACAGCAGTCAACCAGTAACCCCAAATCAGCCTTTCAAAATGGACCTCACAGAACTGGATCACATAATGGAGGTGCTTGTTGGGTCTTAAAGTATAATGACTTTTTATGTACCAGTATATATACTTGGTAGTATTGTCACAACCCTCCCCGCCCTTCCAAATTCACAGCACTGTGCATGCGTCCTTGCTTGCCTTTTTTAAAAGAAAAGGATCACACTAGTTTTTGCTTCAAGCAGAGTTGGAGTGCCTTCATCCATGTATGACCACTTTCAATGTATTATTTTTTAAAGTGGTCCCTCAAGGAAGACCTAATACCCTGGTATAGGAAAGAATACATATTGTAGACAATGTTACTATGATATTACGACAAAAAAATTGAATTGTAAAAGCTAAGCACAAGGATTATGTTGGGGAAAGCTGTACATTTGCATGTGCATATTTGTCTATTTTTTCTATAAGTTTTATTGCAAGAGGTAAAAATTTTATTATTTAGATAATCTCAGTACCTTTTTGGCATTTTAGCCCTGTATAGGTTGACTTAGCAATTCAGCCCTTTGGAGGCATTAACTAGTCTTCTTTAAGTGTTGCATTTACATGGCTGTTCAGAAACTGCTGCCCAAATTTATTTTATATTTTTGTACAGATTCTGCAGTTTATTATATTGTTTTTTCTAAAAACAAATGCTGTTTATACACACAAAAAATAGCTATTTTGATAGGATATGCTCACATTGTTCCTGCATAATCGATGTACAAGAACCACTTGTACTTTTATACAGAGTTGTAATGTTTTATATGTGTATGGTGCAAAGAGAAAAATGGATCAAATAAATCTGCAGTTGGGTCTCCCTGAACGCAAACAGTGCTTTAAGAAAGGGCTGGGGGCTGTTTCACAAGAGTTTCACAAATATTTACTCGCTGCTGTAGCCACCTGTGCACTACTGTGATTTGTAAAACCTAGAGCCATGTCTACTCCAAGACCCATGTTAAACAGTTGGCAGGAGATAATTGTGAAACTTCATTCTAAGTGTTCTCTTGTGAGATCAAGGCTACTGAAAACCTGATCCTGAAGCCAGTATGTCAAGCAAATGTATATTATTTTTATTTTTAAGCAGAGTTTTGGGGGTTTTCCCCCTAAACTTGGAACAGCCAATTGTCGTTGTTACTTGAAATGTGTTACCATTTTAGCAAGTCAGCATTTCCTTAGCTAAAGTTATTGCGAATAATTTTAATGGGAATATACACACCATTTACAAACAATACATCTCTCTGTAATTTTTCTTAAAGAAGGCATACATGGTATTTGTTCCAATTAATTTGGATTGTTCAAGATTCCACTTGCCCTTTCTTGGAGCATTCTTTCTCCCTCACTGTGTTAATAAGTGCTGAAAAATGCAACTTCAGTATTACTGCAGTGAAGCTCATCTCTTACCTGCAGTGGATGGACTTATCTTAGTATCCATTGCTGTTGAAACTGGAGCCAGTTGTGTTTCATCACTTGGCATCTCCTCTAGGGTTTGTTTCTTGTATCAACCGCGTTACCTGCTTTACACTTTATAGACCTGTTTTACAATGGATATACAGACACAGCTTTCTATGCGTGTTTCCTTCCCCCGTAACACCTGAGAAGTCTTCTCATTACTGCACCAATAGCATTTTTATATTCATTGTGGTGTACATTTAATTTAAAAACAATGTTTGCAATGTATCATGCCTGTTGCTGAAATTGCTATGGCATTTTAGTTTTTCAATGGTACTTTAGCTGATGAGTGCAGGTTACAACCTATATTGTTGACATGCCTATGGCTTCTTTAGGAATAACTTTTATATTTATTTAAGAAATTTTAAATTATGTTTTATGTCATTTGGCAATATTCAGTCAATTCTGCTCACTTCTTGTCATGGATAAAATTGGGTCTTGTCTGCCTTTAAGAAGGCAGCTTTATAAATTGGCACTTTAAACAGGCCATATATATTTACTAGTAAATATATATAATGCACACATAGAACACAAAGCAAATAAATTTTGCAATGAAGGAATTGCTACTCTAAATGCAATGCATCATGTACAATTAGGAAATGCTTCTAGATCCTAATTAGTCAGTCAGTTTTAGTATATTTTAAAGAGGATTACTAACTCTGATCTGACTGTCAACATCTTGTTGTTGATATAATGGCAATTGTTTGCTTACAATATAGTATTTTATAACTTCAAACAGAATGGCATCAACCAACTGTAGAATTAGGGACCATTTTTAATTGCCGGCACAGGGCCAGCTGGGGGAGGGTTGCTCTGTTTTAATCCAGTAATGTTTGGCTATTGTTCATTCAGCAGCTTCCATTCCTTGTAAGAGAACAATCCTGCCACAGACTCCGCAACTTTTGTAACTGGAGCACTCAAGAAACCATGGCTACAACAAGGTGTATCAATCTGTATACAAAAACCTAATGTTGATTGTTCAGAACAATAACACGGTAAGCAGTTGATTATCATTGTTCTAAGTTATTGTAAATCAATCTTAACAACTGCCCTTTCTTTGGATTGGTTAATTGTGTTTTTAGACAAGCACCATATGTGAAGCAACAGTTCAAATGAATGCCATTTTCAGAGCAGTGAACTGCTGTTTAAAAGTGATTGTTTGAAGTCTCTTTGTATTTGCAGAACAGCAGAAAGAATCTCAAAATATACTTTACCACTTAAAAGAAATCTGTGTATCCTTGGTAATAAAGTAGGGAAAGCCTTAATAGAGTACTTGAAGGAAATTGGCAGGAGATACACAAAGAGCAAAACACCTGATTTATTAAATTAGGCAAAAGGTCATTAATTCTTATTTTGAACTGTAACCTTTAATTCTATAGATTGAAATGCTTGTTGGAATCTTCTACTTTGGCAGTAACTTTCTTTCTATAGCCTGGCCTTCTTGCAAAGGTCGTAGGAGAACAGTCAAGATAAGAATTCTTTATAAAAGATGAGTACCCAGGTGATGTATATTGACAGTGATGTGCAATGAAGTGACAAGATGGGAGCAGAACAAAAGAGCTTTGGATTTGAAGTGATTTTTTTCATAAGTTATTTATTCCTTTTGTTCATTGTAAATATATTTATTTTATTGTGAAGCTAACAACATCTGGATTGTAACATGTACAGAATGTATGGTAGGAATGTATTCTCTTGTAGGAATGTAAATCTGTATGGAAAGGGAATGGGAGTCTGATTCAGAGAGAACGCATTGGGTTCTATTCGGGATATGCACGGTTCACATTTATTTCCCTTCCCCCTACACACACACTTTTCCAACATGGATCTGGTTGTTTGAAATGTGCAAAAAGTATGGATGAGGGTGACGTTAATACTCAGAATTAGTCATAAAAATCAGGCTCGTAATGTGTCAGTTCCTTTAAAGGGGCCTTCTCTTGCACCCTTTAAAGTCGGATGGAGTCTTGAGTAGAAGCAGCAGCAATGTCAGCACACCACCGCTTTTCCTTTAGGGACTGATCTTGTAAATGCATGAGTAAGGGCAGGTCTACGCTACCACTTAAGTCAATTGAACTTGTGTTGCTCAGGGGTGTGAAAAACGTTCCGCCCTGGGCAACACAAGTTTTGCTCTGTCCACACGAGCACTATACCAGCGAGAGATGCCAATACAGCGGTGTAGCGTAGACTTACCCATAATCTTTACTCATGCAGCATTCCCCATGAAGTTTATGGGGCTATACAGGGAAGAAAGAGTTTGCAGGGTGGTGCCCTTACTCCAGGAAGTGTAACAGAACTGACATTGCATTTGTGCAAAACAATAAGAGACAGACAAAAAGTTGTAAATGCACCTTCCAAGTGCACCATGTTTTTTTTCCATAGGTTTTGATTTTACTGTTGCTTACTGGGCCTGATCAGGCAGTCCTTGCTCATACATAATTCACATAGTTCTTAGTGGGAATTTTGCCAGCAGTACAGGATTGGCCCCCAATAACAGTCGCTGCTCGGAGTCCTATTGGACTGTACATATCTGTATGCAAAGCAAGGAGAGATTCCTTTTAAAAGGAACTTTGAAGAGCAGTAAAGTATTCAAAGCATCTTTTCACGTTCCTCGTACCTGAAATGTCCAGTGTGAGAATAAACTCTTACCTTGTGCTATGGCCATTGTAGTTTTTTCCCTGCTGTATGTCAATAGCTTGCATTGTTTAAAATTCAGTGTTGTGATTCCAAAGTTTACACTTTCTTCAAAAACTAAATGAGCAAATTGTAATGGTTCTTGCCTGAGGAATGGTTTAATTCACTCCAAAGAGGTGTGCACATTGAATTAATTTTGAACAGATTTCAGCATCCTGCTTTTGTGAAAGTTGCTTTCAGTGCTTACATTAATGAGTCTGAATGTGTCTCAGAAATTAGTTGATTTTAAGTTTCCCTTCCCCCCTCTTTCAGGAAATAGGCCTAATGCAAATTCTGGAATCCTTTTTAAAAAAAAAACAAAAACCCTTTTTTAGAGGATTAACAATGTAATCCATGCTAGAATCTGTAAAAGCAGGGATTCTGGAAAAGGTGTATATAGTGTGACATGTTCAGTGCATGGTTGTTGAACAGGGCTTGTTATTGTCAAAAAGAAGGCTGTATTTTTTTTTCCCCCACAGACCTTAGCGCTGTGCCTTTTCTATGCAATATTACAGACATATACATCTGAAACCAGATTACTGTATTCACATGTAGGTATGAGCTGTAATCAAAACAATTGGACAAATGTACATGGAAATGAGCAGTCTTACTTTTGTAGTTTTATATTATACAATAAACAATTAAAAGATACAAAACTCTTGTCCCTGATTTTTTTTTTTTTTGATTTTTTTTTTTATGACCATAATGTGTTAAACAGGAATCCAGACAGGACTTGGGAGGCTTATTGACCTAGAAAGGGGTGTTGCATCCCCAGACTTCTCCATTCCTTATGAAGGTTAGGGGTAGCTGGGTAGGGGGCAGGTGACCTCACATAAAGTTGAATGGGACCGGTTGTGCAAGATACACGCACTCTACCCCTAGCTCAGAGGTGTGCAAACTATGGCCTGCGGGCCACATCTGGTTCGCGGAACTGTCCTGTCTGGCCCTTGAGCTCCTGGTCGGGGTGGTTAGCCCCAGCCCCTCCCTTGCTGTCACTCCTCCCCTTCAGCCTCAGCTTGCCGTGGCTGGCTCCGGCTGGGCTGCGTGGCTGCAAGCTCCTGCTGCACTGAGCGGCATGGTAAGGGGACAGGGAGCGGTGGGTTGGATAAGGGCCAGGAGATTCTGGGGGGCAGTCAAGGGATAGAGCATGGGTAGTTGGATGGAGTGGGGTAGTCACCAGTCAGGAAGCAGGGGCGGGCTGGATAGAGGGTGGGGTCCAGGGGGCCATTAGGGGCAGGGGTCCTGAGGGGGGAGGTTGGGGAGCCAAGTTTGGAGGGGCACAGCCTTCCCTGCGTGGCCCTCCGTAGAGTTTTGCAACACCAACGTGGCCCACAGGCCAAAAAGTTTGGCCACTCCTGGTCTAACTCCTTTGTGGAGTTTCCCCCGGAAAGGCAAATACAGCTTTGACCTGTGTTGCCTATGGAGCCCCCTCCATGGTAGGAGTTTCCTTGTAAGGGAGCTTCTCAGAGCAGCCATGGCCAGTGGCAGCTGCTGGTAGCGGAGCCCCACTGGACAAGCGGCGTGAGGGAACAGGACCCCCCCTAGGCACAGGCCTTCCATGGGGATAGATCTTGACCCCCATTAGTTGCCTCTGCAGGGTTGAGGGTGGTGCCTCATTCCACAGGGGAGCAGACCCGGCACCCCAGCAACAGCAAGTGGATGCCCCCTAGGAAGATTCTGCTCTCGGAGCCCCCTCCGAATGGTTTGGCTGTGGGCAGGGTGGGCCAGCCCTGAGTTTAGTGTGGGAGCAGTGTGGTCCTGGCTTTATCTCCTGTGGCGTTCATCACCAAGTGCAGTTGATTGGTGGGGCTGCGGCAGTTTGCAGAGAGGAGGGAACAGCTCTGCTCACACTGGCACTGGAGTGAGCCCCACGTAACCCTGGGGCTTTCTGTGGAGTGTCCCTTGATTTCAGCTGGTGCAGCTGAGAAGAGAATCTGTCCCGTTTTAAAGAGACAGAAGGCACTTAAGTTACGGTGTTAAAAGCCAGCTGGAATCCTTTGCTATATCATCCGCTGCTGGATTTCAGATGTCACCCTCTCATCCAGTTCTCAAGTGCGGCCACCAGGGACTTTTCTTGCGGCCTCAGCCTCCTGGGCTGTGACTTTTTTTGCGGGGGAAGGAGTAATGGCCTCTCCCCCTCCCAGATGCTACTGGATGATGATGATGCTTGCTGGGGTTGCCAGCAGGGGCTGAGCCCTGTACCCTCCTGGAGTCACCCGGGGCACAATACTGGCGGAGCAGGCAGCAGGTGAGGTCCCCGCCTTCCCAGGGGCGGTGGGGCCCAGTTTGGGGCTTCAGCTGTGGGGTGACGGGGCAGAAGGCTCTTTCCGGAGGGCTTCAGGCTCTAGCTCTCAGCTACGGCTTTGGGCTCCATCCTGGGCTCTGTCCTTCCCCACAGGGCTTTGGGCTGCCAGGCTCCATCCCCCCACGGCCTCCCGCATTCTCCTATCCCCCACCCCATTGCCCCAGGCCCTGGCTGCCTCCTCCAACCCCTGCATCCAGGGCTTAATTTGTCCCTGGGCTAAGTCTGTTGTGAAAAGTGCCCCTTGTATGTTTAATATCACTTTCACAAACAAAAACTGGCTGCAGATAAATAAATGACAGTGATTTGGACGTGGCTATGTGCATATTTATTTATTTTTCCTAAAGCTAATTAAGTGTTTTAGGGAAAAATGTGAGCGCAGCCACCAGCAAGAGTTGGTGGCCACCACTCTGAGGCCACCAAAATGTTTGTCCTGAAAACCCCAGCTCGAGGTGATTGGTATTTACTTCCCAGGATAGCAGGAGTGGGGAGGGAAGAGCTTGTCTTTGCTCAAGCATCTTTAAGCAATACTGAGTCTTATTGAGCAGACTCTACATCAGGATTGGGTTTTGCTGCGGTCAGGTACGGAGGGGTTGAATCACATTAGGCCTTGTGGATTTGCAGCGGGGGGGGGGAGGGGGTTGATCTCTTACCAAGTCAGAAGGGCCATCGGTACAGACACCAGCGATGCAGCTTGAGTTGGGGATTCAAAACTGCAGAAAAGAAGTGAGTTTTCCTGTCTTAACATGCCACAGATACCGTCTCGACTCCAGTGAACTGGCTCCCGTTACCGGAATCACAGCCAGCAATGGCAGGGGACTGCATTTCCAACGCTCAGGACAGCGCTGAAGACCAGCTGCTGCTAAGGTCTGTTGCTCAGCAATAGTAACAAGTGGCTGCAGGCTGCAAGAAATCCTGAGGCCAATGACAGGAGTGGGAGGCTTAAGGACAGGCAGGCTGGTGGTGATGTAGCAGGGGAATTTGCTTTCCTATTTCTCTTAAGACCAGGAACCATTTAAACAAGGGTGAAATGTAACTGTGCAATGATAAAGCAAAACAATCTCCCCACACTCTTAGATACCTCACCAGATGTGTAGTGTGTGCTCACTTTCCATAGCACACTCATTTGCACTGTCCACTCACTCTTGCACGTAAGGAATCTAATATTCCTGATAAAATATAAGGGATCATTAGCCTAATTGCCTAACTGGAGACTATTAGTAAAGGGTCCGGGCGGGGGAAGGGTGTGTTTTAAGTAAAACTAGTTTGGGTAACATTAAATTTTTAAAACGTCTTGTCCATTTATTCCCAGGGATCATTACTTTTGCAGAACAGCTATCGATTCAGTCAAAATCTCAAACCGTTCTAGAATAAAATTTCTAGCCTGCCTAGACTGGGGGTGGGGGGATTTGTCCCTTTTTTAAAAGCTGCTCATCTTTCCAGTTCAATAAGGGCTATTCCCTATACTGGCAGTGTGTTCTGTATCTCCCTGTAATGACTGGTCCATATTGGAGGAGAAGGACCTACTCCAGCTGCTAGATAACAGTTACTCTTTTACCACAAACAACAGAGGCTTGTGCTGTAGGTCCCAAGTGAGGGAAAGGGGGGCTGCTCTGTTATAAGCATGGATATAGGTGATTCTGACCTCACTCCGTGTTTAATTAGGTGCAGCACCATTGAGGGCCATGGAATTACCTCAGTGTAATCAGAAGCCTGAGCAGCTGTGGGGAGCTACAGACTTGCCACCTGCCTGGGGTGGGAGGGCCCAAGAGCAGCCTCTGGCCTGTGTCCCTGCTCCCCAGATCCCCCACCCAGGGCAGGTGGAAGGTCCGCGACTCTCCACAGCTGCCCCAGTGGCACTTACCATGCCCTGGCTGCAGCTCTGAGGCCCCACGCCCCCAGCTGGAAGCCAGAGCAGGGTAAGAGCCGTCCAGGACAGCTCTGGGGAGCTACGGACCCTCCATCTATCGAGTTAATTGCTGTGTAGACATCAGGGCTTGGGCTGGCACCTGGGCTCTAGGACCCTGCGAGGGTCCTAGGCCTCATGGAACCTCCACACTGCAATTAAACAGCCCCCGAAGCAGGCATCAGCTGGCACAGGCCAGAGCGGACAAACCCAGAGCAGAGACGTGTGGCCTTGTTTTTATGTTCTCCAGCGTAGCTGTAACCAGTGGCATGTAGACAAGCCAGGCGCTCTGCGTGCATCTGTCAGGACAGAGCCTTTTGCATGTTACCCCTGGAGTTAAAGACTAGACTGGAGCCTAGATTCAGCCTGCTCCCCCGGCCTGCCACAGGAAGGGTATGTGGGGCCGGGAGGAGGCTTCTCTTCCCTGTAATCTTGCCCGTTTGCCTGCTGGAGCAGAGGGAAGTGTGTCCCTCAGTATTTATCAGGGAAATAGTCCCCCATCTTTCCTACCTCGGCTTCCTTTTACCAGCCCTCTGCCTATCCCTTTTGGTTGCCCTGGCAGCCGACCAACCAGGAATTTCCCTATATATCACCCCACTTGAGCGCCCCCGTTCCCACCCAGGTACTCAACTAGTCACATGCCATGTTGCCAGTTTAGGTGTTTTCCGTCCCTCCCGTCCCTGTAAATTCGAACCCTTCCCACCCCCTCTCATTAGTTCTGCTGCCAACTGTGACTTGCTGGGGAGAGATGGACGGACGCTGGGCCCGGCGCATAGGCCTGCAGAGCCAGTTAGGTTCATTTCAATGTTGCGATGTTTAATTAGATTTAATTTGTCGCTTTATTCCTCTCCCTCTTTTGTAGTGGGGCCACTTCTGGACTCCAGCCTGGCGTTAACTCTGCCCCGAGTTTGATTAGAGCCCTCCTCAGCCTGGGAGAGCGTCCCCTGGAGCGGCTGTGGGAAGAACCAGTTAATGCCGTGCTCACACGCCAGGCCCCTCAATGGCAAACAGTGCAGGGAAGAGGTTAGTTGCAATACCTGGCTCGTCTGCTATTCCTTACTCGCTGCCCCCGGCCAGACCCCGCTCTGTCCCCACCTTCCTTGCAAACTCGGGCAGGGGCTGCCCATGCTGGCTGTCAGACGGGCTCTAGTGAGGTCCCTAAGAGGGCTCTATCCCCTTAGGAAAGCAGGCCAGGTACACTGCCTGGGGACACGAAGACCTGGGGTCATACAGTCAGGACTGAGTCAGGGAGAACAAGTTATTCAGCTCCGGCACAAGGTCTCCTGAGAGACTTACACCAGTGACAGCATCCTGGCCGGAGAAAGCAAAGGCTTTGTCCTGACAGGTACTTTCAGCGATTGGGGCCTGTCACCACACTTGCTGCC
Organism: Dermatemys mawii; assembly: GCA_007922305.1. Classification (NCBI taxonomy): domain Eukaryota; kingdom Metazoa; phylum Chordata; order Testudines; family Dermatemydidae; genus Dermatemys; species Dermatemys mawii. The sequence goes on along the minus strand of ML677359.1, from coordinate 10,328,089 downwards.
ATCCCGACTGACTGAGAACAGCCTCTCGCTCTGACGCTGCCTTCCTACTGCGCCCCCTCCCCCAGCATTCAAACCACCATGCCTCAGGCACTCCCAAAATCACCCCACCGGCTTAACTACCAGTAGATGTTACAAATAATAAATGGGTGCAGGGGGAGGAGGGTTACTGAATCCTCAGGGTAACCTTTTCTCCACAGCCAGGCGGGCTAGTGACCAGCTTCATTCATTGTCACTGAAAGCTGAGCGTCTCCAAGCACTGGGGCTTTAAGACAGACACTAACTGTTGTGGCGCTTTCTAAAAGTCGCTGGAGTTGGTGACCCTGCTGCCTCGGGGGCTGCCGTCCATTGGAGGACGTAGGGAGCGAAAGGTGGCTATTGCTTTGGTCATCCTGCTTGCTACAGGAAGATTTTGGAGCAGGGTAATTTCATACCTGTTGAGCTTGTTTCTCCTCCGCCACCCACTCAGGGGAGGAAAGAACAGTTCTAGGCAGCTCAGTGTAAGTTTAGTTCCCTTGCTTGGATGCTCTCCAGCAGAGCTAATGCAGTCAGCAAGCTCTTTTTTGTCCGGATTTTGGTCTTCTCCTGTCTCTGCCTGCTGGTAGGAGGAAATAAATCCACTTGGCTGGGCTGGTATGTGACGATACGGAGAAAAGAGAATAACTGGGACAGTGCTGCCTTTTCTGCAGCTGGAATCTCATCAGTTTGTATTGTAGTTTCCACATTAATAGGCCGGAGCCCAGTTTTTAGTCCCACAGTCTAAGCCCCGCGAGCCCTAGTCAATTTACCTGAGTGCTGAGACACAGTGCCATGGGGATTTTTATTACAGTGTAGATGCACCCGATGTAGTTTGTATCTCTCTTTTGCACACACACCCACCTACCCACATCCTACTCCGTTTATCAGGGAACCCTGCTGACGTTCATTTGTGTTCTGGAAAACTTCAGGAAGTTGTTGTCCTATAAGTAACCTGGCTTCTTTTTCATTACAGGCCCAAAGCCAGACATTCCCGGTGGATTTTGGGAGATTCCCCATCCAGCAGCTTGTGATCATTTCCGGTTATTTGGACTGGGACTGAAGAACTTGCAGGTTAATCTTTCCCCCTGTTTGTCTGCTTGTGAGTGCAAGGGAACATATTCCACCACTGTATGCTTTTAAGGCCAGGTTTCAGGGCATCACCTCTACCAGTGTATGTACAAAACTGAATGTGAACCTGCACCTTAAAGCAGCAGTTCTCAACCGGAGGTCCGGCAGCCTCCTGGGGGTGGGCACAAGTCATTTCAGTAGGGCCACAAAGCCTGTGAATGAAGCCTGGAGCTCCCTGGGCGGGGTGGGGGTGGGGGAGGGGGAGGCTGGGCTGAAGCTGGGAGCTGTGGGGCTGAAACCAAGGGGTTGAAGCCCCGAGCCCTGACACCCCACACAGGGCTGAAGCTGGGAGCTCTCATGGGGCTGAAGCCCTGAGCCCCAGTGCTCCCTGCAAGACTAAAGCCCCGAGCCCATGGGCAGAGTTGGAGGGCATAGGGGCATTGCAATCCAAACTACACTGCCTTACCCAGAAGGGACAGGCCCAGGGGAAGCCCCACCCCTCACTGTCCCTCTCTCCCACAGTCCCCCTCTCCCGAGGCCCCAACCCCAGCCCCAGGCTAGGTCAGAGGCCAGAAGCTGGGGCCGGGCAGGGGAGGAGGCAGCTCCTACTGCTCTGGCTGGGGCCATGGAGTGGGCAGCGGAGGCATTTCCCGTCTCCTTCTCCTGCTGGCACCTGAGGTTGCAGCTGCTCAGCTACCCCTCTCCCTGCACCCTGAGCTACCCCCTGCCTGCAACCAACCTCTGCTACCGCTACCCCCTTATCTACACCCTGAGCTACCCCCTGCCTGCAACCAACCCCTGCTACCGCTACCCCCTTACCCGCACCCTGAGTTACCCCCTGCCTGCACAGAGCCCCCACCTACCCCTCTCCCTGCACCCTGAGCTACCCCCTGTCTGACCCTGAGCTACCCCCTGCCTGCACTCTGAGTGGTTTTCAAACATTTTAAGCCGCCTCCCCACCCCCTGCACTTTGAGTTATAATTTTTGGTGGCAACCCGGGCAGACTCAGTGACCTGCTGAGGTGAGTCAGGGCCTGGAGGTGGTGCTTCCTCCCTGGGTCCTGCCGTGTTGGACTGGCCTGAGGCCCTCTGGGCTCTACCCCCCAAAACAGAAGTCAAACGATGCCTAAGTCCCCGGACCTGGAGTCTTCAGCACCGCAGGGAGGGGCGCCACTGCTTGAGGCTTCATTCATGGCCCCCCCGATACAGAAATAAGAAGGTGGAGAACCCCGGCCTTGTAGTGTCGATAGACTTAGCTTTAAGGAACTTCAAGGGGTAAAAACAGAGTAGCTCCTTAATCATAGAATATCAATCAGGTTTGGGAGATCATCTAGTCCAACCCCCTGCTCTAAACAAGACCAGTCCCTAATTAAATCATCTAACATATTTACTCCATACACCTAAATGGTCCCCTCAAGGATTGAGCTCACAACCCTGGGTTTAGGAAGTCAATGCTCAAACCACTGAGCTATCCATTGCCCTGCAGAGCTGCTACATACTCAGTGCCATCCCACTGGATGAAAGTGAGGACAGAATTTGCCCTATATCCCTCAGTATGGGGCACTCTGACCTAAGCCTAGCCCTTCAACTGTCCCCCTGTTCTGCTAGGGCTTCCCATCCTGCATGGCCAGTAACACTGTGGTCCTGTGACCGGGGCAGGACTGGTGCAAGTTTGAGACTCCAGGACTGTAGGTCCTTCCTATTTCCAATGTCTAGGGGCAGTGTTTGGCACTCAGCTACATCCATGCAACTCCACCAATTACAGCTGGAGGTGTGTGAGGGGGGCAGAGGGGGGAATCATTTCCCTGTAGACTATGAGCTAGACGAATTGAAGGAACGCAAGGCAAAAATGGAATGTGGGAACAGGGAGATAAAGGGGAGAGGGAGATCATGGCTTGAAGCCAAACAGACATGAAGAGGGGGAGCTAAATGCAGTCCATCCATGAACCTAGTGAGTGTATATCTGCCAAGCCAGGCAGGTGCCTCACAGTGTTCTAAGGAGAGCTGGGTGATTGTGTCACAGTGACTCCCCCCCCCAGCCCCCAGGAATAGCAGCACAACACCTGCATCCAATGTGGTTGTGCTCGCGCACCTTTTTCTTTCCGCTAACACCCTAGCGATCGAGCTCATTGGCAGGAATGTTCACAGAAACTAAGGACAGGTCCACACTACCCGCCAGAGTGGCAGGTAACAATCGAGGCATCGGGGGTCAATTTATTGTGTCTAGTCTAGATGCGATAAATCGATCCCCGAGTGCTCACCCTTCGACTCCGGTATTCCACTGCCGCGAGAGGTGCAGACGAAGTCGACAGGGGAGCAGCAGCAGACTCACCGCTGTGAAGACGCCGCGGTAAGTGGCTCTAAGTATGTCGATGTCAGCTACGCTATTCTCGTAGCTGAAGTTGCGTATCTTAGATCAATTCACCCCGTTCCCAGCGTAGACCAGGGCAAAGAATTATAAGCAAATGTTAGTGAATATTCCTTTAAAGCTACATTGATCTCACATACATGACTCTTTGCACCAGAAACCTGCTCCTAAGAGTTACATTCAACTCTTCAAAGGCCAGAAACAATCAGACATATTGGGCTAGAAGGGCCTGCAGGATGCAGGATTTCTTGTCCCTAAACCATCCAGCCTCCTTTTGAAAGCCTCCAGTGAAGATGTCTCCACAACTTCCTGAGGTGTCTGTTCCATTGTCCTCCTGTTCTTACCGTTAGGATATTTTTCCTGCGATTTAATCTAAATCTGCCGTGCTGTAGTTTGAACGCTTGGCCTCTTGTCCTGCCCTCTGTGGCAAGAGAGAACAACTTTTCTCCATCTTTTTTATGAGAGCCTTTTAAGTATTTAAAGACAGCTATCATATCCACCCTGAATCTCCTCTTTTCCAAACTAAACATACCCAGTGCCTTCAGCCTTTGCGCGTACGACTTTCATTCCATCCCTTTGATCATCTTTGTCACTCACCTCTGGAGCCTTTCCAGTTTCTTTACATTCTTTCTAGACATAGGTGACCAAAACTGGACACAGTACTCAGCTGAGGCCTCACCAGCACCTAGTAAAGCGACGACTTGAATGCTATGTCTCTGTTAATGCAACCTGAAATTGCATGTGTCTTTTTTGCAACAGCACCCCATCTCTGACTCATGTTGGAGCTGTGATCCACCACAACACCCAGCTCCTGCTCAGCGCTGCTGCTGCCAAGCCATTCCCCCACAAGTCTGTATTTGTGCATTTGTTTTTCCTCCCTAAGTGTAGTGCCTTACATTTGTCTTTGCTGAATTTCATGTTGCTGGCTATAGCCCAGTTCTCCAGTACCATGGGACTCATCCAAAGTAACCAGCGCCCCTTAAATTGCAGCCATTCAATATCCATAACCTAGCAGCTTGTGGCCTCTGAAGAGCCCAAGAATTATTTGCAGAAATTAACATGATTATTCAAATGGCTGTTTGACTGCGTGGCTGTGTCTGGGCTTATGGGTGCTAGTGGGACGTAAACAATACCTAATGACAACTAACACCTTTATGAATATTGCAAACGGCGGCTGGACAGAGCAAGGGGGGAAATCTGTCTAGTGAACCAGTTGCTATGAATTATTCAACCAGCTTCAGGCCTACACCTCAGGGACAGGCGCACAGGCCTCGCTACTTCCCAGAAGGGTTAAGTGACCACTGGGGGGGCTGTGCTTAGCACGTGGAAGAGGGACCCAGGCTGGGCTCTAGGTTGCTGCAAGCCCCACCTGACTCTCCTGCCAAAACTCCTATTCCTCCCCTTCCCCTCTGCTGCCTCCCAGCCACCCCGCTCAGGGCAGGAATTGGTGTGAGGGGACCAGACGGAACCCAGAGCGGCTCCAGGCAGGAAGATGGGAACAGGGGGCTAATGGCCCACTGGGGGTTGCGTACAAGGACGAGAGAGGGGAGGGAACAGGAGCTATGGAGGTGAGACTTCTTTGGGTTGGGATGATGAAGTAAGAGCACAAGGGCAGAAGACAGGGTGACCACAGCACCGACTGAAGACTCATCCTGGGAGAAGCTGAGTGCGCTGCCCTCACGTGCTGGAAGTGGACACGGCCCCAGGCCATAGGTGCTCAGTCACGCCCAGGATCGGCCCACACCATGCGCAGAGGCTGGAACAGGTGCTGAAAATCACCAGCCCGCCATGTAGTTAATCTTTAATCACCCCCTGGCCTTGGGGGTCAGAAGGCAGTAACACTCCCAGCAGGCTGCTGCATCCACACAGCAGAGGGAATCCCCCCTATTGTCCTACCCCTATTTGTCTGACTGAGGCCCTTGCTCCTGAGGTAAGTGACGGCAATTCACAGTGGCTTGGAGCACTCCAGCCTTACCCCACCCATTAACTGCCCAAATCCCAGCATGGAGCACACGCACGTTGATTCAGAAGTAGCACAGTGCAGCCACGTCTGGGCTGAGCCAAACCCCATCATTAATTCTCTGCTCTCACTGAGTGTTTCGGAGTCAAGTTCCACTTTGCCTGGCTGGTTATTTTCTGACGGGATGAGGGACACACAACACGTTAAGCCTGGTGAAGTCATTCTCTCAAACTTGCTGTACTGCTTTCAGTGCTGAGTCTCTTCCACTGGGTCACATCAACAAGATTTCAGCCCACAGGAATGCGGCTCTTTGCTAGGTTTACTCTCATCCATGTACAACTTTCTACCTGTACCAGGCAAGCAAAACACAGCCAGGAAAGACCATGGCCCGTTTGTGTCAATTTCCTCTTCTCGGGTACCCTGGGGTAAATCTGGTGTTAACTCTCAGCTGTAAGTGAAGAGAATTTGGCCCTTTGGTTTCAGACATGCCCCCACATTGTTCCAATCATGTGTATGCCAGAAATGTGCAGGCTGTTGACAAAGGTGTCAAACAACATATTGTAATGAACATGCTGCTAAATGTGCCTTTGCATCTAGTGCACGCAGGGACAAGTCCTACTATAAAATGTGGTAGTCAGATGAGGTTAACTTTGTGGGTGAGGACTGTCAACTAATAACCATGGAAAGCCAACATATGGTCATACCCAATTACCAGGTGTTTAAACCTAACTAGCCTTGTCCACACTAAGGGGAAAAAATCAAGTTTAACATCATGTCAGTTAACAAATAGTCTAACATGATGCCATTCTCACCTGTGGACAAAGCCCGGGGCTTAACATGTACCCTCACCATAACTCAGAAGTTGTATATCACACAGCAAAATAGTTGCCATATAACTCCAGAATAGGCTGTTTGAAATACATCTTTCCCAGGATTGTATGTTGTGTCTGTGTTAACACAGGGGACAAACACCAGACACCTACCGCTATCATGAATTCTATCACAGAACCCCGAGAGGCACCACATGAACAATTTACCACCATATAAATGTGGCGGTAGGAGCAGCTGCAACATGTGCGTGGTCACTGGGGTGCTCTGAAGTTTGTATGTGAGTGTAGTGCTGAGTTTTTATACATATGTATATAATAAAATCACTTAAGCAGCAGCGCTAGCTAAGCCTGATGAAATACAGGCTTTTCTAGCACCATTGCCTTGGTGACTGCAAGAGTGACTTGAACACACACACAGAGAAAACAAACTGAAAACCACTAAGCACTTCTTGGCTTGGCAGGAGAATCTTATTAAGCCTCTGAATCGTCCCACAGATTTGGGACCTTGTAAAAATTAAATTAGCCTGACTTTTTATTAGCACGGCGAGAAAGGACCCAGGCGATTAAGATACAGTAACTTCTATTGTGAGTCAATTTTTCACTCTGTTCAGTTTTTTTTCCATGTAAACCGACAATTAGTGAGGAGTCTTACTACTCTCAGAAAGAGAATACAGTAGTAGTATTTTTTAATCTTCAGGATGCAGTTTTCCAAATTTCCTTGAATTGCCTTGGCCTGGGTGGAGTCACTGCCATACCGCAGTGGGATTTCATCTCCAAGTCTGCTTTTAAATGATTGCTCAGATGTCATTTGCTCTATGCTGCATCGCTGCAGTGCTGTATTTACCTATGGATCAGGCAGGTCAAGGCCCAGGACAGCTGTAAACAGGGGGCAAAAAAACCAGAGAGAGAAGAGATACACAGGCACTTCCAGAAGGATTTTCCCGAGTCCATCATTTGTTTCAGTATAGACAGCTTGATGGTTCTCTGATCAGTTGGATCAACGTACTGGGTTTTTACTTCCTGCTGCGAGCTAGTCTGGCCTAGAAGGCAATTTAATCTTGGCTCAGGGCAACAGCAAGGATCTAGCACTGTTGTTGCTCCATCGCTCAGTCCAAGATATATTTGCTCCACAAACCAGAGGCAGAAGAGGGAGTCAATGTGTTTTTCAAAATGCTGTCTCTTTAATTTGATGGCACTAGTACATTGAAAAGTGCACTCAGCATAGCGGGACCTAAATTTCCACCAGAACACCTGGCCAAAAATGGACCTCAATGGCTCCGGTCAGCACTGCTGACTGGGTCATTAAAAGTCAGGCTCCCTGCCTTGGTTCTGCACAGCTCCCGGAAGCAGCGTCATGTCTCGTCTCTGGCTCCCAGGATTAGGGGCAGCCAGGAGGCTCCACATGCTGCCCCATGCACCAGCTCCCATTGGCCAGGAACTGCAAACAAAGAAAGCGGCAGCAGCAGTGTCTGAGGATGGGACAGTGCAGAGGCACCTGGCCATGCCTCTTCAGAGGAGCCAGAAGGGGGACATGACGCTGCTTCTGGGAGCTGCCTGAAGTAAGCGCTGCCTGGAACCTGCGCCCCCTGACCCCCTCACACCCCCATCCTCTGAGCCAGGCAGGTGAAAATGAGCAAGGGAGTGAAGGTGAGGAGAGTAAGCGACAGAAGGAGGGGGGATGGAGAGTGGAGGTGGGCCTCAGAGGAGGGGGGTGGGACAGAGGGTAGAGCAAGCATGCTCAGTTTTGTGTGAGTACCCTTGCAGGACAGCACACTGCAGGGCCTCCAGGGATCATGCCGAGGTACAAGTGTTAAAAACCCCCATCCCTCCCACCCTCTGTCTTTGAAAATAGTGACCTGCCAGCTTTCTACTGCACAAGAAAGGGAAGCAACAATTTATAGGGGGAGAGGAAGTTACTTTCCCGTTCACCGTCAAATGACGTTTCAAAGATGGTTTTATTTATTTAGTGACGCCGCAGTGAAGGAGCAGTCATTCCACGTCCATGAGCTGGCAGGTGAAAGAGGATGGCTCATGGCACCACAGATCACAGCGCTGCCCTTAGGGAGGGGGAAACAATCAGCTCCTAAGTAACAGCATGTGTGTGACTGCTTCCTGAGGCGGGTACCCCATACAGACAATAGCACAGACCAGATGCAGAGGGAACCCTATCAAATCTTCTGACTGAGGCAGGTAACATATTGAGTGGAAATAAAGTAGGAAGATGGGAGAAACAGGCTAGGGCTTTCCCGAATCTCAATACACTGCTATGAAAACTGAGTCTTCTGAGGCCAACCTGTGAAGCACTGTGTAATGGCCCTGGTGGATTTCTAGCCATGGACCTAACACCAGAGGATGGATTCATTTTGACCACCACTAACGGATATTTATTTTACATGTATATAGCATCTTTAATCCCCAAGCACTTTACAAGCATCAGCATGAAATGCAGCCACCTCTGGGGTGAAGGGCAGCAGGGTGGGGTCTATTGGCACACACAACAAGCCTTACAACAGTCAGGCAGCAGGGAATGTTAGGCAAGGACATCAGGGCAAACCTGTGCTCCAAGCTGCCAGGGAATCTTTCCTTTCTAGTCAGGACAGGACCGCAGTGTCTATGGTCTCACCCCCACAGTAAACAGCATGGCACTCGAACGCTCTCCCTCCAAGGGAAGAAAGGATATTTCAGCATTTGGCTCCATGCTTCCAAGCAATCCCGCTTTTCCCAATCCCTGTGCAGTGCACCCAGCCCCAAACGCTCAGAAATGATGAGCGCCTCCCCCAGGCATGAGGTTGCCTGAGAAAGCCAGGAGAGTTTTACAAACTAATCAACCGCTGGTTTCTTTTCCTGGTGCCTGCTGGTTGCTGAGTCTCCGGGGTGCTCTTGGGGCATTTTTTTTCTGCAACCCTGAGGGCTAGAAACTTTTAGTTTCAAACTGAAAGCAGAGATGGGTATGCAATGGCGCGAGTCCAGCTGCCGGGGTTTTAAGGAAACACACTAAAATCCCAGGAGTGGCACCACTAGGCAGTGCTTCCCCACCATGAAACCTGCCCCTCGGGCTAGGGGCTGGAGGCATTTTGCTGATGCTTGAGGAGACTGTACCCCCATGCAGCGCGGTGCTGGCCTGCGTGAGGGAGGCCCGGGATTCCCAAAGCTACTGTACAGAGAGAGCTCTGGTTTTTCCACCCTGGGGCCGCAGGCTGAACAGAGGGCTCTATTGTGAGAGACTGGAGCCAGGGAGACTCGGCTACCAGTTCTGTCCCCCAGCCAAATCCAATCTCTCCCCCCCTGCGGTTCTTCTCCCCTCCCCTCCCCCTGAGAGAAACAGGAGCTCCACCCCCCCACCCCCCCCGCAGCAGCTGGGCAGCCTCACCCTCCCTCCTCTGCTGGCTTGTGCAGCAACCCTTGCTCCCTTCAAGTGGCTGGACCCGCGCCAGCTCTTCTCCACCCTTGGCCTCTGCTGCTGCTAGCGTGCGTGGCCGCCCTCGCGCACACTGCTTCCTGGCCTGAGGGAAGTGGGCAGGGCAGGACGCAGCAGGAGTGGGAGCAGGGCATGCCAAGAATGCAGGACAGACCTGCAGGCAGGGTGGGAAGGGGCCCAGCTGGCAGGGGTGGGTGGGGCTGGACAGGGCTCCTCCTAGGGGCTTCTTTGGCCCAGCACCTCTCAGGCATAATCCCAGGAAACCGGCTGTGGAGTTGCCAGTCCAGTCTCTAGAGATACAGTTTCAAATCCACGTTCAGAGCACCCGTCTCTCTCTCTCTGGGATGAGGGAAATGCAAGCACAGTACGTGGGGGAAGTTCAAAGGCAGGTGTTAAAACCTTGTTTGGGGAGTAGGTGTTTTATGCAGCCGTTCATACCGCACCCACCCAGCACTGGCAGCCCTATACTGTCAGGCCCGCCAAATCATAAGATTGCTGTAAAACACACTTAGATTTTAACAAACAAATATCGTTTGGGATTCTTACTGTCTGCCTCTGACTTCTGAACCTTGAGGGATTCATATTTTCAAACTTTTCTCTGCAAACCCCTGGGCCAGAAATTTGCTTTTCTTCAGAAATGAAAGCTGAGATTCTCCTGTAAGCACAGGACTCCTGGAGCTGGGGCTTCAAGCAACACACCAGATCTGAGGAACCTCACTTTAAAATGATGTATGCTGGCTCCACTGCCATTACCATAGTGCCTGGAAATTTTTGAGGGGTTTGGTTAGGTCCATTGCAGAGATACGAGATTCAAATCTAGGATTTTAGGCCAGGCTTCCCTCTGTTTCCCAATCCAGAAAGTGGAAATAATCAGGCTCCTTGTATCCAGCCATTCCAGGCTGAAGGCTGGGTGTGGGGATTGGATTTTCAGTCCCGCTCCCAGGACAGCTCAGAGCTCACAGTGGGAGCATAAGCTGGCCCAGAAACGTGTGTTCCTCTCTGAGGTGTGCCTGGCCCCTATTCCAGGCTTCGAGTCTTATCTGCCCGTGTTGCCTCAGTGGAGGGAAAGGGCAGCGGTTCCCTACCAAGGCAGCTGTGAAGAGCTTTTCCGTGAGCTCTCCTTCCTGGAGCAGCTCTACAGCTGGCAGCTGAACCTTGATGCTCCCTTCAGAGCTTTCAGCAAGCTAACCTTTCCCCTGGATAGACCAAGCCACCCCAGAGCCAGCAGCATACGTAACCTTCCAGGACTGGCTGAGCCTAGAAGGCTGAAAATATTTCTGGATGGATCAGGCCCTGGATGTCCTATTCCTCCAGACATAACAGCTGCTGCACCCTAAGGGGTGAATCCTATAAGAAAGCATGTAGGGCTCTGCTGGTTTTTGGTTTTGCTTCCCCGGAGAGGAGTAAGAGTCTAGTTGGTTCATAGATGCACAAATCCGTCTTCGCATCTCAAAGAGAGGGGCACAGCCCAGGCTGGCCAATCTCACACCTGCTACTCGAGCTCTAAGGAGGACAATCAGATGATACGGTGGCTTTTTGTTAACGCTGGGAGTGGATACAAATGGGCTTCTGACACCCCACTGCGTAATCTTGACTGGACACAAATATTTATTGTTTTGACTAAGACAATACAAGGCAGTTCTCAGCAGCAAATACCCTAGATATGAAAAGGGACAGTCTGGCTTGTCTGTCAGAAGTGGAGATGATTAAATACACAGAGGTGAGGTGTTTTACAACTGAAACCTGTTGGGCACTTCTCAGCCACTTCTGAGATGTGTGGAGGGAATTAGGAGGTGGACACCTTATCACATGTGCAGAGTTTTCAACTGTTGGATTACACCCTTTTGTCTCCACGGTATAGGGTGACCAGACAGCAAATGTGAAAAATCAGGACTGGTGGTGCAGGAGTAGTAGGAGCCTGTATAAGGGCTGGTCTTCACTAGCACGGGGGATCGACTGTAGATACGCAATTTCAGCTATGTTAATAACGTAGCTGAAATCAGCGTATTTACATCCGACTTACGTGCCATCCTCACGGCGTTGGCGGTCGGTGGCGCGCTCCCCTGACTTGCGCCTTTTGGCGAGCTGGAGTTACGGAGTTGAGGGGGGTGCTGCTGGCAATTGATTTATCGCGTCTTGACGAGACGCGATAAATCGATCGCCATAAGATCGATCTCTCCCGGCTCTAGTGCAGACAAGCCCTAAGAAAAAGGCCCCAAAATCAGGACTGTCCCTATAAAATCAGGACATCTGGTCACCCTACCACTGTGAAGTTTGGTTCAACTCTCCTCAGGGGCCGGGGGGATAGGATATGGATTGTGCTGCTGGGGCTACAATAGCAGCAGTTCTTCCCCCATGAGCAGAAACTTTTCCTTCCTTGGTGGTGGTTAATGTGTGGTGGTTTTGTGCCTCCCTGCTTTCCAGGAACTTGCTGGTTTCATAGGAAAGGAACGATGCCAGCTTCATTTTCCCTCAAGCCTGGATTCCCTGGTGTATCAGTGGCCGCTCTCTCGCTTTTTTAAACAAACAGTTATGGTGAGTATCCAGCAGCACCAGGCTGCAGCTGCACTTTTCTCAGAAGAGGGAAGCAGAAGGCGCTGAAAGTCTGAAACTAGAGCCCAGTTCTCCTGTATTCCTGCCACAGCTCCCTTGTCTGCTTCAACCTGTTTTGCTTGCTGCAGATACACGGGAGTCTATCATCAAGCCTCTTCCTTGGTCAAGTGTTTCTTGGATGTAAATTCAAGCATGATCCAACGTGCTGAGGGCAGCAAACAACAGAGGGGGAGCAAACACCCAAACCGCAGCATGACCTGGAGAGATTAGAGCAGCAGGGGCTGCAGGCAAATAGCGCAGATTCGGTACAAATAAGCGTAAAAGTCTTGCACTCAGAGGAAATCAGCAGCACAGAAAGAAAACAGGGGGACAGCCCAGTGACCAAGCGGCCCCTGCCCCTGCATTGAATCAAATTGAGTTTTGTCTGGGCTCCTTTGCACTGTTCTAACGTTACTATTTCAGGGGCACTAGACATACCCCTGGGCAGGGCCAAGAGAATCGCTCTGAAGTGCACTCTGCTGTACCTTTTCACCATGTTTTACCAACGTCACGCTGCAGAACTAAGCCAGCCCTGAGGGAGTGGAATGGGTTATTGTCTAACTCTTGCAGAATTGGTACCAGGAGATCCACACTCCTGCTACTGGAATGGCTATGCAACGCTGAGCTCTGCAAATAATTTTTCTCCCCATTACACCAGTGCATGAAAACACTAGGGTTTCACAGCTGAAACTAAGGGCATTATTATTATTTGCATTACAGTCAGGCTGGGGGCAGGGGGGCAGGACGGGAAAGGGGAGGATTATGCTAGGCACTGTAAGCATGTAGTAAGAGAGTCACTGCCCTGAAGTGTGGTGACTGCACAGAGGGCATCTTTAAAACATAACTGAGAATAGATGGCGCATGTTTTCATTAGGGAAACATACAGTGCTGACATGTTGGTGTGGCATTAAGCTAATGTATTCCGTAGCTTAATTAGTTTTCACCATTCTTAATGCTGTTTATTACAGTAGTGCCGAGGGAGAAACCTATTGTGCTAGGTGCTGTACAAACAGAGAAGCAGATGGCCCCTGCCCCGCAGAGCTTACCATGTAAATGGGCGAGACAGACCAGGTGAGAGATGGGATAGAACACACAGACTGGCCTACGTGACAAGAGCAATTCTCAAGTCAGTTCCATACCTTTTTTGGGGGAGAGGGAAGGGTAGGGAAAGAGGGAGAGGGTTGAAGTAAAAAGCCAATCAGCACAGGATAGAGGAAGATTTTCTGAATATCCTGCTCTGACTGCTTCTGCCCCTACTGGCTGGAGTCTCTGTCATTTCTTTTGTTTCTATGTGCTACTGCTATCAGTAATGGTGCCGTATCTTCAGGCAGGTTCCTAGGGTCCCAAAGGTCATCACTGGTATGAGAAACCACTTCCCAATAGCAGCAGTCCAAGTCCAACAGATGGTAGAAGAGCATTTATACCCTGAACCGCTGCAAAAGAAATACAGCAGCTGAGAAGCAGCATCTTTTTCAGTAACCCATCTTTCTGCTGCTAAGTAGCAGGCTTGCTGCAAAGCAGGTAACATTACTGTATTTCAGGTCTTTGCCACAGCTGTGGGCATTAGCTATGTTCATTGAGAAAGAACATTTCCAACTATTATACCTCCAGTACTCAGGCTGAAATCCCCATTTCCCCCTGTAATGCAATAAGCAGGCATTCTTCCTGTATCACCTGTAAACCAACAAAGACCTGTGCACACTTAGAAGGCAAGAATCAATTCTCAGGCCTGCCAGTCAAATCATGCAGGGCAAGAGGTCAATGAAGGGGAGGTGGAATTCTGTGCACGAGACCTGTTATTTACTAATGAGACTTCAACTGTAATACTCCCTATCCATAGCTATCCAGAGGCGTCTCTGCCACTTTGACCAAAAATCCGTAGGGAGACGGACCTCTCAAATGTAGCTGTGGTGCTATGCCAGGAGCAACAATCCTGCACTCAACTCCTGGGCCCTGAGTTTAGACAGATCATGAGAATCCACTATTCTCATGGACTTCCACTGGGTTGTGGGTGCCAAGCTCTTCTGAAAAATCAGGCCCCTGTTATCCTACTTCCAACCCAGAGGGAAGGGTGGTGTTCTCCTTTATCCGTTTAGATGTGGGCATTGCTCTGTAAGTGGCATTCGCTTTTCAGATCATTACTCTGAGATGCCTCTTCAGCTAACATACTGCAGTGTACTAGCATTTATAAATACCAATCATTCGCACGGTCTGGAGCCCTCACAAGGAGCAGAGAAAACGGCAGGATTAAAATCGGACTATGCAAAGCCAGATTCTGCTCTTAGCGCCACCAGCGTAAATCAGCTGAGGATCTGGCCCAGTTTGGCTTGAGTAGAATCACTCTACAGTTATGCACACTAAAAAGAGCAGAATTTGGCCCTTCTCAACTGGAACCTCAAGATCTCATACACATTCTCAGCAGAGTGGCTTTAATACACAAAGAGAATTTATCATGCAGACTGAAAAACTTCAGTAGTGTGCAGAGAAATAATAGTCCCAAAGTGCCAGCACAGTCCTTTGCCATACTGTTCAAGTCTGCACCATCCCATAATGGAAACATATGATGCCCACACCAGTCTGATGGGCCATGTTGGAAAAGGCTGAACTCTCTACCCCTTCGTCGCAGGGCTGGGAAAGAACTGGCTCGTGCAGTCTCCCTGTATGAAAGGGCACCCTTCCTGCTGTATGAACTCTCACTGCCAGCTCACTAAGGAGCCTCACTGATTTGGAGCCTAAAGGAACAGCTGTTTGGCCCTCCCTCTCCACCCCTTTCCCTCCTCCCCAGCCAAGAGAGGAGGAAGGTTGCCAGAGCAGACGCCAGATGGGTGGAGACAGAGAAAACCAGAGAAAAGGAGGGAAAGCTGAACGCTTACGTGCACGAAAGCAGCCATGCAGCTGCTCACTTTACCACTATCAGAGCCAGTCACAAGGAAACTTTAGTAACTTACAATATTCCTGACAGCCGCGTGATGCCACTGGCAGATAGACCAGCAGCTCCGGGTAGATTTTTGACTTGCTTCAGGGTTAACTGAGCAACAGGAGAATTTAGTGCTCAATAATGCACAGTAATTTCCCCTACTGAAATATTGGAGCCTCACAAACTCTCTGGTACTAGAACTGTCTTGTGCGAACAGGCACAAGTCATCTCAGTCCCTTGGATAGGGACAAAACATCGGACACAAGATTATTCCAGGTGAGTTTAAAGAAAAGAAACTCGTGTGTTTGCCTGTTTCCATTCTGGTTCTAAACCAGCCACGTTTGTGTTTGTACGAAGACTCAATGCTGCCTAAGAGCCAAACTGTGTCCAGTGATTGCCTTGGAAATACACAAAACCAGCCTTTGCAGTTTTAAATAGGGCTCAAACCCCCCATCCCCACTGCTCCCCTTCTCTAGTCACCCGTCAGCCATGATCACAGGACTGGGCCAAGGGCATGGGGAGGGCTCGGGGAGAAGATTCTTTGTGGCTAACCACACAACTCCCTTTCTATTAAAGAGAGTGGGTGTTAGGAGTATAACCTCTGTGCCGGCCCCAGCCTTCTCCTAGGAGAGCAGCAGAGTTTGGTCGCTTGCGTCCATTACACAGCTGGCAGCATTTACAAGGGACAATTCCCAAACTGGGCCATTATAGGGTGCAGGAACATTCTGGTGAATTTTAGAGCTTTACGAGCCTTTATCACAGCACCGTGTCTCAGGGGGACACTGAGGCAGAAGGTTAAGGGGCTCAGCTGAAGGCCAGTGAGAGTCAGTGGCAGCGATACAGTTATAATGCATGAGGCTCCTTGTGTTCAGTCCCGTTATTATTTGTATGGCCAAAGTACCTAGGAGCCCTGGTCACGGACCAGGATCCCAGTGTGCTAGGCACTGTACAAACCCAGAACAAAGCCCAGCACCACTGAGCGGGCCACACGCTGCAAAGAAGTCAATTGGGTGGGCGCTTTGTGACAACACTAGTGTCATGAGAAGCCATAGGAGCAACCCTATGCCCTGCAGCCAGAAATCAGTCTGCTATCGCTAAGGCCAAGGGACCTGTGGCCATGGTGCTGGGGCCAGCCCCGGGTGGTAGTGGTGGGGACTGTGAATAACTCATGATCTTTAGGCGGGGAGAAAGAAAATGGAGGTCCCTAAAAGCAGGAAGTACTGACAACTACAGGCTTCACCAGTCAGAGTGGGGAGTAAAGCAATCTCCAAGCCCATTCGCGTTCCTGTCCTCCTAGATTAGGAAGGACTGTTTATTAGGCCAAGAGCATGTTGGTTGGCCAGGTCTTCTACAAATAGCTGTGCCTGCAGTGGCACAGAAAGGGACTTGCCTTGCTTAAGAAAATGCGGGATTCACTGCAGACTCCCCGTTTCACTTGGGTTTGTGCCACAATGAAGGGTGCTCGACATTATTGCACTAACACATTGGGGTGTCTGCTGCATTGTGAAACTTTTGCCTGTGTGTGGGACTTAAATACAACACAACTCTCCCCAGGTACCAGCCACCTGAGCAACTGGAGCTCAGTTATAAAGAGTCAGGTGCAACCAAAGGAGCCTGCTTTTCGCCAGTTGTGTAATACCTTCCAATTACTAGTCTAAAGAGCTTAAGGCTCTGGGGAGTTTCAGCACAGGCTGCTTACATCCTGCCATTTAGAAGATTAAAGCCATCTTGAAAGCCACACCTGGCCTTGGTAGCAGGGCGGGCTGCAGTTCTCACTGTCTGAGAGAAGCAAGCACCGAGCCAGCATTTCGTCCCTTAGTGATTTAAGAGTGAATTGGTCACATTTCACTGGACAAGCTGAGACAAAGGCACAGACAACACACCATTCAACATTATATACCTGCTAAACTGCACTGAAATCAGCCCTTCCACATGGTATTCCCACTCCTCCTCCATGCGTCCAAAATCCCAGCATTTTGATAACATCCAGACTACAATTACAGCTGTGATAGAGAACTCACTTTCATCAAGGGTGGGTTCTGACCAGGCTATAACATGGTTTGATTTTGCTTGCAAGGACCAGACCAAACCATGTTATAACCATAAGGGCGACACCACGATTCCCTTAGCATGGTTAAAAGACACAGGCAAATCCAAACTATGTTATAGCATGGTTAGAACACATCCAGGTCATTAACGTGTTCCTTACCTGGGTTGTGATAGAGCAGACAAGGCTAACGTGGTTTGTACATTTATTCTCCTTATTCAGTAAAGCTGGTAATGAAGGTGCATGGAACTGGGAAGAATTGGAAGACAGAGCTCCAGACCAGATCAACTGTGAAAGCTAATTGACAGTGAAATTTTGATTCCTCGGTTTTGCTTTGTAAAGTGAGTTAGAATTCATTTGAAACCACAGGATCATATAAACTATATTACATGCCCAAAACTACGTTCAAAAGAACATTAAGGCAAGCACTCAAGTGAGGAAATGCCAAAAACAAGGTTGCCTGTACAACTTTAATTCAGCCTCCTTATGTATATGCATGATGATACAGTTTAATTACATGATCACACAGTTATTCTGTATATTTTTAATCTCTCACATTCAATATGTGGCCCTAGACCTATTTAACACATGCTGTCCAAACCCTGCACTGCATATAGAATTATTTCCTCCCATGTATTTCTAAAGTGATTTCACCAGACTCTCTTAGCCCTGGTCTACACTAGGCGGGGTGGGTTGACCTAAGATACGCAACTTCAGCTACAAGAATAGCGTACCTGAATTCGACTTATCTTAGGTCAATTTACGTTGTGTACTCACAACACGGGGTCAACTGCTGCCACTCCCCTGTCGACTCCGCTTCTGCCTCTCGTCTTGGTGGATTACAGGAATCAAAGGCAGAGTGATCAGGGATCAATCTATCACGTCTACACTAGATGCAATAAATCGATCCCCAATAGCTCGATCACTACCCGCCATCCGGGCAGTGACTGAATGAACTTGTCTTCACAATACTATCTTACCTCATAGGGATGTTGACTCCCATTTTGCAGCTGGAGAATCGAAGTGCAAGATTAAGGCTGAAAGCATCCACTGATTTTGGGTGCCCAACTTCTGATTTTCAAGAGTACTTTGCAGTCCATAGACACAGCTCTGAAAGATTCCAGGAGCACTCAGCACTGCTACAAGTCCGTCCCAAGTGTCTCATGCTGGGCATTCAACAAAGACACACACAGACAGTGGCCACCTATGAAAAGTTTGTTTCAAGTGCCTGGCCCACCATCACACAGGACGTAGCAGAGGCAAGGATAGAATCCAGTTCTCCAAGGCAGCATTCAACTGCCTTAACTAGGAGACTATCCTTTCTCTTATTGCCAACCCTCCCGCCACCCTTTCACTACACACCTTCCAACACTTCTGCGACTAATGAAGCAGGTGTGCTACAATGCCCTTTGCAACACAACCTTGGTTCATTCCCAAAGCACAGTCCATCCTGCGCACCGAATGAGACAGGAGTCCTGTAGGGAAAAAATAGTACATGATCATGTAATTAAAAACTGTATTATAATGCATTTGCACAAGGGGATCAAGTTAACAGTATCTAGGCAGTCTTAATTTTGGCATTTCCAACTTCTGATTGCTTGACTTCCAAATGGCACATTAAAAAACATTAAAAGAATGTTATTTTCAAATTAAAGAAATGGGAATAAAAAGATTTTATCACGTGGAACCATATTAACCGCCAGCTTGGATCATCTGTGGCATTCCGTCCTTTAGATTCACAGCTCAGCGGTCTGCTACTCTAGCCAGAGGAGTAACTGGTAGCCCTATTAGGGTGTATATGGTTATGATCTGTGTGGACTCCTTTGCCAGTGGGTTTCACATCTTTACTGACAGGAGAGGACTCCTGGGCTCTGGAGGGGAGCGTGCTCTAGTGGTTCTAACCCTCTGCCTGTGTCCCAAGTCTATCCTCATGCCCTTCTGCTCCCATCCAGCTCCTGTCCCCATCCCACCTGCCCTCCTATCCCAATTCCTCACCCTCATTTCCCCCTTCTCTGCTCCTATGTGGACCCATCCCACCAGCTGCCCTACTTCACCTCTACTGCTATCCAGCACCTCATCTCCTGGCTCCCACCCCCACTATTTATACTCCGGAGTTCTCGCTTCCTCTGATCCCCACCACCCTTTAGCTCCCACAGCCCTCAGTCCCTCTATTTGCCTCTTCTTCCTCCCTGCCATTTTCACTCCTCCGCATTCAAAGCAGGCTGTTTCCCCCTCCTCGACCCTGCCTGAGCGCAGCAAGGAGAGTCTCTCTGCTCTCAGTTCCTGTGGCCAGTGTCACAGCAGCCTGTACCAGCCAGGAGCGGCAATTGCAGGGAAAGTCATCTTCCGCCCTGGTCTGGTGCATGCTAAGACTCATCAGAGAATTTAGCTGACAAACTAACAACAGAGGGGTAGCCATGTTAGTCTGGATCTGCAAAAGTGACAAAGAGTCTTGT